>SJYW01036750.1:13650-126210 GCA_006410735.1 Raphicerus campestris
GAGGGTGATGCTGCTCTTAATAGTCCTCGATCTCTTACTTCTCAAGCAATAGAGGAATTACACTTTGTAGAACAACGGTTGAATGAAGGATTTCTTACTTATCTACAGCAGGATCAACCTATATACTTCATGGTGTTCCATACTCCCTATTCTCCTATTGGAGTTATTGCTCAATCTGCAGGGTTGATTGAGTGGGTATTTTTACCCAATAATTATACAAAAAAAGCTTACTACTTATACAGATAGAATTGCTTTCCTCATTCTGAAAGGTTGAGGCTGCATTACCCAGTTAATTGGAAGTGACCCTCAAACAATCATTACTCAACTTACTTCCACCCAAATTTCTAATTGCTTACAGTTTAATGAAAATTGGCAGATAGCTCTTGCATCTTATTCAGGGACTTTTTCTAATCATTATCCTCAATCTAAATTGATAGATTTTCTTCGACACACGTCAGTAATTTGTAAATCTCCCATATCTAATATTCCGGTGAAGGGAAAACTATTTTTACAGATGCCAATAAAAATACTGCTGGCTATTGGACTGATACTGCTTCTAAAGTTGTTCCACATTCCTTTTCTTCCGTGCAGCCTGCTGAACTTTGGGCCATTTGTCTGGCACTACAGGATTTTTTTGATGTTCCTGTTAATATTGTTTCTGATTCTAAATATGCAGTCTTTTCATGTATTTATCTTCCTAAAGCCACTCTACCATTAACTTTAAGAACTAATATTGATAAATTATTTTTTCAGGTTCAACAATTATTAATCAGGCGACTAAACCCTGTCTTTTTTTACTCATATTCGAGCTCATTCTTCTCTCCCTGGACCATTATTTGAAGGAAATACAAACATAAATGCCTTACTTTATCCTTTACAGTCTGCAACACAAGAACATTTCTTACATCATACTAATTCGTTCATAAAAACTTATTCGTTAACACGAAAACAAGCTCAACACATTGTTCGTTCTTGTTCCATATGTGCACCATTTGTCTTGCCCTTTGCCCCTCCTGGAGTAAATCCTAGAGGATTACAATCTAACCAAATCTGGCAAATGGATGTTGTTTTTATTTCTTCATTCGGTAAACAGAAATATGTTCATCATACTATAGACACTTATTCTCACTTTCAGTGGGCTACTGCCTTAAGTTCAGAAAAGGCTGACTCTGTTATTACTCATTTACTATTTTGCTTTGCTATTATGGGCATATCTATAGAATTAAAAACTGATAATTCTCCTGCATATCAATCCTCTAAATTATCTCAATTTTTTTAAAAAATATCATATTAAGCATACTTTTGGAATTCCTTATAACAGTCAAGGACAAGCTATAATTGAAAGAGCTAATCGTACTCTTTGTGAATATCTTGAAAAAATAAGAAAGGGGGAGAAGGGTGTGATATCACCAAGGGATGTATTAAATAAAACGCTATTAACTCTTAATTTTTTGAATGTCTGGGGAAAAGGTAAGATGACTCCAGCAGAACAGCATTTTGGCAATACAGAAAAGAAGACAAAAAGCTTTGAACATTCCCAGGTATGGTGTAAGGATGAGATAAAGGGATGGATTCCAGCAGTACTTCATTTTTGGGGGCGAGGATATCCTTTCTTCTCTGTAAATGATTCCAGGATCTGGGTTCCATTAAGATTGGTGAAGTTGCAGGATGAGCGACCCATTCATGCACCAGTTTCAGGAACTGTCCATGCAGAGGATCTTCACCTTTGCAACAAGAAAGGCAAATCCACCGACATGGGGACAGCTAAAGAAACTGATGCGAAGCTGAAAAGACATTGCAGAAGGCGGGGCAGCCATTGAGTCCTGCTAATCTTCTGTTGGCCATGATGGCAGTGGTGACTTGTCAGGTAATGTATGTGGAAGCTACTAATTATACTTATTGGGCTTATATTCCTAACCCTCTTTTGGTGCTGGCAGTGTCTTGGGGTGAAGTAGAAATTCCGGTCTGTACTAATGAAACTAACTTTTCCCCCCACCTGACTGTGGAGGGATTGAGCAATTACCCCAGCATGTACAAAATTATAACGTTACTAATCTCACTATAGCAGCTGAAGGTGTTCCTTTATGTATAGGAGGGCATTCCTTTTGTCTGTCTATGAAAACACACTCACATCATTCTTATAATACTTGGGGAGTTCAATATAGGGGACAACACTTTGTAGTTTTTACTGTGCTCATTTCTTCTCGTGGCTTTCACACTTCATGGTCTTACTTAAATAAGAATAAGGGGGTACATATGTCCCTCTGCCCTGCTTCATTTATTGAAGCATCTTTATCACATCTGGAGTGGGAACGTTGCAGGGATCATCACCTTCGTCTAGTTATGAATTATTCAAATCATGTAATTGTAGATTGGAGTCCTACTCATGGGGAATTTTTAGAAAAATGGTCTAATCGATCTTTGAAATGGCATCGCATAAATGGTACCCTGTATGGTCAAGGAAATGAAACTGTAAAATGGCAACATTTTGCATTGGTTCCACCTCAATTGCAAATGGTGGGACACCCTCAACTACAAGGGGATATGTGGAAATTGTGGGCTGTATCAGGTAATCTTACTATTTGGTCTGGAAATTTCACCTTGAATGTTAATGATCCTTCTGGGCCTTTTCAAGTTCATTTACATATTAACAAATCTTACTCTGCTATAGCATGTGTAAAATGTCCTTATTCTTTACTGTATGAGCAATGGACTTGGAATGAAATTTGGGGAGTTATATCATGTTCTGATTGTAACTTGACTCAATGTATAAACCGTTCCTGGTGGGAAAATGTTGAAAACAAGATGGTTCATTCCAGTAATTACTCTTTGGTTATTGTGAAAGCATGGACTGAACTCGTTACCTATTAATCTTACTCGACCCGGTCAGACTCTGTTGCTGTCACTCATCTTGTGAATGCTGTACAAACTCTTCTTCATCTATCCCAAAGAATGCTTGGCATCATCATCACATCAGTTCTCGCCTTGGCTTCAGTAACAGCAACAGCAACTGTAGCAGGTCTTGCTTTGCATCAGGGCATACAGACAGCTGATTTTGTCAAAGAGTGGCATAAGGATGCTCATTTATTGTGGCAATAATAGCATGATTTGGACGCTCAATTGGCTACTGATGTATTAAATTTACAACACACTGTTTCCTGGCTAGGAGATCAAGTAACTGTGTTAGCTACAAGGAGTGTGTTAAAATGTGATTAGAATACATCTCACCTATGTGTAACCCCTGTTCCCTTTAAAATGATTGAGGGCTGGGAAAAAGGTCTTGGGTGGGACACCAGAATTTAACTGCTGAAATTATGGAATTGGAACAAACTATTTTGTCAACTTTTAGTAAGATGCTGCCTGATATTATTGGTTCTGATATACTTAAGAATCTTCAAGAAGGATTAGATAACCTCAATCCTTTATGGCATGTATCTACATTGTTAACAACATCCTTTGTGAATACTTTGCTAATTGTTGCTTTATGTATCATTGCTTTAATAGTCTACTGGCACTGGCGAGAAGGGAAACAACTGAAAAAAGAAGCTTTGCATATTCAGGCGCTTATTCAGCACCTGCAAGAAAAGAAAGGGGGAGATGTAGGGAACAAAGTATAAGGGAGGCTGGGGAAACTCTTGCAAACAAGGCTCCTGGTTAGGGCTGAATATTCTTGCAAAGGAGATCTTCAGCCAAGAATCCTTTGACCCCGTGGAAAAGAACATTTCTTGCACAAAAGGATGTTTCTCTGATCCTTCAAAAAGGAACAGACCCAGGGTCAAAAAGGATTCTAAGTTGATAAGGAAGTTCCCCAAAACAAAGTCTTAGCTGCAGTAAATAAGTTAAGGTAAAGGTTATCTCGCCCTGTGCCTGCACACTGTATAGTCATTGAATCATAGTGTTTGGCAACTTGCCCTGTAAGTTGTTGTGAAAAAGATATAAAATAAGGCAGCTGCAAGAAGCAGCTGAGAATAAGAAGAATAAAGGAAAAGATTCAAACCACTCGACCATGTTGGTGTTTCATTCCATTGCTAGCACCCTCGAGGAACCCCAGGGCTGTCACACGTGTCAGTGTGTCGGGAATCGAGGCTTGGAGTGACAGTCGAGGCAGTGCAAGGCAGTCAGGTGCATCTGGAGTGGACGAGGCATTTCGGAGTCTTGGGGAATGGTGGCCCAACCCCTGAGGCTCCTCGAGACTTTCCTAATGCGAGCGCCTCCTCTTGGGATGCGAGGGGAGTGCCAGGAACCCATTCCCGATGGAGCATGAAAAGGGCCCCTCATCTGGAGATGAGCAGGGGAAAACGAGGCTCCTCTTGTGTCCCGGCAGTACCCTCAGGGTTCCTCTTGAGGGGGTACAGGTGGCGCTGGAAACTTCTTGGGTCACAGCAAGGGTGTGAAAGAGCCTTTCGAGGTCCAAGAGGGAAGGGGGACTTCCCCTGAGATGCTGCAGCGGACAAGGGCCTCACCACGCCTGCAGGAGAGAAGCTTCCGGTTTTTCTCGAGTTGCGGTGGAGTCCTCTCGAATTATGACAGGGACTCCAGAAACCCACCCCTGTGGCTTCTGGAGAGGCCAGTCTCCCTGCGAGTTTCGAGGCGCCACTGGGGATTCCTCCCAAGTCATCGCCGGGTCCTCAGCACTTGTCTGGACTGAGGCTGGAGCCTGAGCTTGCCTTGCCCATGCTGACCTAGGCCTTGGGGTCCCCCTGGAGCCCCCACAGGAGAGTCAGACCTCATCTGGCCTGGAGACGTGCACAGCCGCTTTCCTCCCAGCTGCAGCATCAGTGTCCCGCCCACCGTCGAGCAGAAACAGGGATCTGGGGCTTGTCCTCGAAGAACTGGAGGGGTGTCACACGTGCTTATGGGTCAGGAGTCGATCCTCCGGGTGACAGTCGAGGCATTGCAGGTCAGTCAGGATCATCAGGAGTGGATGAGGCATTTCGGGGTCTTGGGGAATGGTGGTCCAACTCCTGAGTCTCCTCCCATCTCTCCTGGTGTGAGCACCTCCTCTTGGGATACAAGGTGAGTGGGAAACCCTTCCCCGACGGAGTAGGGAAAGGGCTCCAAATGTGGAGCTCAGCAGGGGAAAATGGGCCTCCTCTTGAGTCACAGTGTGACCCTCGGGTTTCTTCTCAAGTTGTGCCAGGTTGGGCGAGGAACTTGTTGGGTCAGAGAGAGAGTGTGAAGGAGCCTTTGGAGGGCCAAGATGGAAGGGGTGATTTTCCCCGAGAGCCGCAGCAGACAGGGCCTCACCCCTCTGGCAGGGGAGAAGCTTCTGGTTTTTCTCGAGTTGCAGTGGGGTCCTCTCGAGTTACGACGGGGACCCCAGGGACCCACACTGGTGGCCTGCCCCTGTGGCCTCAGGAGAGGCCAGTCTGCATATGAGTTGCGAGGCGCCTCTGGGGATTCCTCCCCTGTCGTCTCCAGGTACTCAGTCCTCTTCCGGTGCTGAGGCCAGAGACTGAGTTTGCCTCATCCGTGCTGATATAGGTCTTGCAGTTCCCCTGGAGCCCCCACAGGGGCGTCAGGTCTCATCTCCCCTGAGGTCGTGCACAGCCGCTTTCCTCCCCAACTGCAGCAGCAGTATCCGGCTCCCCATCGAGCGGACACAGGGATCTGTGGCTTGCCTTCGAGGTACCCCACGGGTGTCACAGGTGCCAGTGTGTCAGGAGTCGAGCCTCGGGGTGACAGTCGAGGCAGTGCAGCGCAGTCAGGGGCATCTGGAGTGGACGAGGCATTTGGGGGTCTTGGGGAATGGTGGCCCGAGCCCTGAAGCTCCTCCCGACTCTCCTGGTGCAAGTGCCTCCTCTTGGGATGCCAGGGGAGTGCCAGGAAACCTTTCCCAGTGGAGCAGTGACAGGGCCCCTCATCTGGTGCTGAGCAGGGGAAAACGGGGCTCCTCTTGATTCGATGGGAGACCCTTGGGGTTCTTCTCGAGTGGGGATGGGTGGGGCGGGGAACTTCTTGTATCACAGCAAGGGTGTGAAATAGCATTTCGAGGTCAAAGAGGGAAGCGGTGATTTCCCCCGAGACACTGCAGTGGACAAGGGCCTCACCCCTCCTACAGGGGAGAAGCTTCTCGTTTTTCTCGATTGCGGTGGAGTCCTCTCGAGTTACGACAGGGACCCCAGTGACCCACACTGGTGGCCTCAGGTAGGCCAATCTCTGCGAGTTGCAAGTCGCCTCTGGGGATTCATCCACAGTCATTGCCGGGTCCTCAGTACACATCTGTTGCTGAGGCTGGAGCCTGAGCTTGCCTCACCCTTGCTGACATAGCTCTTGGGGTTCCCCTGGAGCCCCCACAGGGGAGTAATGCCTCGTCTCACCTGGAGACGTGTACAGCCAATTTCCTCCCCAGCTGCAGCAGCAGTGTCCCACTCCCCGTTGAGCAGACACAGGGATCTGGGGCTTGACCTCAAGGAACACCAGGGTTGTCACACGTGCCAGTGTGTCGGGAGTCGAGCCTCGGGGTGACCGTTGAGGCAGTGCAGGGCAGTCAGGTGCATCTGGAGTGGACGAGGCATTTGGGGGTCTTGGGGAATGGTGGCCCGACACCTGAGGCTCTTCCCGACACTCCTGGTGCAAGCGCCTCCACTTGGGATGCCAGGGGAGCTCCGGGAACCCTTTCCCGATGGAGCAGTGAAAAGGCCCATCTGGAGCTTAGCAGGGGAAAACGGGGCTCCTCTTGAGTCGCGGTGAAACCCTAGGGGTTCCTCTCGAGTGGGGACAGGTGGGGCGGCGAACTTCTTGGGTCACAGCAAGGGGGTGAAGGAGCCTTTTGAGGTCCAAGAGGGAAGGGGGGATTTCCCAAGAGACGCCACAGGGGAAAAAGGCCTCACCCCGCCTGCAGGGGAGAAGATTCTGGTTTTGCTCCAGGTGCGGCGGGGTCCTATCCAGTTACGATGGGAACCCCAGGGACACGTCCCTGTGGCCTCAGGAGATGCCAGTCTCCGTGTGAATTGCGAGGCACCTCTGGGGATTCCTCCCAAGTTGTCACCAGGTCCTCGCTCCTCATCTGGTGCTTAGGCCAGAGCCTGAGCTTTCCTCACCCGTGCTGACATAGGTCTTGTGGTTCCCCTGGGGCCTTCACAGGGGAGTCAGGCCTCATCTCGCCTGGAGACGTGCACGGCCCCTTTCCTACCTTGCTTCAGCAGCAACGTCCAGCTCCCCGTCGAGTGGACACAGGGATCTGTGGCTTGCCCTCGAGGTACCCCAGGGCTGTAACACGTGCTAGTGTGTCAGGAGTCAAGCCTCAGGGTGACAGTCGAGGCAGTGCAGGGCATTCAGGTGCATCTGGAGTCGACGAGGCATTTGGAAGTCTTGGGGAATGGTGGCCCGACCCCTGAGGCTCCTCCCTGTTATCCTGGAGTGAGGTCCTCCTCTTGGGATAAGAGGGGAGCATCGGGAACTCTTTCCTGACTGAGCAGGGAAAGGGCCCCTCATCTGGAGCTGAGCAGGAGAAAACGGGGCTCCTTTTGAGTCAAGGCAAGATCCTCAGGGTTCCTCTCAATTGGGGAAGGTTGGGGCAGGGAACTTCTTGGGTCACAGCAAGTGTGTGAAGGAGGCTTTCAAATTCCAAAAGGGAAGGGGGGATTTCCTCTGAGACGCTGCAGCAGACAATGGCCTCACCCCACCTGCAGTGGAGAAGCTTCTGGTTTTTCTCGAGTTGTGGCAGGGTCCCCTCTAGGTACCACGGGCACCCCAGGGACCCGCCCCTGTGGCCTCAGGAGAGGCCAGTTCCATGCTAGTTTCGAGCCGCATCTGGGGATTTCTCCACAGTCATCGCCGGGTCATCAGTTTTCGTCTGGTGCTGAGGGTGAGGCCTGAACTTGCCTCGACCAAGTTGACATAGGTCTTGGGGTACCCCTGGAGCCCCTAAAAGGGAATTAGGCCTCACCTTTCTTGGAGATGTACACGGCCACTTTCCTCCCCAGCTGCAGCAGCAATGTCCGTTTCCCTGTCCAGCAGACACAGGGATCTGTGGCTTGACCTCGAGGTACCCCAGGCCTCTCACACGTGCCAATGTGTCGCGAGTCGAGCCTCAGGGTGACAGTTGATGCAGTGCCTGGCAGTCAGGTTCATCTGGAGTGGAAGAGGCATTTGGGGTCTTGGAGAATGGTGACCCGACCCCTGAGGCTCCTCCCGACTCTCCTGGTGTGAGTGCCTCCTCTAGGAATGCAAGGGGAACGCCAGGATCCCTTTCCGGTCGAAATAGGGAAAGGGCCCGTCATCTGGAGCTGATCAGGGGCAAACACAGCTCCTCTTGAGAAGCGGTGGTATCCTCGGGGTTTCTCTCGAGTGGGGTTGGGTGGGGTGGGGAACTTCTTGTGTCACAGCAAGGGTGTGAACGAGCCTTTCAACGTCAAAGAGGGAAGGGGTGATTTCCCCTGAGATGCTACAGCGGACAAGGGCCTCACCCCGCCTGCAGGGGAGAAGCCTCTGGTTTTTCTCGTGTTGAGGTGGAGTCCTCTCAAGTTACAACTTGGACTCCAGCGATCCGCCCATGTGGCCTCAGGAGAGGCCAGTCTCCGTGTGAGTTGCGAGGCACCTCTGGGGATTCCTCCCCAGTCGTTGCCATGTCCTCAGTTTTCATCGGATGCTGAGGCCAGAGCCGAGCTTGCCTCACCCGTGCTGACATATGTTTTGGGGTACCCCTGGTTCCCCCACAGGGAAGTCAGGTTTCGTCTCATCTGGAGACTTGCACGGCCGCTTTCTTCCCCAGCTGCAGCAGCAGTGTCCGGCTCCCCGTCAAGTGGACACAGGGATCTGTGGCTTGTCCTCGAGGTACCCCAGGCCTGTCACATGTGCCAGTGTTTTGGGAATCTAGCCTCTGAGTGATAGCCGAGACAGTGCAGGGCAGTCCGGTTCATCTGGTGTGGATGAGGCATTTGGGGGTCTAGGGGAATGGTGGCCCGACCTGTGAGGCTCCTCCCGACTCTCCTGTTGTGAGCGCCTCCTCTTGGGATGCGAGGGGAGGGTTGGGAACCCTTTCCCGACGGAGCAGGGCAAGGGCCCTTCATCTGGGGTTTAGCAGGGAAAAACGGGGCTCCTCTTGAGTTGCAGTGGGCCCCTCGGGGTTCCTCTCAAGTGGGGACGGGTGGGTTGGGAACTTCTTGGGTCACAGCAAGGGTGTGAAGGAGCCTTTCGAGGTCCAAGAGGGAAGGGGTGATTTACCCCAAGACGCCACAGCAGACAAGGGCCTTACGATGCCTACAGGGGGAAGCTTCTGGCTTTTCTCGAGTTGCGGTGGGGTCCTCTCGAGTTACGATAGGGACCCCAGGGACCCGCGCCTATGGACTCAGGACAGGCCAGTTTTCATGCAAGTTGCGAGGTGCCTCTGGGGATTCCTCTCAAGACATCGCGAGGTCTTCAGTCCTCGTCGGGTGCTGAGTCAAGAGCCTGAGCTTGCATCGTCTGTGCTGACATACGTCTTCGGGTACCCTGGAGCACCCACAGGGGAGTCAGGCCTCATCATGATTCGAGAGGTGCATGGCTGCTTTCCTCCCTGCTGCAGCAGCAGTGTCCGGCTCTCCGTGGAGTGGACACAGGGATCTGTGGCTTGCCCTCAAGGTACCCCAGGGCTGTCACATGTGCCAATGTGTCTGGAGTTCAGCCTCGGGGTGACAGTCGAGGCAGTACAGGGAAGTCAGGTGCATCTGGAGTAGACGAGGCATTTGGGGATCTTGGCGAATGGTGGCCCGACCCCTGAAGCTCCTCCAGAATCTCCTGGTGCAAGCGCCTCCTCTTGGGATTCGAGGGAAGTGCTGGGAACCTTTTCCCGACAGAGAAGGGAAAAGGCCCCTCATCTGGAGCTGAGCAGGGAAAAATGGGCCTCCCCCTGAATCTCAGCGGGACCCTCGGGGTTCCTCTTGAGTGGGAACGGGTGGGGCGGGGAACTTCTTGGGTCACAGCATGGGTGTGAAGTAGCCTTTCAAGGACCAAGAGGGAGGGGGTGATTACCCCAAGATGCTGCAGTGGAATAGGGCCTCACACCGCCTGCAGGTGAGAAGCTTCTGGTTTTTCTCGAGTTGCAGCAGAGTCCTCTCAAGTTACGACGGGGATGACAGGGACCTGCCTCTGGGCCTCAGGAGAGGCCAGTCTCCATGCCAGTTGCGAGGCGCCTCTGGGGATTCCTCCTCAGTCATCACCGGGTCCGCAATCCTCCTCTGGTGCTGAGGCCGGAGACTGAGCTTGCCTCGCCAGTGCTGACGTAGGTTCTGCGGTACCCCTGGAGCCCCCACAGGGGAGTCAGTCCTCGTCTCGCCTGGAGTCGTGCATGGCCGATTTCCTCCCCAGCTGCAGCAGAAGTGACCGGCTCCCTGTCAAGTGGACATCAGGATCTGTGGCTTGCCCTCGAGGTACCCCAGGGCTGTCACACATGACAGTGTGCTGGGATACGAGCTTCGGGGTGACAGTCAAGGCAGTGCAGGGCAGTCAGGTGCATCTGGAGTGGACGAGGCATCTGGGGGACTTGGGAAGTGGTGGTCTCACCCCCCGAGGCTGCTCCTGACTCTCCTGGTGTGAGGGCATCCTTTTTGGTTGCAAGGGGAGCGTGGGAACCCTTTACCAACGGTCCAGGGAAAGGGACCCTCATCTGGAGCTGAGCAGGGGAAATCCGGGCTCCTCTTGAGTCGCCGCAAGACCCTCGAGGTTCCTCTCGAGTGGGGACGGGTGGACCGGGGAACTTCGTGGGTCACAGCAAGGGTGTGAAGGAGCCTTTTGAGGTCCTAGAGGAAAGGGGTTATTCCCCCGAGAGCCTGCAGCAGAAGGGCCTCACCCCACTTTTAGGGGAGAAGCTCCTGGTTGTCTCAGTTGGTAGTGGGGTACTCTCGAGTTATGACGAAGACCCCAGGGACATGCACCTGTGGCCTCAGAAGAGGCCAGTCTCCATGCGAGTTGTGAAGGACCTCTAGTGATACCTCCCACTCAGCGTTGGGTCCTCTGTCCTCATCTGGAGCTGAAGCTGGAGCCTGAGCCTTCCTCGCCCGTGCTGTCATGGGTCTTGGGATTTCCCTGGAACCTCCACAAGGGAGTCAGGCCTCATCTCACCTGGAGTTGTGCATGGCCGCTTTCCTCCCGAGCTACAGCAGCAGTGTCAGGCTCCCCGTCGAGTGGACACAGGGATCTGTGATTGCCCTCGAGGTAACCCAGGGCTGTCAAACGTGCCAGCGTGGCATGAGTCGATCCTTGGGGTGACAGTCGAGGGAGCACAGGGTGGTCAGGTTCATCTGGAGTGGATGACGAGGCATTTGGGGTCTTTGGGAATGGGGGAACGATCCCTGATGTTCCTCCTGACTCTCCCTGTTTGAGTGCCTCCTCCTGGGATGCGAGTGGAGCGCCAGGAATCCTTCCCAAAGGAGCAGGGAGTGGGATCCTCAGCTGCAGTTTAGCAGGGGAAAACGGTGGTCGTCTTTTGTCATGGCGGGACTCTCGGTGTTCCACTCGAGTGGTGACAGGTGGGTTGGGGACCTTCATGGGTCACAGCAAGGGTGTGAAGGAGCCTTTCGAGGTCCAAGAGGGCAGGGGTGATTTCCCATGAGATGCCGCAGCAGACAAGGGCCTCACCCAACCTGCAAGAGGGAAGCTCCTGGTTTTTCTCGATTTAAGTCGGGGTCGTCACGAGTTACAACGGGGACCCCAAGGACCCGGACGTATGGACTCAGGAGAGGCCAGTCTCTGTGAGAGTTGCGAGGGGTCTCTGGGGATTCCTAGCCAATCAGCGTCGGGTCCTAGTGCTCCTCTGGAGCTGAGGTCGGAGCCTGAGCTTTCCTCGCCAGTGCTGACATGGGTCCTGGGGTTCCCGGGGTGCCTACACAGGGGAATCAGGCCTCGTCTCTCGTGAAGACGTGTATGGCCGCTTTCCTCCCGAGCTGCAGCAACATTGTCAAGCTCCCCATCGAGCTGACACTGGGATCTGTGGCTTGCCCTCGAGGTAACCCAGGGCTGTCACAGTTGCCAGCACGGAATGTGTCATACCTCAGGGTGATATTCGAGCCAGTGTAGGGCAGTCAGTTTCATCTGGAGTGGGTGAGGCATTTGGGCGTTTTGTGGAATCATGGCATGACCCCTGTTGTTCCTCCCGACACTCCTGGTGCGAGAGCCTCCTGTTGGGATGTGAAGGGAGAGCTGGGAATCCTTTCCCGAAAGTGCAGGGAAAGGGACCCCCGTCTGGAGTTGAGCAGGGGAAAACGGGGCTCCTCTTGAGTCGGGGCAGGACCCTTGGAGTTGCTCTCAAGTGGGGACAGGTGGGCCGGAGAACTTCGTGGGTCACAGCAATGGTGTGAAGGAGCCTTTCAAGGTCCCAGAGAGAAGGGGTGATTTCCCCTGAGGTGCTGAAGTGGACAACGGCCTCACCCCACCTGCAGGTGAGAAGCTCCTGATGTTTCTCGAGTTGTGGCAGGGTCCACTCTAGTTAGGACAGGGACCCCAGGGACCCACCCCTGTTGCCTCAGGAGAGGCCAGTGTCCGTGTGAATTGCGAGGGGCCTTTGGGAATTACTCCTCAGTCGGCACCTGGTCCTCAGTCCTCCTCTGGAGCTGAGGCCAGAGCCGGAGCTTTCTTCGCCCATGCTCTCATGGGTCCTGGGGTTCCCCTGAGGCCCCCACAGGTGAGTCAGGTCTCGTTTCTCGTCGAGACAAGCACGGCCACTTTCCTCCCGAGCTGCAGCAGCAGTGTCAGGCTCCCCGTTGAGCACAGTGGGATCTGTGGCTTGCCCTCGATGTACCCCAGGGCTGTCACATGTGCCAGCATGACGTGAGTTGATCTGCCAGGTGACAGTAGAGGCAGTGCATGGCAGTCAGGTTCATCTGGAGTGTACGAGGCATTTGGGGGTCTTGGGGAATGGTGGCACGACCCCTGGTGTTCCTCCCGACACTCCTGGTCCGAGCACCTCCTCTTGGGATTGAAGGGGAGCCTCGGGAATCCTTTCCCGACAGTAGGGAAATGGACACTCATCTGGAACTGAGCAGGGGAAAACAGGGCTCCTCTTGAGTCACAGCAGGACCCTCAGTGTTTGCTCGTTTGGGGACGGGTGGGTCGGTGAACTTCGTGGGTCACAGCAAGGGTGTAAAGGAGCATTTTGAGCTCCAAGAGGTAAGTGGTAATTTCACCCAAAATGCCGCAGTGGAAAGAGCTTCACCCCGCCTGCAGGGCAGAACCTCCTGGATTTTCTTGAGTTGCAGCAGGGTCCTCTTGAATTACGATGGGCAGCCCAGGGACCCGCCCCTGTGGCCTCAGATGATGTCAGTCTCCGTGCGAGTTGTGAGGGTCCTCTGTGGATTCCTCCCTAGTCGCCAACGGGTACTCAGTCCTCATCTGGAGCTGACGCCAGAGCCTGTGCTTTCCTCGCCCATGCCGACATGAGTCTTGGGGTTCCCCTGGAGCCCCCACAGGAGAGTCAGGCCTCGTCTCTCGTGGAGCCATGCAAGGCCGCCTTCCTCCTGAGCTACAGCAGCAGTGTCAGGCTCCCATTCAAGTGGACACTGGGATCTGTGGCTTGCCCTCAATGTACCCCCGGGTTGTCACACATGCCAGGTGGTGTGATTCGATCCTCGGGGCACAGTTGAGGCAGTGCAGAACAGTCAGTTTTATCTGGAGTGGACAAGGTATTTGGGGGTCTTGGGGAGTGGTGTCACAATCCCTGGTGTTCCTACAGACTCTCTTGTTGCTAGCATCTCCTCTTGGGATGCGAGGGGAGCGCCGGGAATCCTTTCCGACGTATCAGTGAAAGGGACTCTCATCTGGAGCTGAGCAGGGGAAAACGTGGCTCCTCTTGAGTTGCAGCAGGACCCTCGGGGTTCCTCTTGAATAGAGACGGGTGGTTCGGGAAACTTTGTGGGTCACAGCAAGGTTGTGAAGGAGGCTTTCGAGGTTCAAGTAAGAAAGGGTGATTTCCCTCGAGATGGCACAACGGATAAGGGTCTCAACTTGCCTGCAGGGGAGAAACTGGTTTTTCTCGATTTGCCACAGGGTCCTTTCGAGTTACAACGGGGACCCCAGTGACCACAGGTTACTCTCCCTGTAACCACAGGAGAGTCCAGTCTCTGTGCGAGTTGTGAAGGGCCTCTGGGGATTCCTCCCCAGTCGGCGCCAGGTTCTCAGTCCTCGTCTGGAGCTGAGGCCAGAGTCTGACCTTTCCTCGCCCGTGCTGACATGGGTCTTGACATTACCCTGGAGCTTCCACAGGGGAGTCAGGCCTTGTCTCACATGGCACTGTACATAGCCACTTTCCTCCAGAGCTGCAGAAGCAGTGTCAGGCTCCCCGTCGAGCGGATAGAAGAATCTGTGGCTTGCCCTCAAGGTACCCAGGGCTGTCACATGTGCCAGCATGGTGTGAGTCGATCCTCGGGGTGACAGTCGAGGCAGTGCAGGGCAGTCAGGTTCATCTGGAGAGGATGAGGCATTTGGGGGTCTTGGGAAATGGTGGCACGAACCGTCATGTTCCTCCTGACTATCCTGGTGCAAGAGCCTCCTTTTGGGACGCAAGGGGAGAGCCAGGAATCCTTTTCTGACGGATCAGGGAAAGGGCCCCTCATCTGGAGCTGAGCAAGGGAAATCGGGGCTCCTATTGAGTCACAGCAGGACCCTCAGTGTTCCTCTCGAGTGGGGATGGGTGGGTCGGGGAACTTCGTGGGTCACAGCAAGGGTGTGAAGGAGTCTTTCGAGGTCCAAGAGGGAAGGGATGATTTCCCCCGAGACGCCGCAGTGCACCAGGGCCTCATCCCGCCTGTAGGGGAGAAGCTCCTGCTTTTTCTTGAGTTTCTGAAGGGTCCTCTCGAGTTTCGACGGGGACGCCAGGGACTCCCCCCGCCCCGTGGCCTCAGGAGAGGCCCGTCTCCGTGCTAGCAGCGAAGGGCCTATGGTGATTCCTCCCCAGATGACGCTGGGTCCTCAGTCCTCGTTTGGAGTTTAGGCCGAAACTTGAGATTTCCTCGCCCATGCTGATATGAGTTTTGGGTTCCCCTGGAGCCCCCACAGGGAAATTGTTCCACGTATCGTGTGGAGACTTGCAAGGCCACTTGTCTCCAAAGCTACAACAGCAGTGTCAGGCTCCCCATTGAGCGGACACAGGGATCTGTGGATTGCCGTCGAGGTACCCCAGGGCTGTGACACTCGCCACCGTGGCACGAGTCTATCCTCGGGGTGACAGTCGAGGCATTCCAGGGCAGTCAGGTTCATCTGGAGTGGATGAGGCATTTGGGAGTGTTGGAGAATTGTGGCACGACCCCTGGTGTTCCTCCTGACTCTCCTGGTGCGAGTGCCTCCTCTTGGGATGCAAGGAAAGCAACCGGAATCCTTTCCCTACGGAGCACAGAAAGGGACCCTCATCTGGAGATGAGCAGGGGAAAACGGGGCTCCTTTTGAGTCATGGCAGGACCCTCGGGGTTCCTCTCAAGTGGGGACGGGTGGGTGGGGGAACTTCGTGGGTCACAGCAAGGGTGTGAAGGAGTCTTTCGAGGTCCAAGAGGGAAGGGATGATTTCCCCCGAGACGCCGCAGTGCACCAGGGCCTCATCCCGCCTGTAGGGGAGAAGCTCCTGCTTTTTCTTGAGTTTCTGAAGGGTCCTCTCGAGTTTCGACGGGGACGCCAGGGACTCCCCCCGCCCCGTGGCCTCAGGAGAGGCCCGTCTCCGTGCTAGCAGCGAAGGGCCTATGGTGATTCCTCCCCAGATGACGCTGGGTCCTCAGTCCTCGTTTGGAGTTTAGGCCGAAACTTGAGATTTCCTCGCCCATGCTGATATGAGTTTTGGGTTCCCCTGGAGCCCCCACAGGGAAATTGTTCCACGTATCGTGTGGAGACTTGCAAGGCCACTTGTCTCCAAAGCTACAACAGCAGTGTCAGGCTCCCCATTGAGCGGACACAGGGATCTGTGGATTGCCGTCGAGGTACCCCAGGGCTGTGACACTCGCCACCGTGGCACGAGTCTATCCTCGGGGTGACAGTCGAGGCATTCCAGGGCAGTCAGGTTCATCTGGAGTGGATGAGGCATTTGGNAGCTTCCACAGGGGAGTCAGGCCTTGTCTCACATGGCACTGTACATAGCCACTTTCCTCCAGAGCTGCAGAAGCAGTGTCAGGCTCCCCGTCGAGCGGATAGAAGAATCTGTGGCTTGCCCTCAAGGTACCCAGGGCTGTCACATGTGCCAGCATGGTGTGAGTCGATCCTCGGGGTGACAGTCGAGGCAGTGCAGGGCAGTCAGGTTCATCTGGAGAGGATGAGGCATTTGGGGGTCTTGGGAAATGGTGGCACGAACCGTCATGTTCCTCCTGACTATCCTGGTGCAAGAGCCTCCTTTTGGGACGCAAGGGGAGAGCCAGGAATCCTTTTCTGACGGATCAGGGAAAGGGCCCCTCATCTGGAGCTGAGCAAGGGAAATCGGGGCTCCTATTGAGTCACAGCAGGACCCTCAGTGTTCCTCTCGAGTGGGGATGGGTGGGTCGGGGAACTTCGTGGGTCACAGCAAGGGTGTGAAGGAGTCTTTCGAGGTCCAAGAGGGAAGGGATGATTTCCCCCGAGACGCCGCAGTGCACCAGGGCCTCATCCCGCCTGTAGGGGAGAAGCTCCTGCTTTTTCTTGAGTTTCTGAAGGGTCCTCTCGAGTTTCGACGGGGACGCCAGGGACTCCCCCCGCCCCGTGGCCTCAGGAGAGGCCCGTCTCCGTGCTAGCAGCGAAGGGCCTATGGTGATTCCTCCCCAGATGACGCTGGGTCCTCAGTCCTCGTTTGGAGTTTAGGCCGAAACTTGAGATTTCCTCGCCCATGCTGATATGAGTTTTGGGTTCCCCTGGAGCCCCCACAGGGAAATTGTTCCACGTATCGTGTGGAGACTTGCAAGGCCACTTGTCTCCAAAGCTACAACAGCAGTGTCAGGCTCCCCATTGAGCGGACACAGGGATCTGTGGATTGCCGTCGAGGTACCCCAGGGCTGTGACACTCGCCACCGTGGCACGAGTCTATCCTCGGGGTGACAGTCGAGGCATTCCAGGGCAGTCAGGTTCATCTGGAGTGGATGAGGCATTTGGGAGTGTTGGAGAATTGTGGCACGACCCCTGGTGTTCCTCCTGACTCTCCTGGTGCGAGTGCCTCCTCTTGGGATGCAAGGAAAGCAACCGGAATCCTTTCCCTACGGAGCACAGAAAGGGACCCTCATCTGGAGATGAGCAGGGGAAAACGGGGCTCCTTTTGAGTCATGGCAGGACCCTCGGGGTTCCTCTCAAGTGGGGACGGGTGGGTGGGGGAACTTCGTGGGTCACAGCAAGGGTGTGAAGGAGCCTTTCGAGGTCCAAGAGGGAAGGGGTGATTTCCCCCAAGACACTGCAGCAGACATGGGCCTCACCCCGCCTGCAGCGGAGAATCTCCTGGATTTCTCAAGTTGGGGTGGGGTGTTCTCCAGTTATGACGGGGACCCCAGGGTCCCGACCCTGTGGCCTCAGGAGAGGCCAGTCTCCTTTCAATTTGCGAGGGGCCTCTGGGGAGTCCTCCCCAGTCAGTGCTGTGTCCTCAGTCCTCGTCTGGAGCTGAGGCTGGAGCTTGAGCTTTCCTCACCCATGCTGACATGTGTTTTGGGGTTCCCCTGGAGCTCCCAAAGTGGAGTCAGGCCTCGTCTCACGTGGAGACGTGCATGGCCGCTTTCCTCCCAAGATGCAGCAGCAGTGTCAGGGTTCCCGTCGAGTGGACACAGGGATCTGTGGCTTTCCCTCAAGGTACCCCAGGGCTGCCGCCATCGCCAGCATGGCACAAGTCGATCCTCGGGGTGACAGTTGAGTCAGTGCAGTCAGTCAGGTACACCTGTAGTGGATGAAGCATTTGGGGGTCTTGGGGAATGGTGGCACGACCCCTGGTGTTTTTCCTGACTCTCCTGGTGTGAGCGCCTCCTCTTGGGATGTGAGGGGAGTGCCAGGAATCCTTTTCCGACAAAGCAGGGAAAGGAACCTCATCAGGAGCTGACCAGGGGAAAACGGGGCTCCTCTTGAGTGGTGGCAGAACCCTCGGTGTTCCTCTCGAGTGGGGACGTGTGGGTCAGGGAACTTCATGGGTCACATCAAGGGTGTGAAGGAGCCAATTGAGGTCCCTGAGGAAAGGGGTGATTTCCCCTGAGACTCATAGTGGACAAAGGCATTATCCCGCCTGCAGAAAAGAAGCTCCTGGTGTTTCTCGAGTTGAGACAAGGTCCTCTCGAGTTAAGACGGGAACCCCAGGGAGCCGCCCCTGTGGCTTCAGGAGAGGCCAGTCTCCGTGCGAGTTGTGAGGGGCCTCTGGGGATTTCTCCCCAGTCGGGGCCGGGTCCTCAGTCCTCGTCTGGAGATGAGGTCGGAGCCTGAGCTCTCTTCGCCCGTGCAGACATGAGTCTTGGAATTCCCCTGGAGACCCCACACGGGAGTCAGGTCTCATCTCGTGTTGAGACGTGCATGGCTGCTTTCCTCCCCAGCTGCAGCAGCAGTGTCAGGCTCACCATCGAGTGGACACAGAGATCTGTGGCTTGCCCTGGAGGTACCCCAGGGCTGTCAAACGTGCCAGCATCGCATGAGTCGATTCTCAGGTTTACAGTCAATGCAGGGCAGGGCAGTCAGGTTCCTCTGGAATGGACAAGGCATTTTGGGTTCTTGGCAATGGTGGCAAGACCCCTGGTGTTCCTCTCATCTCACCTGGTGTAAGCACAGCCACCTGGGATGCGAAGGTGTGCCAAAAAGCCTTTCCTGACAGAGCAGGAAATTGGACACTCCTCTGGAGCTGAGCAGGGGAAATCGGGGCTCCTCTTGAGTGATGGTGTGACCCTCGTTGTTCCTCTCGAGCGGGGACAGGTGGGTGGGGAAACTTCGTGTGTCACAGCAAGGGTGTGAAGGAGCCTTTCGAGGTCCAAGAGGGAAGGGGTGATTTACCCCAAGACGCCGCAGCGGACAAGGGCCTCACCCCGCCTGCAGGGGAGAAGCTCCTGGTTTTTCTCGAGGTGCAGCGGGGTCCTCTCAAGTAAGAACAAGGACCCCATGAACACGCCCCTGTGGACTCAGGAGAGGCCAGTCTCCGTGCGAATTGCAAGGAGTCTCTGGGGATTCCTCCTCAATCTACAGTGGTTCCTCAGTACCTGATTGGAGCAGAGGCCGGAGCATGAGATTTCATCGCCCTTGCTGCCATGGGTCTTGGGCTTCCCCTCCAGCCCCCACAGTGGAGTCAGGCCTCGTCTTGTGAGGAGACATGCACGGCCGCTTTGCTCCCGAGCATCAGCGGCAGTGTCAGGCTCCCCAGTGAGTGGATACATGGATCTGTGGCTTGCCCTCGAGATACCCCAGGGCTGTCACACATTAAAGCGTGGCGTGAGTCGATCCTCGGGTTACAGTCGAGGCAGTTCAGGACAGTCAAGTTCATCTGGAGTGGTCGAGGCTTTGGGGGGTCTTGGGGAAAGGTGGCACGACCCCTGAGGCTCCTCCCGACTCTCCTGTTGGGAGCCCCTCCTCTTGGGATGTGAGGGGAGTGCCGGGAACCCTTTCCCGATGGAGCAGGGAAAGGGCCCCTCATCTGGAGCTGGGCAGGAGACAACGGGGCTCCTCTTGAGTCACGGGGGGACCCTCGGTGTTCCTCTCAAGTGGGGACGGGTGGGTGATGGAACTTCGTGGTTCACAGCAAGGGCATGAAGGAGCCTTTCGAGGTACAAGAGGGAAGGGGTGATTTCCCCTGAAACGATGCAGCGGACAAGGACCTCACCTCGCCTGCAGAGAAGGTCCTGGTTTTTTTCGAGTTGTGGTGGGGTACACTCTAGTTACGATGGGGACCCCAGGAACTGCCCCTGTGGCCTCAGGAGAGGCCAGTCTCCCTGTGAGTTGCAAGGGGCCTCTGGGTATTCCTCCCCAGTCGGCACTGGGTCCTCAGGTCTAGTCTGGAGCTGAGGCCAGAGCATGAGCTTTCCTCGCCCGTGCTGACATTGGAGTTGGGGCTTCCCTGGAGCCCCCACAAGGGAGTGAGGCCTCGTCTCACTTGGAGCCATGCACAGCCACTTACCTCCCGAGCTGCAGCAGCAGTGTCAGGCTCCCGGTCGAGCGGACCCAGGGATCTATGGCTTGCCCTCGAGTTACCCCAGGGCTTTCACACGTGCCAGCATGGCGTGAGTCGATCATCAGGGTGACACTCGAGGTAGTGTATGGCAGTCAGGTTCATCTGCAGTGGACGAGGCATTTGGGGGTCTTGGGGAATGGTGGCACGACCCCTGGTGTTCCTCCCGACTCTCCTGGTGTGAACACTTCCTCTTGGGATGCAAGGGGAACACCGGGAATCCTTTCCCAATGGAGCAGAAAAAAGGGCCTCTAACCTGGTGCAGAGCAGGGTAATTTGGGGCTCCTCGTGAGTCATGGCGGGACCCTTGGTGGTCCTTTTATGTGGGTACGGGTGGGTCGGGGAACTTCGTGGGTCAAAGCAAGGGTGTGAAGGAGTCTTTCAAGGTCCAAGAGGTAAGGGCTGACTTCCCCCGAGATGCTGTTTGGAAAAGGGCCTCATGCTGCCTGCAGGGGAGAAGCATCTGATTTCTCCTGAGTTGCGGCTGGATCCTCTTGAGTTACAACGAGGACCCCCAAGGACACTCCCCTGTGGCCGCAGGAGAGGCCAGTCTTCCTGCGAGTTGCGAGGGGCCTCTGGGGATTCCACTCATTTGGTGTCGGGTTCTCAGTCCTCATCTGGAGCTGAAGCCGGAGCCTGAGCTTTCCTCGACCTTGCTGACATGGGTCTGGGGGTTACCCTGGAGCCCCCACAGCTGAGTCAGTCCTCGTCTCGCATGAAGCTGTGCAAGACCGCTTTCCTCCCGAGCTGAAGCAGCAGTGTCAGTCTTCCCATCGAGTGGACACAGGGATCTGTGGCTTGCTCTCGATGTACTCCAGGGCTGTCAAACTTGCCATTGTGGCGTGAGTCGATCCTCGGGGTGACAGTCGAGGCAGTACTGGTCAGTCAGGTTCATCTGGAGTAAACAAGGCATTTGGAGGTCTTCGGGAATAGTGGCACGACCCCTGGTGTTACCCCGGACTCTCCTTGTGCGATCTCCTTCTCTTGAGATTTGAGAGGAACGCCGGGAATCCTTTCCCGATGGAGCAAAGAAAGGGACCTCATCAGTACTCAGCAGGGGAAAAGGGGGCTCCTCTTGAGTCGAGGTGGGACCCTCGGTGTTCCTCTAGAGTGGGGACAGGTGGGTCAGGGAACTTCGTGGGTCACAGCAAGGGTGTGAAGGAGCCTTTCGAGGTCTAAGAGAGAAGGCGTGATTTCTGCCGAAATGCCGCAGTGGACAAGGGCCTCAACCCGCCTGCAGGGGAGAAGCTACTGCTTTTTCTCGAGTTCGAGCGGAGTCCTCTCGAGTTACAATGGGGACATCAGGGACCCGACCCTGTGACCTCAGGAGAGGCTAGTCTCTGTGCGAGTTGTGAGGGGCCTCTGGAGATTTCTCCCCAGTCGACGCCAGGTCCTCAGTTCTCCTCTGGAGCTGAGGCCAGAGCCTGATCTTTCCTCCCCTGAACTGACATGGGTCTTGTGGTTCCCCTGTATCTTCCAGAGGAAAGTCAGGCCTCGTCTCAAGTGAAGCCATGCATGGACACTGTCCTCCCAAGCTGCAGCAGCAGTGTCAGGCTCCCTGTCGAGCAGACACAGGGATCTGTTGCTTGCCCTTGAGATATCCCAGGGCTGTCACACGTGCCAGCATTGCGTGAGTTGATCCTCGGGGTGACAGTTGAGGCAGTGCAGGGCAGTCAGGTTCATCTGGAGTGTACAAGGCATTTGGCGGTCTTGGGGAAAGGTGGCACGACCCGTGGTGTTCCTCCCAACTCTCGTGGTGTGAGCACCCCCACTTGAGAAGCGAGGGGAGCGCCGGGAATCCTTTTCCAACCAAGCAGGAAAAGGAACCCTCATCTGGAGCTGAGCAGGGGAAAACAGAGCTCTTCTTGATTCGCGTCAGGACCCTCGGTGTTCCTCTCAAGTTGGGACAGGTGCGTGGGGGAACTTCGTGGGTCATAGCAAGGGTGTAAAAGAGCCTTTTGAGGTCCAAGAGGGAAGGAGTGATTTCTCCCGAGACACCACAGCGGACAAGGATTTCACCCCGTCTGCTGGGGAGAAGCTCCTGGTTTTTCTGGATTTGCCTTGGGGTCCCCTCAAATAACGATGGGGCACCAGGGACCCACCCTGTGGCCTCAGGAGAGGGCAGTCTCCGTGAGAGTTGCTAGGGGCCTCTGGGGATTCCTCCCCAGTCGGCGCCTGGTCCTCAGTCCTCGTCTGGAGCTGAGGCAGAAGCCTGATCTTTCCTCGATCGTGCTTACATGGGGGTTGTAGTTCCCCTGGAGCCCCCACAGGGGAGTCAGATCTTGTCTCGCATGGAGCCGTGCATGGCCGCTTTCCTCCCAAGCACAACAACAGTGTTAGGCTCCCCTTCGAGAGGACACATGGACCTGTGGCTTGCACTCGAGGTAACCCAACGCTGACACACTTGCCTACATGGCGTGAGTTGATCCTTGGGGTGAACGTTGAGGCAGTGCAGTGCAGTCAGGTTAGTGTGGAGTGAACGAGGCATTTGGGGGTCTTCAGGAATAATGGCACGACCCCTGTAGTTCCTCCCGACTCTTCTGATGTGAGCGCCTCCTCTTGGGATGCGATTGGAGCACCAGTAATCCTTTTCCAATGGAGCAGGAAAGGGTGCTTCATCTGCAGCTGAGCAGAGAAAAATGAGGCTTCTCTGGATTTGTGACGGGACTCTTGGTGTTCCTCTCGTGTGGGGACTGGTGGGTCACGGAACTTCGTGGGTCAGAACCAGGGTGTGAAGGAGCCTTTCAAGGTGCAAGAAGGAAGGTGTGATTTCCCCCGAGATGCCACAGCGGACAAGGGCCTCAACCCGACTGCAGGGGAGAAGCTCCTGGTTTTTCTCAAGTTGAGGTAGGGTCCTCTCGAATTACGACGAGGACCCCAGGGACCCGCACCTGTGGCCTAAAGAGAGGCCAGTCTCCATGCGAGTTGCAAGGGGCCACTGGGGATTCCTCCCCATTCACCCCCGGGTCCTTAGTCCTCCTCTGGAGCTGAGGTTGGAGCCTGAGCTTTCCTCGCCTGTTCTGACATGGATCTTGGGGTTTGACTGGAGCCAGCACTGGGAAGTCAGGGCTCCTCTCGCGTGTAGAGGTGCACGTTCACTTTCCTCCTGAACTGCAGCAGCAGTGTCAGGCTCCCCGTCGAGAAGATACAGGGATCTGTGGCTTGCCCTCTAGGTACCCCAGGGCAGTCACACCTGCCAGCATGGCGTTAGTCCATCCTCGGAGTGACAGTCGAGGCAGTGCAGGACAGTCAGGTTCATCTGAAGTGCACTAGGCATTTAGGACCCAATGGGAATGGTGGCAAAACATCTGGTTTTCCTCCCAACTCTCCTGGTAAGTGCACTTCCTCTTGGGATGGGAGGGGAGTGCCAGAAATCCTTTCCCAACCAAGCAGGGAAAGGGACCCTCATCTGGAGCTGAGCAGGGGAAAACAGCTCTTCTTGAGTCACAGCAGGACCCTCGGTGTTCCTTCGAGTTGGGACGGGTGCATGAGGGAACTTCGTGGGTCAAAGCAAGAGTGTTAAAGAGCCTTTCGAGGTCCAAGCGGGAAGGCTTGATTTTCCCCGAGATGCCACAGTGGAAAAAGATCTCACACCGCCTAGAGAGAAGCTCCTGGTTTTACTCGAGTTGTGGCAGGGTCCTCTCAAGTAATGACGAGGCACCAGGGACAAGCCCTGTGGCCTCAGGAGAGGTCAGTCTCTGTGCGAGTTGTGAGTGACCTCTGGGGATTCCTAGCCAGTCAGCGCTGGATCCTCAGTCCTAGTCTGAAGCTGAGGTGGGAGCCTGAGCTTTCCTCGCCCATGCTGACATGGGTCTTGGGGTTCTGCTGGAGTCCCCACAGGGGAGTCAGGCCTCATCTCGCGTCGAACCTACTCAGACGCTTTCCTCCTGAGCTGCAGCAGCAGTGTCAGGCTCCCCGACGAGCGGACACAGGAATCTGTGGCTTGCCCTGGCGGTAACCAAGGGCTGTCACATGTGCCAGTATGGCATGAGTCGATCCTCGGGATGACAGTTGAGGCAGTGCAAGGCATTCAGGTTCATCTGGATTTGACGAGGCATTTGGGGGTCTTAGGGAATGGTGGCACGATCTCTGGTGTTCCCCCCGACTCTCCTGGTGCAAGCGCCTCCTCTTGGGATGTGAAGGGATTCCTGGGAATCGTTTCCTGATGGAGTAGGGAATGGAACCCTCATCTGAGGCTGAGCAGGGGAAAACGGGGCTCCTCTTGAGTCATGGCAGGACCCTCAGGGTTCCTCTCAAGTGGGGACGTGTGGATCGGGGAACTTCGTGGGTCACAGCAAGTGTGTGAAGGAGCCTTTCCAGGTACAAGAGGGAAGGGGTGATTTCCCCTGAGATGCCGCAGTGGACAAGGGCCTCACCCTGCCTGCAGGGGAGAAGCTCCTGGTTTTTCACGAGTTGCGGCAGGGTCCTCTCGAGTTACGGTGGGGACCCCAGGGGCGGGCCCTCAGGAGAGGCCAGTCTTTGTCCGAGTTGCGTGAGGCTTCTGGGATTCCTCTCCAGTCAACGCCAGGTCCTCAGTCCTCTTCTGGAGCTAAGGCTGGATCCTGAGCTTTCCTCTACTGTGCTGACATGGGTCTTGGTGTTCCACTGGAGCCCCTACAGGTGAGTCAGGCCTCATCTCGCGTGGAGCTGTGCACGGCCGCTTTCCTTCTGAAATGCAGCAGCAGGGTCAGGCTCATTGTCGAGTGGACACAGGGATCTGTGGCTTGCCCTCGAGGTACCTAAGGACTGTCACACATGCCAGCATTGCGTGACTCGATCCTCGGGGTGACAGTCGAGGCAGTGCAGGGCGGTCAGTTTCATCTGGAGTGGACGAGGCATTTGAGGGTCTTAAGGAATGGTGACATGACCTCTGGTGTTCCTCCCATCTCTCCTGGTGCAAGTGCCTAACTCGGGATGCAAGGGGAGTGCCGGGACTCCTTTCCCGACGTAGCAGTGAAGTCGACCCTCATCTGGAGTGGAGCAGGCCACAACAGACTCCCCTTGAGTTGCGGCAGGACCCTCTGTGTTCACCTCCAATTGGGACAGGTAAGTCGGGGAAATTCGTGGGTCACAGTAAGGGTGTGAAGGTGCCTTCTGAGGTCCAAGATGGACAGGTAATTTCCCCGAGACAACGCAGCGGACAAGGGCCTCACCCCGCCTGCAGGGGAGAAGCTCCTGGTTTTTCCCGAGTTGCAGCAGTGTCCTCTCGAGTTACGATGGGGACCCCAGGGACCCGTCCCTGTGGCCTCAGGAGAGGCCAGTCTCTGTATGAGTTGCTTGGGGCTTCTTCAGATCCTCTCCAGTCGGTGCTGGGTCCTCAGTCCTGATCTGGAGCTGAGGCCAGAGCCTGAGCTTTCCTCGCCCGTGCTGACATGGGACTTGCGGTTCCCGTGGATTCCCCACAGGGGGAGTCAGACCTCGTCTCGCGTGGATCCTTGCTCGGCCACTTTCCTCCCGAGCTTTGGCAGCAGTGTCAGGCTCCCTGTCGAGTGGACACAGGGATATTTGGCTTGTCCTAGCGGTAGCCCAGGGCTGTAACACATGCCATCGTGGCGTGAGTCAATCTTCGGGGTGACAGTCGAGGAATTGCAGAGCATTCAGATTCATCTGGAGGGGACGAGGTATTTGAGGGTTTTAAGTAATGGTGGCACGACCCCTGGTGTTCCTCCCGACTCTAACGGTGCAAGTGCCTCCACTTGGGATGCGAGGGGAGCGCCGGGAATCCTTTCCCGATGGAGCAGTGAAAGCGACCCTCATCTGGAGTGGAGCAGGTGACAACGGACTCCCCTTGAGTTGCAGCAGGACCTTCTGTGTTCACCTCCAGTTGGGACAGGTAAGTCGGGGAAATTCGTGGGTCACAGTAAGGGTGTGTGAAGGTGCCTTTTGAGGTCTAAGATGGAAGGGGTAATTTCCGCCGAGATGCCACAGAGGACAAGGACCTCACCCCACCTGCAGGAGAGAAGGTCCGGGTTTTTCTCGAGTTATGGCAGGGTCCTCTCGAGTTATGACATGGACCTCAGGGAAATGCCCCTGTGACTTCAGGAGAGGCCAGTCTCTGTGTGAGTTGTGAGGGACCTCTGGGGATTTCTCCCCAGTCAGCGCAGGGTCCTCAGTCCTCCTCTGGAGCTGAGGCGGAAGCCTGACGTTTCCTCGCTCGTGCTGACATGGGTCTTTTGGTTCTCCTGCAGCCCCCACAGGGGAGTCAGGCCTCGTCTCGCATGGAGCCGTGCATGGCTGCTTTCCTCCCGAGCCCAGCAGCAGTGTCAGGCTCCCCGTCGAGAGGACACATGGAGCTGTGGCTGCACTCGAGATAACCCAGCGCTATCACACTTGCCTACATTTGGTGAGTCGATCCTCGGCATGAACGTCGAGGCAGTGCAGAGCAGTCAGGTTAATCTTGAGTGGACGAGGCATTTGGGGGTTTTGGGGAATAATGTCACGATCCCTGGTGTTCCCCCTGACTCTCCTGGTGCGAGCGCTTCCTCTTGGGATGCGATTGGAACACCGGGAATCCTTTCTCGATGGAGCAGGTAAAGGTGCCTCATCTGCAGTTGAGCAGGGAAAAATGGAGCTCCTCTTGACTTGCGGCAGGACTCTCGGTGTTCCTCTCGTGTGGGGATGGGTGGGTTGGGTAAATTTGTGGGTCACAGCCAGGGTGTGAAGGAGCCTTTCGAGGTCCAAGAAGCAAGGGGTGATATCCCCCGAGACACCACAGCAAACAAGGGCCTCAACCCGACTGCAGGGGCGAAGCTCTTGGTTTTACTCGAGTTGAGGTAGGGTCCTCTCGAGTTATGATGGGGACCCCAGGGACCCGCCGCTGTGGCCTAAGGAGAGGCCAGTCTCCGTGAGAGTTGCTTGGGGCTTCTTTGGATCCTCTCCAGTTGGCTCCGGGTCCTCAGTCATCTGGAGCTGAGGCCAGAGCCTGAGCTTTCCTATCCTGTGCTGATATGGATCTTGGGGTTCCGCTGGAGCCTGCACTGGGGAGTCACGGCTCCTCTCGTGTGGAGAGATGCATGATTGCTTTCCTCTTGAACTGCAGCAGCAGTGTCAGGCTCCCCGTCGAGTGGACACAGGGATCTGTGGCTTGCCCTCGAGGTACCCCAGGGCAGTCACACGTGCCAGCGTGGTGCTAGTTAATCCTAGGGGTGACAGTCAAGGCAGTGCAGGGCAGTCAGGTTCATCTGGAGTGGATGAGGCATTTGGGTGCCAATGAGAATGGTGGCACGACGTCTGGTGTTCCTCCAGAATCTCCTGGTAAGAGCGCCTCCTCTTGGGATGTGAGGGGAGCGCCGGGAATCCTTTCCTGACCAAGCTGGGAAAGGGATCCTCATCTGGAGATGAGCAAGGGAAAACGGAGCTCTTCTGGAGTGGCTTCGGGACCCTAGGTGTTCCTCTCGAGTTGGGACGGGTGCGTGGGGGAACTTCGTGGGTCACAGCAAAGGTGTTAAAGAGCCTTTCAAGTTCCAAGAGGGAAGGGGTGATTTCCCCTTAGACGCCGCAGCAGACAAGGATCTCACACCACCTGCAGGGGTTAAGCTCTTGGTTTTTCTCGAGTTGTGGTGGGTTCTTATCAAGTAATGATGGGGCACCAGGGACCCACCCTGTGGCCTCAGGTGAGGCCAGACTCCGAGAGAGTTGCGAGAAGCCTCTGGGATTCCTTCCCAGTTGGTGCCGGGACCTCAGTCCTCGTCTGGAGCTGAGGTCAGAGCCTGAGCTTTCCTCGCCTGAGCTGACATAGGTCTTCGGGTTCTCCTGGAGCCCCCACAGGTGAGTCAGGCCTCATCTCGCGTGGAGCTGTGCACGGCCACTTTCTTCCAGAGCTGCAGCAGTGTCTGGCTCCCTGTAGAGCAGACACAGGGATCTGTGGCTTGCCCTCGAGGTACCCCAAGTCTGTCACACATGCCAGCGTTCCATGAGTGGATCCTCGGGGTAACAGTCAAGGCAGTGCAGAGCAGTGAGGTTCATCTGGAGTGGACGAGGCATTTGAGTGTCTTAAGGAATGGTTGTATGAACCCTGGCATTCCTCCTGACTCTCCGGGTGTGAGCGCCTACATGTAGGATGTGAGGGGAGCGCCAGGAATCCTTTCTTGATGGAGCAGTGAAAGCGATCCTCATCTGGAGTGGAGCAGGCGAAAACGGGCTCCCCTTGAGTCATGGCAGGACCATCTGTGTTCATCTCCAGTGGGGACGGGTGGGTCAGGAAACTTCGTGGGTCACAGCAAAGGTGTGAAAGAGCCTTTTGAGGTCCAAGAGGGAAGGGGTGATTTCTGCCAAGATGCCACAGAGGACAAGCGCCTCACCCCACCTGCAGGAGAGAATTCCAGGTTTTTCTCAAGTTTTGGCAGGGTCCACTCGAGTTATGACAGGGACCCCAGGGACATGCCCCTGTAGCCTCAGGAGAGGCCAGTCTCTGTGCGAGTTGTGAGGGGCCTCTGAGGATTCCTCCCCAGTCAGCGCTGGGTCCTCAGTCCTCGTCTGGAGCTGAGGCTGGAGTTTGAGCTTTCCTGGCCCATGCTGACATGGGACTTCCGTTTCCATGGAGCCACCACAGGGAAGTCACGCCTCATCTCGAGTGGAGTCAAACAAGGCCGCTTTCCTCCCGAGCTGCAGCAGCAGTTCAGGCTCCCCGTTGAGCGGACACAGGGATCTCTGGCTTGCCCTCGAGGTTCCCCAGGGCTGTTACATGTCTGAGCATAGCGTGAGTCGATCCTCGGGGTGACAGTTGAGGCAGTGCAGGGCAGTCAGGTTCATCTGCAGTGGACGAGGCATTTGGGGGTCTTGGGGAATGGTGGCATGACCCCTGGTGTTCCTCCGGACTCTCTTGGTGTGAGCACCTCCTCTTTGGATTCGAGGGGAGGGCCAGGATCCTTTCCGGATGGAGCAGGAAAAGGGACCAACATCTGAACCCTAGCAGAAGAAAAAGGGGCTCCTCTTGAGTCATGATGGGACCCTCGGTGTTCCTCTCGAGTGGGGACTTGTGGGTCGGGGAACTTCGTGGGTCACAGCAGTGGTGTGAAGGAGCCTTTCGAGGTCCAAGATGAAGGGGTGATTTCCCCCGAGACAATGCAGCGAACAAGGGCCTCACCCTGCCTACAGGTGAGAAGCTCCTGGTTTTTCTCGAGTTGCAGCGGGGTCCTCTCAAGTTAGGAAGGGGAACCCAGGGACCCGCCCTGTGGCCTCAGGATAGGCAAGTTTCCATGCGAGTTTCGAAGGGCCTCTGGGGATTCCTCTCCTGTCATCGCCGGGTCCTCATTTTCATTTGGAGCTGAGGCCGGAGCCTGAGGTTTCCTCGCCCATGCCAACATGGGTCTTGGGGTTCCCTTGGAGCCCCCACAGGGCAGTAAGGCCTCGTCTCGCCTGGAGCCATGCCCGGCCACTTTCCTCCCAAGCTGCAGCAGCAGGGTCAGGATCCACATCGAGCAAACACAGGGATCAGTAGCTTGCCCTCAAGGTACCCCAGGGCTGTCACACTTGCCAGCGGGGCGTGAGTCAATCCTTAGGGTGACAGTCGAGGCGGTGCAGGACAGGCAAGTTCAACTGGAGTGGATGAGGCATTTGTGGATCTTGTGGAATGGTGGCACGAACCTTGGTGTTCCTCCCGACTCTCTTGGTGTGAGGGCCTCCTCTTGGGATGTGAGTGGAGCGCCGGGAATCCTTTCCCGATGGAGCAGGGAAAGCGACCCTCATCTGGAGCTGAGCAGGCGAAAACGGGGCTCCTCTGAGTCACGGAAGGACCCTTGGTGTTCCTCTCTAGGGGGACTTGTGGGTCAGGGAGATTCGTGGGTCACAGCAAGTGTGTGAAGGGGCCTTTCCAGGTTCAAGAGGGAAGGGCGATTTCCCCCTAGACGCCGAAGCAGACAAGGGACTAACCCTGCCTGCAGGGGAAAAGCTCCTAGTTTTTCTCGAGTTTTGGCAGGGTCCTCTTGACCTACGACAGCGACCACAGGGACCTGTCCCTGTGGCCTCAGGAGAGGCCAGTCTCCAAGCGAGTTGCGTGGGGATTCTTCGAATTCCTCCCCAGTCGGTGCTGGGTCCTCAGTCCTCATCCGGAGCTGAGGGTGGAGCCTGAGCTTTCCTTGCCCATGCTGACCTGGGTCTTTGGGTACCCCTCGAGCCGCACAGAGGAGTCAGGTGTCTTCTCTCATGGAGATGTTCTTGTTCAGTTTCCTCCCGAGCTGCAGCAGCAGTGTCAGGCTCCCCGACGAGTGGACACAGGGATTTGTATCTTGCTCTTGAGATACCCCAGGGCAGTCACACCTGCCAGTGTGGCGTGTTTATCCTCTGGGTGACAGTCGAGGCAATGCAGGGCATTCAGATTCATCTGGAGGGGGTGAAGGATTTGAGGGTGTTAAGGAATGGTTGCACGACCCCTAATATTCTTCCCGACTCTCCTGGTGTGAGCGCTTCCACCTGGGATGCGAGGGGAGCACCGGAAATTCTTTCGCGATGGATCAGTGAAAGCGACACTCATCTGGAGTGGAGCAGGCAAAAACAGGCTCCCCTTGAGTCGCGGCAGGACCATTTCTGTTTATCTCCAGTGGGGAGGAGTGGGTCAGGGAACTTTGTGGGTCACAGCAAGGGTGTGAAGGAGCCTTTTGAGGTCTAAGAGGGAAGGGGTGATTTCCGCCAAGACGCACAGTGGACAAGGGCCTCACCCCGCCTGCAGGGAGAAGCTCCTGGCTTTTCTCGAGTTGCAGCGGGGTCCTCTCGCGTTATGATGGGTACCCCAGGAACCCGCCCCTGTGGCGTCAGCAGAGGCCAGTCTCCTTGCGAGTTGTAAGGGGCCTCTGGGGATTCCTCCCCAGCTGACGCCGGGTCCTCAGTCCTCGTCTGGAACTGAGGCCAGAGCCTGAGCATTCCTCGCCTGTATTGAAATGGGTCTTGGGGTTCCCCTGGACCCCCACAATGGATTCAGGCCTCATCTCAAGTGGGAACATGCATGGCCGGTTTCCTCCTGAACTGCATCAGCAGTGTCAGACTCCCCATCGAGCAGACACAGGGATCTGTGGGTTGCCCTTGAGGTATCCCAGGGCTGTCACACGTGCCAGCATGATGTGAGTCTATCCTCGGTGTGACAGTAGAGGCAGTGCAAGGCAGTCAGGTTCGTCTGGAGTGGTTGAGGCATTTGGGGGTCTTGGGGATTGGTGACACGACCCCTGGTATTCCTCCCAACTCTCCTGGTGCAAGCGCCTAAGCTTGTGTTGCGAGGTGAGCACTGGGAATCCTTTTCCGAAGGAGCAGAAAAAGGGACCCTAATTTGGAGCTAAGGAGGGGAAAACGGGGCTCCTCTTGAGTCATGGCTGTTCCTCGCTGTTCCTCTCAAGTGGGGACGTGTGGGTCGGGGAACTTGTGGGTCACAGCAAGGGTGTGAAGGAGCCTTTCCAGGTCCAAGAGGGAAGGAGAGACTTCCCCCCAGACGTCTCAGTGGACAAGGGCCTCACCTCGCCTGTAGGGGAGAAGCTCCTTGTTTTTCTCGAGTTGTGGCAGGGTCCTCTCAAGTTACAACGGGGACACTAGGACCAGCCCCTGTGGCCACAGGAGAGGCCAGTCTTTGTCTGAGTGTGCAGGGCTTCTGCGGATTCCTCCCCAGTTGGGGCTGGGTCCACAGTCCTCATCTGGAGCTTAGACTGGATCCTGACGTTTCCTCGCCTGTGATGACATGGGTCTTGGTGTTCACCTGGAGCCCCTACAGGTGAGTCAGGCCTCATCTTGTGTGGAACCATGCACAGCCGCTTTCGACCCAAAATGCAGCAGTAGTGTCAGGTTCACCATCAAGCAGACACAGGGATGTGTGGCTTGCCCTCGAGATACCCAAGGGCTGTCACACATGCCAGCGTTGCGTGAGTCAATCCTCAGGGTGACAGTCGAGGCAGTGCAGGGCAGTCAGTTTCATCTTGAGTGGACGAGGCATTTAGGGGTCTTGGCGGATGGTGGCACGATGTCTAATGTTCCTCCTGACTCTCCTGGTGCAAGTGCCTCCTCTTGGGAAGCAAGGGGAGCACCGGGAATCCTTTCCCAATGGAGCAGGAAAAGGGACCCTCATCTGGAGCTGAGCAGGGGAAAACGGAGCACTTCCTGAGTCTCATCGGGACCCTCGGTGTTCCTCTCTAGTTGGGACGGGTGCGTAGGGGATCTTCGTGCGTCACAGCAAAGGGTGTGAAGGAGCCTTTCGAGGTCCAAAAGGGTAGGGGTGATTTCCCCCAAGTCGCTGCAGCAGACAAGGGCCTTACCACACCTGCAGGGGAGAATCTCCTGGTTTTTCTCGAGTAACGTCAGGGTCTTTTTGAGTTACGTTGGGGACCCTAGAGACTTGCCCCTGTGGCTCAGGAGAGGGAAGTCTCTGTGTGAGTTGCAAGGGGCCTCTCGGAATTCCTCCCCAGTCAGTACCGTTTCCTCAGTTCTCTTCTGGGGCTGGGGATGGAGCCTGAGCTTTCCTCGGCCGTGCTGACATGGGTCTTGGGGTACCCGTGGAGCCTCCACAGGGCAGTCAGGCCTCGTCTCGCTTGGAGACATACCCTGTCGCCTTTCTCTCTAGCTGCAGCAGCAGGGTCAGGCATCCCATCGACCAGACACAAGGATCTGTGTCTTGCCCTCGAAGTGCCACAGGTCTGTCACACGTGCCAGCATGGCATGAATTGATCCTCGCAGTGACAGTCGAGGCAGTGCATGGCAATCATATTCATCTGGAGTGGATGAGGCATTTGGGGGTCTTGGAGAATGGTGAACGGCCCCTGGAGTTCCTCCCAACTCTCCTGGGGCGAGCACCTCCTCTTGGGAGGTGAGGGGAATGCCAGGAATCCATTCCTGATGGAGCATGGAAAGGGACCTTCATCTGGAGCTGAACAGGGGAAAACGGGGCTCCTCTTGAGTCGTGGCAGGGCCCTCAGTGTTCCTCTCAAGTGGGGACAGGTGGGTTGGGGAACTTCACGGGGCGGAGCAAGGATGTGAGGGAGCCTTTTGAGGTCCAAGTGGGTAGGGGTGAATTCGCCCGAGACGCAGCAACTAACAAGGTCCTCCCCCACCTGCAGGGGAGAAGTTCCTGGTTTTTTTCGAGTTGCGGCAGGGTCCACTCGAGTTAAGATGGGGACCCCAGGGTCCCACCCCTGTGGCCTCAGTAGAAGCCAGTCTCTGTGCAAGGTGTGACGGGCCTCTGGGGATTCCTCCCTAGCTGGCACCTGGTCCTCAGTCCTCTTCTGGAGCTGAGGCCAGAGCCTGAGGTTTCCTTGCCCGTGCTGACATGGGACTTTCGGTTCCCCTGGAGCCTCCACAAGGGAGTCAGTCTTCGTCTCATGTGGAGACATACATGGCCGCTTTCCTCCCGAGCTGCAGCATAAGGGTCAGGCTCCTCGTCGAGCAGACACAGGAATCAGTGGCTTGCCCTCGAGGTACCCAAGGGCTGTCACACGTGCCAGTGCTGCATGAGTGGATCCTCGGGGGGACAGTCGAGGCAGTGCAGGGCAATCAGGTTCATCTGGAGTGGATGAGGAATTTGGCATCTTGGGGAATGGTGTCACGACCCCTGGAGTTCCTCCCGACTCTCCTGGGGTGAGCGCCTCCTCCTGGGAGGTGAGGGGAGCGCCAGGAATCCTTTCCCAATGCAGCAGAGAAAGAGACCCTCATCTGGAGATGAGCAGGGGAAAATGGGGAACCTCTTGTGTCACAGCGGGACCTTCGGTGTTCCTCTCAAGTGAGGACGGGTGGGTCGGGGAACATCGTGTGTTGAAGCAAGGGTTTGAGGGAGCCTTTCAAGGTCCAAGAGGTAAGGGGTGATTTCACCCGACATGCCGCAGCGGAAAAGGGCCTCACCCCACTTGCAGGGAAGAATCTCTTGGTGTTTCTCCAGTTGTGGCAGTGTGCTCTCAAGTTACAACGGAGGCCCACGGACCTGCCCCTGTGGCCTCAGGAGAGACCAGTATCCGTGTGAGTTCCAAGGGGCCTCTGGGGATTCCTCCCTGGTCGGTGACTGGTCCTCAGTCCTCACCTGGAGCTGAGGCCAGTGCCTGAGCTTTTTTCAGCAGTGCTGATATGGGTGTTGGGGTTCCCCTGGAGCCTCCACAAGAGAGTCAGGCCTCATCTCGCATGGAGACGTGCACTGCTGCTTTCCTGCCGAGCTGCAGCAGCAGGGTCTGGCTCCCAATCGAGCGGACACAGCGATCTGTGGCTTTCTCTAGAGGTGCCACAGGGCTGTCACATGAGCCAGCGTGGCCTGAGTCCATTCTCGGTGTGACAGTCGAGGCAGTGCAGGACAATCAGGTTCATCTGGAGTGGAATGAGGCATTTCAGGGTCTTGGGAAATAGTGGCATGACACCTGGAGTTCCTCCCGACTCTCCTGGGATGAGCGCCTTCTCTTTGGATGTGAGGGGAGCACCAGGAATCCTTTCCCGATGGAGCAGGGAAAGGGACCCTCATCTGGCGCTGAGCAGGGTAAAACAGGGCTCCTCTTGAGTCGTGGCAGGACCCTTGGTGTTCCTCGTGAGTGGGGATGGGTGGGTCGGGGAACTTCGTGGGTCGTAGCAAGGGTGTGAAGGAGCCTTCGAGTTCCAATAGGGAAGGGGTGATTTCCCCTCGAGACGCCACAGCCAACAAGGGCCTCACCCCGCCTGCAGGGGAGAAGCTCCTGGTTTTTCTCAAGTTGCGGCGGGGTCCTCTCGAGTTACGACGGGGACACCAGAGACTCGTCCCTGTAACCTCAGGAGAGGCCAGTGTCCATGTGAGTTGCGAGGGGCCTTTGGGGATTCCTCCACAGTCGGCTCCTGGTCCTCAGTCCTCATCTGGAGCTGAGGCTGGAGCCTGGGCTTTCCTCGGCCGTGCTGATGTGGGTCTTGGGGTTCCTCTGGAGCCTCCACAAGGGAGTCAGGTCTCGTCTTCCGTGGAGACTTGCCTTGCCGCTTTCTACCTGAGCTGAAACAGCAGGGTCTGGCTCCCAGTCGAGCACACACAGGGATCTGCAGCTTGCCCTAGAGGTGACACTGGGCTGTCACACGTGACAGCATGGCATGAGTCGATTCTAGGGGTGACAGTCGATGCAGTGCAGGGCAATCAGTTTCATCTGGCGTGGACTGGGGCATTTGGAGGTCTTGGGAAATGGTGGCATGAACCCTGGAGTTCCTCCTGACTCTTCTGGCCTGAGCACCTCCTCTTGGAAGGTGAAAGGAGCACCGGGAATCTTTTCACGACGGAGCAGGGAAAGGGACCCTCATCTGAAGCTGAGAAGGGGAAAACGGAGCTCCTCTTGAGTCGTGGCAGAACCCATGGTGTTCCTCTCGGATGGAGATGGGTGGGTGAAGAAAATTCGTGGTAGCAGCAAGGGTGTGAATACTTTCGAATACCAAGAGGGAAGGGGTGATTTCCCCCAAGATGCCGCAGGGGACAAGGGCCTCACCCCGACTGCAGGGGGGAAGCTTCTAATTTTCCTCGAGTTGCGTCGGGGTCCTCTAGAGTTACAATGGGGACCCCAGGGATCCGCACCTGTGGCCTCCGGAGAGGCCAGTCTCCATGTCAGTTGAGAGTGGCCTCTGAACATTCCTCCCCAGAAGACGCCGGATCCTCAGTCCTCGTCTGGAGCTAAGGCCGGAGCCTTAGCTATCCTTGCCTGTGCTGACATGGGTCTTGGGGTACCCCTGGAGCCTCCACAGGGGAGTCAGGTCTTGCCTCGCGTGGAGATGTGTACGGCCACTATCCTCCCGAGCAACAACAGGGTCAGGTTCTCCGTCGAGCGGACACAGGGATCTGTGGCTTGCCATCAATGTGCTACAGTGTTGTCACACGTGCCAGCATGGAGTGAGTCGATCCTCGGTTTCAGAGTCGAGACAGTCCAGGGAAATCAGGTTCCTCTGGAGTAGACTGAGGCATTTTGGGGTCTTGGGGAATGGTGGCATGACCCCTGTAGTTACTCCCGCCCTTCCTGGGGTGAGCGCCTCCTCTTGGGAGGCGATGGGAGCGCCGGGAATCCTTTCCAGACAGAGGAGGGAAAGGGGCCCTCATCTCGAGCTGAGCAGGGGAAAACGGGGCTCCTCTTGAGTCGTGGCGAGACCCTCAGTGTTCATCTCGAGTGAGGACGGGTTGGTCGGGGAAATTTGTGGGTCGTAGCATGTGAGTGAAGGAGCCATTCAACGTCCAAGAGGGATGGGGTGGTTTCACCCGAGACGCCTCATCGGACAAGTGCCTCATGCCGCCTGCAGGGGAGAAGCTCCTGGTTTTTCTAGAGTTGTAGCAGGGTCCTCCCGTGTTATGACGGGGACCCCAGGGACCCGCCCCTGTGGCCTCAGGAGACGCCAGTCTCCATGCTAGTTGCAAGGGGCCTCTGGGGATTCCTCCCCAGCTGTCGCCTGGTCCTCAGTCCTCGTCTGGAGCTGAGGCCAGAGCCTGTGCTTCCCTCTCCTGTGTGAGTCGATCCTCTGAGTGACAGTCAAGGCAGTGCAGGGCAATCAGGTTCATCTGGAATGGACTGAGCATCTAGGGTTCTTGGGGAATGGTGGCACGACCCATAACGTTCCTCTTGACTCTCCTGGGGTGAGCGCCTCCTCTTGGGATACGAGGTCAGTGCTCCGAATCTTTTCTCATCTGATCAGGGAAAGGTACCCTCATCTGGAGCTGAGCAGGGGAAAACGGGGCTCCTCTCGAGTCACAGCGGGACCCTCAGTGTTCCTCTCGAGTGGGGATGGGTGTGTTGGGGAACTTCATGGGTTTCAGAAAGGGCGTGAAGGAGGCTTTCGAGGTCCAAGAGGGAAGGGGTGATTTCCCCCGTGATGCCACAATGGACTAGGGCCTCACCCCACCTGCAGGGGGGAAGCTCCTGGTTTTTCTCAAGTTGAGGTGGGATGTACTCAAGTTATGACGGGGACGCTAGGAACATGCCCCTCTGTCCTCAGGAGAGGCCAGTCTCCCTGTGAGTTGCCAGGGGCCTCTGGGGATTCCTCCTCAGTCGCCACCAGGTCCTCAGTCCTTTTCTGGAGCTGAGGCCAGAGCCTGAGCTTTCCTAGCCCTTGCTGATATGGCTCTTGGGCTTCCCCTGGAGCCTCCACGGGGGATTCTCGCCTCACTGCTGCAGCAGTGTCAGGCTCTCCGTCGAGCAGACACAGGGATCTGTGGCTTGCCCTCGAGGTGCCACAGGGCTGTCACATCTGCCAGCGTGGCATGAGTCGATCCTCTGGGTGAGTCGAGACAGTGCAGGGCAATCCGGTTCATCTGCAGTGGACTGAGGCTTTGGGGGGGTCTTGGGGAATGGTGGCACCACCCCTGGAGATCCTCCTGACTCTCCTGTCGTGAGCGCCTCTTCCTGGGATGCGAGGGGAGCGCCAGGAATTTTTTCCTGAGGAATCAGTGAAAGGGACCCTCATCTGGAGCTGAGCCCGGGAAAACAGGGCTCTTCCTCATTTGTGGCGGGACCCTCGGTTTTCATCTCCAGTGGAGAAGGGTATGGCAGGGAACTTCCTGAGTCTCAGCAAGGGTTTGACATTTTCGAGATTCAAGAGGGAATGGGTGATTTTTCCCAAGAGGCTGCAGAGGACAAGTGCCTCATCTTGCCTGGAGGGGAGAAGCTCCTTGTTTTTCTCGAGTTGAGGCAGGTTGCTTCCGAGTTACTGCAGGGACTTCAGGGACCCGCCCCTGTGGCTTCAGGAATGGCCAGTCTCCATGCAAGTTGGGAGGGGCCTCTCGGAATTTCTCCCCTGTTGGTGCCAAGTTTCTAAGTCCTCATCTGGAACAGAGTCGGGAATCTGAGGAGTCCTTTCCAGTGCAGACATGGATCTTGGGGTTCCTCTGGAGTCTCCACAGGCAAGTTGCCTCGAGTCAGAATTGCATGTCCACTTGCCTCCCGATCTGTAGCAGCAGTGTCAGTCTTCCCGGTGGGATGACCCAGGGAACTGTGGTTTTCCCTCGAATTGCCACAGGTTTGTCACACGTCCCCTGTGGTGTGAGCTGATCCTCTGGGTGTCATGTGAGGCCTTGCAGGGAAATCAGGTTCATCTGGAGTGGACTGAGACCTTTGTGTGTCTTTGGGAATGGTGGCACGACCCCTGGAGTTCCTCTCGACTCTCCTGTGGAGAACACAACCTCTTGGGATGCGACGGGAACACCGGGAACCCTTTCCCTTCGGATCAGCTAATGGGACCCTCATCTGAAGCTGAGCAGGGGAAAAGAGGCTCTTCCTTAGCTGTGGCGGGACCCTCGGTATTCCTCTTGAGTGGAGACGGGTATGGAGATGAACTTCTTGAGTCACAGCAAGGGTGTGAAGGACATTTTCGAGGTTCAAGAGGGAAGGGGTGATTTCCCTCGAGATTCTGCAGAGGACAAGGGCCTCATCTCGCCTGGAGGAGAGGAGTTCCTGGTTTTTCTCGAGTTGCAGCAGATTCCTCTCGAGTTACGGCGGGGACCTCAGGGATCCGCCTCTTGTGGCCTCAGGAAATGCCAGTTTCCATGCGAGTTGCTAGGGCCTCTCGGGATTCCTCCCATGTCAGTGCTGGGTCCCTAAATCCTCATCTGGAGCTGAGGCCGTAACCTGAGGTGTCCTCTCCAGTGCTGTCATGGATCTTGGGGCTCCCATGGAGTCTCCACAGGGAAGTAAGGCCTTGCATCGAGTTGAGACGTGAATTTTCGCTTCCCTCACAAACAGTAACAGCAGTGTCAGTCTTCTCAGCAAGGTTACCCAGGGATCTGCGGCTTTCCCTCGAGGTGCCACAGGGCTGTCACACATGCCAGAGTGGACTGAGACCTTTGGGGTCTTTGGGAATGGTGGCACTACTCCTAGAGTTTCTCTTGACTCTCCTGTGGAGAGCACCTCCTCTTGGGATGTGATGTGGACACCGGGAATCCTTTTCCAATGAAACAGGGAAAAGGACCCTCATCTGGAGCTGAGCAGGGGAAAACGGGTCTCCTGAGTTATGATGGGACCCTCAGTGTTCCTCTCGAGTGAAGACAGGTATGGCGGGGTACTTCTTGAGTCATAGCAAGGGTGTGAAGGACCCTTTCGAGGTTCCAGAGGGAAGGGTTGATTTCCCCTGTGATGCCACAGCAGACAAGGGCCTCATCTCGCCTGGAGGGTAAAAGCTCCTGGTTTTTTCCGAGTTGTGGCAGGTCTCTATCTAGTTACGGTGGAGACCTCAGGGACCCGCTCCTTTGGCCTCAAGAATGGCCAGTCCCCATGTGAGTTGTGAGGGGCCTTTCGGGATTTCTCTCCTGTCAGTGCCAGGTTTCTAAGTCCTTGTCTGGAGCTGAGGCCAGAATCTGAGTAGTCCTCTCCAGTGCAGACATGGATCTTGGGGTTCCTCTGGAGTCTCCACAGGGGAGTCAGGCCTCGCCTCTAGTGGAAACATGCACAACCGCTTGCCTCCCGAGCTATAGCAGCAGTGTCAATATTCTCAGTGAGGTGACCCAAGGATCTGTAGCTTTCCCTTGAGGTGCCACAGGGCTGTCATACGTGCCAGAGTGGTGTGAGCCAATCCTCGGGGTGACAGTCGAGGCAGTGCAGCGAAATCAGTTCCGTCGGGAGTGGACTGAGAACTTCGGGGTTTTTGTGATTGTTGGCACGACCGCTAGAGTTCCTCCCAACTCTCCTGTGGAGAGCGCCTCCTGTTGGGAAGCTTTGGAAATGCCGGGAATCCTCTTTTGACTGAGCAGGGAAATGGACACTCATCTGGAGCTGAGCAAGGGAAAACGAGGCTCCTCCTGAGTTGTGGCAGGACCCTCGTTGTTCCTCTCGAGTTGAAACAAGTATGGTGGGGTACTTCTTGAGTTGCAGCAAGGGTGTGAAGGACCCTTTTGAGGTTCAAGAGGAAAGGGGTGATTTCCCCCGTGATGCTGCAACAGACAAGGGCCTCATCTCTCCTGGAGGGGAGAAGCTCCTGGTTTTTCCCGAGTTGCAGCACGTCTCTATAAAGTTACAGCAGGGCCTCAGGGACCTGGTCCCATGGTACACGAAAGTTCAGTCTCCATGTGAGTTGCGAGGGGCCTCTTGGAATTTCTCCCCGTCAGTGCCAGGTTTCTAAGCCCTCGAGTGGAGCAGAGGCCAGAACCTAAGGTTTCCTCTCCAGTGCAGACATGGATCTTGGGGTTCCTCTGGAGTCTCAACAGGGGAGTCAATCCTCGCTTTAAGTGGAGATGTGCATGTCCGCTTGCATCCCGAGCTGTAGCAGCAGTGTCAGGCTCCCCAGCGAGGTGACCTTGGGAACTGTGGCTTTCCCTCGAGGTGTCAGAGGGCTGTCACATATGCCAGCGTGGTATGAGTCAATCCTCGGGGTGACAGTCAAGGCAGTGCAGGAAAATCAGGATCATCTGGAGTGGACTGAGACCTGTGGGGGTCTTGGGGAATGGTGGCACGACCCCTGGATTTCCTCTCGACTCTCCTGTGGAGAGCGCCACCTCATGGGATGCAAAGGAAACGCCGGGAATCCTTTCTCGATGGAGCAGGGAAAGGGATCCTCATTTGGAGATGAGCAGAGGAAAACGGGGCTCCTCTTGAGTTGTGGCAGGACCTTCAGTGGTCATCTCGAATGGAGATAAGTATGGTGGGGATCTTCTTGAGTCCCAGCAAAGGTGTGAAGGACCCATTCGAGGTTCAAGAGGGAAGGGGTGATTTCCCCTGAGATGCTGCCTCGGACGAGGGCCTCATCTTGCCTGGAGGGGAGAAGCTCCTGGTTTTTCTTGAGTTTCGGCAGGTTGGTCTCGAGTTATGACAGGGACCTCAGGGACCCGGCCCTGTGGCCTCAGTAATGGCCAGTCTCCATGCGAGTTGCGAGGGGCCTCTCGGGACTCCTCTTCAGTTGATGCCGGCTCCTAAGTCCTCATCTGGAGCTGAGGCCAGAGCCTGAGCTGTCCTCTTCAGTGTTGACATGGATCTTAGGGTTCCTCTGGAGTCTCCACAGGGGAGCCAGACCTTGCCTCGAGTGGAGTCATGCATGCCCGATTTCATCCCGAGCTGTAGCAGTAGTGACAGGCTTCTCATTGAGTTGACACTGCAATCTGAGGCTTTCCCTCCAGGTGCTGTAGGGCTGTCATATGTGCCACCGTGATGTGATTCGATACTTGGGGTGACAGTCGAGGCAGTGCAGGGAAATCAGGTTCATCTGGAGTGGACTGAGACATTTCGTGATCTTTTGGAATGTTGGCACGACCTCTGGAGTTCCTCTCAACTTTCCTGTAGAGAGAACCTCCTCATGAGATGCGACGGGAACACTGGGAATCCTTTCCTGATGAAGCAAGGAAAGGAACCCTCATCTCGAGTTGAGAAGGGGAAAACAGGGCTCCTCTTGAGTTGTGGCGGGACCCATAGTGTTCCTCTCAAGTGGAGACGGGTATGTTGGGGAACTTCTGGAGTCGCAGCAAGGGTGTGAAAGACCCTTTCAGCATTCAATAGGGAAGATCTGATTATCCTCGACACGCAGCAGTGAAAAAGGGCCTCATCTCACCTGGAGTGAGGAATCTCCAGGTTTTCCTAGGATTGCTGCAGGAAATTTGGGGTTCCTCTGGAATTACAATGGGGACATCATGGACCCGCTCATGTGGCCTCAGAAAAGGCCTCCCCATGCAAGTTGCGAGGGGCCTCTCGGGGTTCATCTCCAGTCAGTCCGGGTCTGAAATCCTCGTTTGGAGCTGAGACCGGAACCTGCGGTTTCCTCTCCAAGGACTAAATGGATCTTGGGGTTCCTGTGGAGTTTCCACAGGGGATTCAGGCCTTCCTTCCACACTGTAGCAGTAGTGTCAGGCTTACTGTTGAGTTGACACAGGGATCTGTGGCTTTCCCTCGAGGTGCCACAGGGCTGTCACACGTGCCACCGTGTTGTGAGTCAACACTTGTGGTGACAGTTGATGCAGTGCAAGGAAATCAGGTTCATCTGGAGTGGACTGAAAATTTTGGGGATCTTTTGGAATGTTGGCATGACCCCTGGAGTTCATCTCCACTTTGCTATTGTGCGAGTCTCCTCTTGAGATGCGATGGGAATGCAGGGAATCCTTTCACGACAAAGCTGGGAAGAACACACCCTCAATTTGAGATTTTGAGGGAAAAACGGGGCTCCTCTTGAGTTGTGGCGGGAACCTCGGTGTTCCTATTGAGTCTAGACGGGTATGTCGTAGAACTTCTTGAGTTGCAGCAATTGTGTGAAGGACCATTTCGGGGTTCAAGAGGGAAGGTGTGATTTGTTACGAGATGCCACAGCGGACAAGAGCCTCATCTCGCCTGGAGGGGAGAATCTCTTGATTTTTCTCGAGTTGCAGCAGGAACCTTGGGGTTCCTAGAGTTACAACAGGGACCTCAGGGACCCGCTCGAGTGGCCCAGGAAAGGCCAGTCTCCATACGACTTGTGAGGGGCCTCTCAGGATTCCTCTTCTGTCGGTGCCGGGTCCTAAGTCCTCGTCTGGAGCTGAGGCCGGAACCTGCGGTTTCCTCTCCAGCGCTGACATGGATCTTGGGGTTCCTCTGGAATTTCCACAAGGGAGTCAGGCCTTCTTTCAGGTGGAGACACGCATGTCCGCATTCCACCCGAGCTGTAGCAGTAGTGTCAGGCTTCCCATCGAGTTGACACAGGGATTTGTGGCTTTCCCTCCAGATGCTGTAGGGCTGTCACATGTGCCACAGTGATGTGAGTCAATACTCGGGGTGACAGTCGAGGCAATGCAGGGAAATCAGGTTCATCTGGTGTGGACTGAGACATTGGGGTCTTTTGGATTGGTGTCACAACACCTGGAGTTCCACTCAACATTTCTGTTGAGAGAGTCTCCTCTTAAGATGCGATGGGAACGCCGGGAATCCTTTCCTGACAAAGCCGGGAAAGGAACCCTCATCTCGAGGTGAGGAGGGGAAAACTGGGCTCCGCTTGAGTTGTGGCGGGACCCACTGTGTTCCTCTGGAGTGGAGACAGGTATGTCGGGGAACTTCTTGAGCTGCACCAAGGATGTAAAAGAACGTTTCAACATTCAAGACGGAAGGTCTGATTTTCCTCTACACATGGCAGTGAATAAGGGCCTCGTCTCGCCTGGAGTGGGGAATCTCTAGGTTTTTCTCCAGTTGTGGCAGGAAATTGGGGTTCCTCTCGAGTTACAACGGGGACCTCAGGGACCCGTTCGTGTGACCTCAGCAAAGGCCAGTCCCCATGAAAGTTGTGAGGGGCCTCTTGGGATTCCTCTCCAGTCGGAGCCAGGTCCTAAGTCCTCGTCTGAAACTGAGGCCAGAACCTAAGGTTTCCTCTCCAGAGCTGACATGGATCTTTGGGTTCCTCTGGAGGCTCCACATGGGAGTCAGGCCTCTTCTTGAGCAGAGACATGCACGTCCACTTTCCTCCCGAGCTGTAGCTGCAGTGTTTGGCTTCCCGTCGAGTTGACACAGGGATCTGTGGCTTTCCCTCGAGGTGCCACGGGGCTGTCACACGTGCCACCGAGGCGTGAGTCGATACTTGTGGTGCCAGGCTAGGCAGTGTAGGGAAATCAGGTTCATCTGGAGTGGACTGAGATATTTCACGGTCTTTTGCAATGGTAGAACAACCCCTGGAGTTTCTCTCTACTTTCCCGTTTAGAGTGCCTCCTCTTGAGATGTGCTGGGAATGCCAGGAATACTTTCCCTACGAAGCAGGGAAAGGAATCCTCTTTTCGAGCTGAGCAGGGGGAACCAGTGCTCCTCTTGAGTTGTGGCAGGATCCTCGGATTTCCTCTCGAATGGAGACGGGTATGTTGGAGAATGTCTGGAGTTGCAGCAAGGGTGAAGAACTCTTTCAATGTTCAAGAGGGAAGATGTGATTTCCCTCGAGACACCAGAGCTGAAAAGGGCCTCTTCTCGCCTGGAAGGGAGAATCTCCTGGTTTATCTCGAGTTGCAACAGGAACCTTGGGGTTCCTCTTGAGTTACGAAGGGGAACTCAGAAACCCGCTTGTGTGGCCTCAGGAAAGGCCAGTCCTCATGTCAGTTCTGATGAGCCTCTCGGGATTCCTCTTCAGTCGGTGCCGGGTCCTATGTCCCTGTCTGGAGCTGAGGCCAGAACCTGAGGCTCCCTCTCCAGCGCTGACATGGACCTTGGGGTTCCTCCGGAGTTTCCTCAGGGGAGTCAGGTCCCTTCTTCAGTGAAGACATGAACGTCCACTTTCCTCCCATGCTGTAGCAGTAGTGTCAAGCTTCCCATAAAGTTGACACAGTGATTTGGGACTTTCAGTCGAGGTGCCACAGGGCTGTCACACATGCCACCGTGGTCGATACTTAGGGTGACAGTCGAGGCAGGGCAGGGAAATCAGGTTCATCTGGAGTGGACTGAGACATCGGAGTCTTTTGAAATGTTGGCACAACCCTTGGTATTCCTGTCAACATTCCTGTTGAGAGAGTCTCCTCTTGAGATGCAACGGGAATGCCAGGAATCCCTTCAAAACGAAGTAAGGAAAGGAACCTTCATCTCGAGATGAGAGGAAAAAATGGGGCTCCTGTTGAGTTGTGGCGGGACCCTTGGTGTTTCTCTCCAGAGGAGACGGTTATGTCGTGGAACTTCTGGAGTTGCAGCAACGGTGTGAAAGACCCTTTCAACGTTCAAGAGGGAAGGTGTGATTTGCCTCAAGACTCCACATCAGAAAAGGTCCTCATCTCACCTGGAGGGGAGAATCTGCTGGTTTTTCTCAAGTTGCAGCAGGAACCTTGGGGTTCCTCTCGAGTTATGATGGAGACCTTAGGGAGCAGCTAATGTGGCCTCAGGAAAGGCCACTCTCCGTGTGTGTATTGTGGGGCCCTCGGGACTCCTCTCCAGTCAGTGCCGGGTCCTAAGTCCTTGTCTAGAGCTGAGGTTGGAACATGAGGTTTCCTCTATAGCGCGGACATGGACCCTGGGTTTCCCCTGGAGTTTCCACAGGGGAGTCAAATCTCGTCTGAAGTGGAGACATGCATGTTCACTTTCCTCCCGAGCTATAGTAGTAGTGTCAGTCTTCCCGTCGAGTTGACACAGGGATTTGTGGCTCTCCTCGAGGTGCCACTGGGCTGTCACATGTGCATTCATGGTATGAGTCGATACTCCACGTGACAGTTGAGGCAGTGCAGGGAAACCAGGTTCATTTAGAGTGGATTGAGACATTGTTTTCTTTTGGATTGTTGGCACGACCTGTGGAGTTCCTCTCGACTTTCCTGTTGAGAGTGCCTTCCCTTGAGATGTGACGGGAACACTGTGAATCCTTTCCCAAAGAAGCAGGTAAAGGAAAACTCACCTCTACATGAGGAGGGAAAAACGGGGCTCCTCTTGAGTCATGGCAGGAATCCCTGTGTTCCCTCTAGTGCAGAAGGGTATGTCGGGGAACTTCTGGAGTTGCAGCAAGGGTGTGAAAGACCCTGTCAACTTTCTTGAGGGAAAGTCTGATTTCCCTCGATGTGGGCAGTGAAAAAGGGCCTCATTTCACCTGGAGTGGGGAATCTCCAGGTTTGTTTCGGGTTGTGGCAGGAATTTTGAGGTTCCTCTCGAGTTACGATGGGGACCTTAGGGACCCACTCATGTGGCCTTAGGAAAGGCCTGTCCCCATGCGAGTTGTGAGGGGCCTCTCGGTATTCCTCTCCAGTCAGTGTTGGGTCTGAAGTCCTCATCTGGAGCTGAGGCTGGAAACTGAGTTGTCCTCTCGAGAGCTGAAATGGATCTTGGGGTTCCTGTGAGTTTCCACAAGGGATTCAGGCCTCGTTTCATGTTGAGAGATGCACGTCCACTTTCCTCCCAAGCTGTAGCAGTAGTGTCAGGCTTCCCGTCGATTTGACACAGGGATCTGTGGAATTCCCTAGAGGTGCCACAGGCCTGTCATACCTGCCACCATGGAGTGAATAAATATACGGGGTGACAGTCGAGGCAGTGCAGGGAAATCAAGTTCATCTGGAGTGGACTGAGACATCAGCGTCTTCTGGAATGTTGGCAAGATGCCTGGAGTTCATCTCCACTTTCCTATTGAGAGAGCCTCCTCTTGAGATGCGACGGGAATGCTGGGAATCCTTTCCTGACAAAGCCGGGAAGACACCCTCATCTTGGTAAGAGGAGGGAAAAATGGGGCTCCTCTTGGGTTGTGGTGGGATCCTCGGTGTTCCTCTCTTGTGGAGATGGGTATGTGGTAGAACTTCTGGAGTTACAGCAATTGTCTGAAGGACCATTTCGAGGTTCAAGAGGGAAGGTGTGAAATGCCTCGAGATGTCACAGCGGAAAAAGGCTTCATCTAGCTTGGAGGGGAGAATTGCCTGGTTTTTCTCTAGTTGCAGCAGGAAACTTGGGGTTCCTAGAGTTACAACGAGGACCTCAGGGACCCACTCATGTGGCCTCAGGAAAGGCCAGTCTCCATGCGAGTTTCGAGGAGCCTCTCAGGATTCCTCTCCAGTTGGTACCGGGTCCTAAGTTCTCGTTTGAAGCTGAGGCCGGAACCTTAGATTTCCTGTCCAGTGCTGACATAGATCTTGGGGTGCCTCTGGAGTCAGGCTCCACAGGGGAGTCAGGCTTCGTCTCGAGTGAAGACATGCACGTCCACTTACCTCCCAAGATGTAGCAGTAGTTTCAGCCTTCCCATTGAGTTGACACAAGAATCTGTGGCTTTCCCTCCAGATGCCGTAGTACGGTATCATGTGCCACCGTGATGTGAGTTGATACTCGGGGTGACAGTCGAGGCAGGGCAGCAAAATCAGGTTCGTCTGGAGTGGACTGAGACATCAGGGCCTTTTAGATTGGTGTCACGACACCTGGAGTTCCTCTCAACTTTCTTGTGGAGAGCACCTCCTCTTGAGATGCAACAGGAACGCTGGAAATTCTTTCCAGATGAAGCAGGGAAAGGAACTCTCATCTCGAGCTGAGGAGTGGCTAACGGAGTTCCTCTGAAGTTTCAAAGAGACCCTAGGTGTTCCGCTCAAGTGGAGACGCATACTTCTTGAGTTGCAGCAAGGGTGTGGGGGACCATTTCTAGGTTCAAGTGGGAATGGATGATTTACCTCAAGATGCTGCAGTGGGAAAGGGCCTCATCTTGCCTGGAGGGGCGAACCTTCTGGTTTTTCTCTAGCTGTGGCACATTCATCTCAAGTTACGACGGGTACCTCAGGGACCAGCATGTGTGGCCTTAGTAAAGGCAAATCTCCATGCTAGTTATGACAGGTCTCTTGGGATTCCTATCCAGTCAGTGCCGGGTCCTAAATCCAGGTCTAGAGCCAAGGCCATTACCCGAGGTTTCCTCTCCAGTGCTGACATGGAACTTGGGGTGCCTCTGGAGTCTCCACAGGGGAGTCAGGCTTCGTCTCGAGTGGAGAAATGCAAGTCCGCTTTCCTTCCGAGCCATAGCAGCAGTGTCAGGCTTCCGGTTGAGTTGACACAAGCATCTGAGGCTGTCTCAGGAATGTCACACGTGCCACCATGGTGTGAGTCTATACTCGGGGTGACAGTCGAGGCAGTGCAGGGAAATCAGGTTCATCTAGAGTGGAATGAGACATTTGAGGGTGTTTTGGTATGGTGGAACGACCTCTGGAGTTCCTCTTGAATTTCCTGTGGAGAGTGCCTCCTCTTGAGATGCAACGGGCACGCCGGAAATTCTTTCTCAATGAAGCAGGGAAAGGAAATATCATCTCTAGCTGAGGAGTGGCTAACGGGGCTCCTCTTGAGTTTTGGAGAGACCCTCGGTGTTCCGCTCGAGTGGGGACGTGTACTTCTTGAGTTGCAGCAAGGGTGTGAAGGACCCTTTCGAGGTTCAAGAGGGAAGGTGTGATTTACCTCGAGATGCCTCAGGGGAAAAGGACCTCATTTCACCTGGAGGAGAGGACCTCCTAGTTTTTCTCGAGTTATGGCAGCTTTTTCTCGAGTTACAAGGGGACCTCAGGGACCAGCTTGTGCATACTTAGGAAAAGCCAGTCTCCATGTGAGTTGAGAGGGGCCTCTCGGGATTCCTCTCCAGTCAGTGCCGGGTCCTAAGTCATCGTCTGGAGCAGAAGCCCAAATCTGAGGTTTCCTCTCCAGTGCTGACATGTAACTTGGGTTTCCTCTGGAGTTTCCACATGGGATTCAGGCGTCGTCTGGAGTGGAGACATGCTCGTCTGCATTCCTCCCAAGCTGTAGCAGCAGTGTCAGGCTTCCCGTCAAGTTGACACAGGCATCTGTGGCTTTCCCTCAGGGGACACATGGCTGTCAAACATGCCACCGTCTTGTGAGTCGATACTTGGGGTGACCATCAAGGCAGTGCAGGTAAATCAGGTTCATCTGGAGTGGACTGAGATATTTGGGTGTGTTTTGGAATGGTGGCACGACCACTGAAGTTCCTCTCGACTTACCTGCTGAGAGCGGCTCCTCTTGAGATGTGACGGGATCACAGGGAATCCTTTCTCGACGAAGATGGGAAAGAAACACTCATCTCGAAATGAGGAGGGAGAAACGGTGCTCCTCTTGAGTTGTGGCGGGACCCTTGGTGTTACTCTCGAGTGGAGACAGGTATGTCGGGGAACTTCTGGAGCTGCAGCAAGGGAGTGAAAGACCCTTTCAACGTTCAAGGGGGAAGGTCTGACTTCACTCGATGCGCGGCAGTGAAAAAGAGCCTCATCTTGCCTGGAATGGGGAATCTCCAAGTTTTTTTCGGGTTGCAGCAGGAAATTTCAAGAGTTCATCTCAAGTGACGAGGGGGACCTCAGGGACCTGCTTGTGTGGCCTCAAAAGGCCAGTCCCCATGCAAGTTGTGAGAGGCTTCTTGGGATTCCTCTCCAGTTGGTGTGGGGTCCGAAGTCTTCATCTGGAGCTCAGGTCAGAAACAGGTTTCCTCGCCAGCACTGAAATAAATCTTGGGGTGCCTCTGGAGTTTCCTCAGGGGATTCAGGCCTTGTCTTGAGTGGAGAGATGCATGTTCGCTTTCCTCCCGAGCTGTAGCAATAGTGTCTGGCTTCCCGTTGAGTTGACACAGAGATCTGTGGTTTTCACTCAAAGTGCGACAGGGTGTCACACGTGCCACCATGGTGTGAGCTGATACTCGGGGTGACTGTCGAGGCAGTGCAGGGAAATCAAGTTGATTTGGAGTGGACTGAGACATCAGGGTCTTTTGGAATGTTGGCACTACTCAAGGAGTTCCTCTCCACTTTCCTGTTGAGAGAGCCTCCTCTTGAGTAGTGACAGGAATGCTGGGAATCCTTTCCCAACGAAGCTGGGAAAGGAACCCTCATCTTGAGATGAGGAGGGAAAAACGAGGCACCTCTTGAGTTCTGGTGGGATCCTCGGTGTTCGTCTCGAATGGAGACGGGTATGTCGGGGAACTTCTTGAGTTGCAGCAAGGGAGGGAAGGACCCTTTCAAGTTTCAAGCAGAAAAGTGTGATTTCCCTTGAGACGTCACAGTGGAAAAAGGCCTCATCTCGGCTGGAGGGGAGAATCTCCTGATTTTTCTCGAGCTGCATCAGATTCCTCTCAAGTTATGACGGGTACCTCAGGGACCGGCTCGTGTTGCCTCAGGAAAGGCCAGTCTCCATACAAGTTCCAAGGGGCCTCTCGGGATTCCTCTCCAGTTGGTGCCGGGTCCTATGTCCCTGTCTGGAGCTGAGGCCAGAACCTGAGGTTTCCTCTCCAGTGCTTACATGGCTCTTGGAATTCCTCTGGAGTTTCCTCAGGGGTGTCAGGACCCGTCTCGAGTGGAGAGATGCACGTCCGCTTTCCTCCCGAACTGTAGCAGTAGTGTCAGGGTTCCCATAGAGTTGAAACAGTCATTTGGGGCTTTCTCTTGAGGTTCCACAGGGCCGTCACATGTGCCACCATGGTGTGAGTCGATACTTGGGGTGACAGTCTAGGCAGGGCAGGAAAACCAGTTTCATCTGCAGTGGACTGAGACATGGAGGTCTTTTGGAATGCTGGCACGACCCAAGGAGTTCCTCTCCACTTTCCTGTTGAGACCGCCTCCTTTTGAGAATGCAACGGGGACACCGGGAATCCCATCCCAGTGAAGTGGGGAAATGAACCCTCATCCCGAGATGAGGAGGGAAAAACGGGGCTCCTGTTGAGTTGTGGCAGGACCCTGGCTATTTCTCTCGAGAGGATATGGGTATGTCATGGAACTTCTGGAGTTGCAGCAACGGTGTCAAAGATCCTTTCAACGTTCAAGAGGGAAGGTGTGATTTGCCTCGAGACGCCACAGCGGAAAAGGGCCTCATCTCACCTGGAGGGGAGAATCTGCTGGTTTTTCTCGAGTTGCAGCAGGAACCTTGGGGTTTCTCTCGAGTTACGACGGGGACCTCAGGGACCCGCTCGTGTGGCCTCAGGAAAGTCCATTAGCCATGTGAGTTTCGAGGGGCCCTCAGGACTTCTCTCCAGTCAGTGCCGGGTCCTAAGTCCTTGTCTGGAGCTGAGGTCGGAACGTGCGGTTTCCTCTACAGCACTGATATGGACCCTGGGTTTCCTCTGGAATTTCCACAGGGGAGTCAAGCCTCGTCTGAAGTGGAGACATGCACCTCCGCTTTCCTCCCAAGCTGTAGCAGTAGTGTCAGGCTTCCCGTCAAGGTGACACGGATCTGTGGCTCTCCTCGAGGTGCCACTGGGCTGTCACATGTGCCACCATGGTATGAGTTGATACTCCACGTGACATTCGAGGCAGTGCAGGGAAATCAGGTTCATCTGGAGTGGACTGAGACATTGTGGTCTTTTGGACTGTTGTCAAGACCCGTGTAGTTCCTCTCGACTTTCCTGTTGAGAGCGCCTCCTCTTGACATGCGACATGAATGCTGGGTATCCTTTCCCGAAGAAGCAGGGAAAGGAAACCTTATCTCGAGATGAGCAGGGATAAACGTGGCTCCTCTTGAGTTCTGGCGGGAATCACTGTGTTCCTCTCTAGTGGAGACGGGTATGTCGGGGAACTTCTGGAGTTGCAGCGAGGGTGTGAAACAACCTTTCAACGTTCTTGAGAGAAGGTCTGATTTCCCTCGACGTGCAGCAGGGAAAAAGGGCCTCATCTCACCTGGAATGGGTAATCTCAGGTTTGCCTTAGGTTGCAGCAGGAAAATTGAGATTCCTCACGAGTTACAACGGGTACCTCAGGGACCTGCTCATGTGGCCTCAGGAAAGGACTGTCCCCATGTGAGTTTCGAGGGGCCTCTCGGTATTCCTCTCCAGTTGGTACCGGTCTGCTGTCCTTATCTGGAGCAGATGCCAGAAAATGAGGAGTCTGCTCCAGCGCAGAAACAGATCTTGGGGTTCCTGTGGAGTTTTCACAAGGGATTCAGGAATCGTCTCGAGTGGAGAGATGCACATCTGCTTTCCTCCCAAGCTGTAGCAATAGTGTCAGGCTTCCTGTCGAGGTGACACAGGGATCTGTGGCTTTCCCTTGAGGTGCAACAGGGCAGTCACACGTGCCACTGTGGTGTGAGTCGATATTGGGGTGACAGTCGAGGCAGTGCAAGGAAATCAGGTTTGTCTGGAGTGGACTGAGACATCGGGGTCTTTTGGTATGTTGACACGACCCCTGACATTCGTCTCTACTTCCCTGTTGAGAGAGTCTCCTCTTGAGATGCGACGGGAATGCTAAGAATCCTTTCACGACAAAGCTGGGAAGACACCCTCATCTCGAGATGAGGAGGGGAAAACGGGGCTCCTCTGGACCTGTGTCAGGATTCTTGGTGTTGCTCTTGAGTGGAAACCTGTATGTCTTGGAACTTCTTGAGTTGCAGCAATTGCCTGAAGAACCATTCAAAGGTTCTTGGAAGGTGTGATTTGCCTCGAGACACCCCAGCAAAAAACGGCCTCATCTCCCCTGGAGGGGAGAATCTCCTGGTTTTTCCTGAGTTGCAGCAGGAACCTTGGGGTTCCTAGAGTTATGACAGAAACCTCTGGGACCTGCTCATGCGGCCTCAGGAAGGGCAGTTTCCAAGAAAATTCTGAGGGGCTTCTTGGGATTTCTCTCCAGTTGGTGCCAAATCCTGTGTCCCTGTCTGTAGCTAAAGCCGGAACCTGAGGTTTCCTCTCCAGTGGTGACATGGAACTTGCGGTGCCTCTGAAGTCTCCACAAGGGAGTCAGGCTTCGTCTCGAGTGGAGTCATGCAAGTCCACTTTCCTCCCAAGCTGTAGCAGTAGTGTCAGGCTTCCGGTTGAATTGACGCAGTGATCTGTGGCTTTCCCTTGAGGTGCCACAGGGCTGTCACATGTGCCACCATGGTGTGAGTCGATACTCGGGGTGACAGTCGAGGCCGTGCAGGGAAATCAGGTTCATCTGGAGTGGACTTAGACATTTAGGGGTGTTTTGGTATGGTGGAAAGACCCCTGGAGTTCCTCTCGAAATTCCTGTGGAGAACGTCTCCCCTTGAGATGCAACGGGAACACCAGAAATTCTTTCCCGACGAAGCAGGGAAAGAAACTCACATCTCAAGCTAAGGAGTGGCTAATGGGGCTCCCCTTGATCTGCGGAGAGACCCTCAGTGTTCCACACGAGTGGAGGCGCATACCACTTGAGTTGAAGCAAGGGTGTAAAAGACCCTTTCGATGTTCAAAAGGGAAGGTGTGATTAACCTTGAAACTCCTCAGCGGAAAAGGGCCTCATCTCACGTGGAAGAGAAAACCTCCTGGTTTTCTTGAATTACAGAAGCTTCCTCTCGAGTTACGATGGGGACCTCAGCGACCCACTCTGTATGTCTTCAGGAAAGGCCAATCTCCATGCGAGTTGTGAGGGGCCTCTCAGGATTCCTCTCCAATCATTGCTGGGTCCAAATTCCTCGTCTGGAGCTGAGGCCAAAACATGAGGTTTCCAATCCAGTGCTTATAGGGAATTTGGTGTGCCTCTGGACACTTCACACAAGAGTCAGGCCTCAATAAGAGTGGAGACATGCATGTCTGCTGTCCTCCCAGGTTGTAGCAGCAGTTTCAGGCTTCAGGTCAAGTTGACACAGGGATCTGTGGCTTTCCCTCGAGGTGCCACAGGGCTGTCACACATACCACTGTGGTGTGATCGATACTTGGCGTGACAGTCAAGGTAGTGCAGGAAAATCAGATTCATCTGGAGTGGACTGAGACATCTGTGCATCTTTTGGAATGGTGGCACGACCCCTGGAGTTCCTCTTGACATTCCTGTTGAGAGCCCCTCTGCTTGAGATGTGAAAGGAATGCCGGAATCCTTTCTGGTTGAAGCAGAAAAAAGATTGACAGAGGAGGGGGGATCGGAGCTCCGCTTGAGTTCTGGCAGAACCCTCGGTGTTCCTCTCCAGTGGAGACGGGTATGTTGTGGAACTTCTTGAGTTGCAGCAAGGGTGTCAAAGACCCTAATATGCTTCAAGACAGAAGATGTGATTTCTCTCGAGACACTGCAGCGGAAAAGGGCCTCATCTCGCCTGCAGGGGAGATCCTCCTGGTTTTTCTCGAGTTGAGGCAGGTCCCTCTCAAGTTATGACTTTGAACTCAGGGACGTGCTCGTGTGGCCTCAGTAAATGACCGTCTCATTGCAAGTTGTGACGGGCCTCTCAGGATTCCTCTCCAGTCAGTGCCGGGTCCTAAGTCATTGTCTGGAGCCTAGGCAAGAACCAGAGGTTTGCTCTTCGTGCAGACATGGACCTTGGGGTTTCTCTGGAGTCTCGACAGGGGAGTCAGACCTCGTCTCGAGTGGAGACATGCACGTCCGCTTTCCTCCCGAGCTGTAGCAGCAGTGTCAGACTCCCCGTCAAGTTGACACTGGGATCTGTGACTTTCCCTCGAGGTGCCACAGGGCTATCAAATGTGCAACCGTGGTGTGAGTTGATACTCAGGGTGACAGTCGAGGCAGTGCAGGGAAATCAGGTTTATCTGGAGAGGACTGAGACATTTGGGGGTCTTTTAAAATGGTGGCACAACCCCTGGAGTTCCTCTCGACTTTCCTGAGGGGACCGCCTCCTCTTGAGATGTGACGGCAAAGCCTGCAAACCTTTCCCGATGAAGCAAGAAAAGGAACCATCATCTCGAGCTGAGAAGGGGGAAACAGGGCTTCTCTTGAGTTGTACCAGGAACCTCGGTGTTCCTCTTGAGTGTAAACGGGTATGTTGCGAAACTTTTTGAGTTGCAACAAGGGTGTGAAGGACCCTTTCAAGGTTCAAGAGCGAAGGTGTGATTTTCCGCAAGATGCCACAGCGGAAAATGGCCTCACCTTGTCTGGAGGGGAGAATCTCCTGGTTTCTCTCGAGTTGTGGCAGGAAACTTGGGGTTCCTAGAGTTATGACGGGTACCTCAGAGACCCGCTCATGTGGCCTCAGGAAAGGCCAGTCTCCATGTGAGTTTCGAGGAGCCCTTGGGACTCCTCTCCAGTCAGTGCCGGGTCCTATGTCCTCATATGGAGCTGAGGTTGGAACATGCGGTTTCCTCTATAGTGCTGACATGGACACTGCATTTCCTATGGAATTTCCACAGGGGAGTCAAGCCTCGTCTGAATGCATGTCCGCTTTCCTCCTGAGGTGTAGCAGTAGTGTCAGGATTCCCGTCGAGTTGACACAGGAATCTGTGGCTCTCCTCGAGGTGCCACTGGACTGTCCCATGTGCCACTGTGGTGTGAGTCGATACTCGAGGTGACAGTCGAGGCAGTGCAGGGAAATCAGGTTCATCTGGAGTGGATAGAGACATCGCGGTATTTTGGATAGTTGGCAAGACCGGTGGAGTTCCTCTCGACTTTCCCATTGAGAGTCCCTCTTCTTGAGATGCAATGGAAACACTGGGAATCCTTTGCCGAAGAAGCAGGGAAAGATGCCCTCATCTTGATATTAGGAGGGAAAAACGTGGCTCCTCTTGAGTTGTGGCAGAAATCCCTGTGTTCCTCTTGAGTGGAGACGGGTATGTCGTGGAACTTCTGGATTTGCAGCAAGAGTGTGAAAGACCCTTTCAACGTTCTTGAGGGTAGGTCTGATTTCCCTCTATGTGCAGCAGTGAAAAAGGGCCTCATCTCACCTGGAGTGGGGAATCTCCAGGTTTGTCTCAGGTTGTGGCAGAAAATTTGGGGTTCCTCTCCAGTTAGGATGGGGACCTAAGGGACCCACCTGTGTGGCCACTGGAAAGGCCTGTCCCCATGTGAGTTGTGAGGGGCCTCTCGGAATTCCTCTCCAGTCGATGTCATGTACAAAGTCCTCATCTGGAGGTGAGGCCAGAAACTGAGGTGTCCTCTCCAGCACTGAAATGGATCTTGGGGTTCCTGTGGAGTTTCCACATAGGATTCAGGCCTCGTCTCGAGTGGAGAGATGCACGTCTGCTTTCCTCCCGAGTTGTAGCAGTAGTGTCACGCTTCCCATTGAGTTGACACAGGGATCTGTGGTTTTCCCTTGAGGTGCCACAGGGTAGTCACACGTGCCACCATGGTGTGAGTCGATACTCGGGGTGACAGTCAAGGCAGTGCAGGGAAATCAGATTCATCTGAAGTGAACTGAGACATTGGGGTCTTTTGAAATGTTGGCACGACCACTGGAGTTTGTCTCAACTTTCCTGTTGAGAGAGTCTCCTCTTGAGATGCGACAGGAATGCCAGACTCCTTTCCCGACAAAGCTGGTAAGACACCCTCAACTCGAAATGATGAGGGGAAAATGGGGCTCCTCTTGAGTTGTGGTGGTACACTCGGTGTTCCTCTCGAGTGGATATGGGTATGTCATGGAACTTCTTATGTGCAGCTATTGCCTGAAGGACCATTTAGAGGTTCAAGAGGGAAGGTGTGAAATGCCTCGAGATGCCACAGTGGAAAAGGGCTTCATCTCTCCTGGACGGGAGAATCTCCAGTGTTTTCTCGAGTTGCAGCAGGAACCTTGGAGTTCCTAGTGTTATGACGGGGACCTCAGGGACCCGCTCATGTGGCCTCAGGAGAATCCAGTCAACGTGGGAGTTGCAAGGGGCCTCTCAGGATTCCTCTCCAGTCGGTGCCAGGTCCTAAGTACTCGTCTGGAGCTGAGGCCAGAACCTGGGATTTCCTCTCCAGTGCTGACATGGATCTTGGGGTTCCTCTGGAATTTCCACAGGGGAGTCAAGCCTTATCTCGGGTGGAGACATGCACGTCCTTTTTCCTCCGAATTGTAGCAGTAGTATCAGGCTTCCCATCACGTTGACACAGGGATCTGTGGCTTTCTCTCCAGATGCTGTAGGGCTGTCATACGTTCCACTGTGATGTGAGTCGATATTCAGGGTGACATTCGAGGCAGTGCAGGGAAATTAGGTTCATCTGGTGTGAACTCAGTAATCAGGGTCTTTTGGGTTGGTGTCACTACACATGGAGTTCCTCTCGACTTTCCTTTTAAGAGAGCCTCCTCTTGAGATGCGAAGGCCAGGAATCCTCTCATGATGAAGCTGGGAAAGGAACTATCATCTTGACATGACAAGGGGAAAACGGGGCTCTTCTTGAGTTGTGGCGGGACCCACGGTGTTCTTCTCAAGTGGAGACGGGTATGTCTGGGAACTTCTGGAGTTGCAACAAGGGTGGGAAAGAACCTCTCAAAGTCAAAGAAGCAAGGTATGAGTTTCCTCGACGTGTGGCAGCAAAAGGGGCCTCATCTCGCCTGGAGTGAGGAATCTCCAAACTTTTCTCGGGATTTGAAAGAAAATTTGGGGTTCCTTGCAAGTTAAAACGGGGACCTCAGGGACCTGCTCATGTGATCTCAGCAAAGGCCAGTCCCCATGCAACTTGCCAGGGGCCTCTCGGGATTCCTCTCCAGTTGAAGCTGTGACCAAAGTCCTCGTCTGGAACTAAGGCTGGAACCTGAGGTTTCCTCTCCAGTGCTGACATGGATCTTTGGGTTCCTCTGGAGTCTCCACAGAGGTGTCAGGCCACTTCTCAAGCAGAGATATGAATGTCGGCTTTCCTCCCGAGCAGTAGCTGCAGTGTCTGTCTTCCTGTCGAGTTGACCCAGCTATCTGTGACTTTCCCTCGAGGTGCCACAGGGCTGTCACACGTGCCAAAGAGGTGTGAGTCGATACTTGCGGTGTCAGTCGAGGCAGTGTAGGAAAATCAGGTTCATCTGGATTGGACTGAGACATTTTGTGGTCTTTTGGAATGTTGGCACAATCCCCGTAGTTCCTCTCAACTTTCCTGTTGACAGTGCCTCCTCTTGAGATGCGACGGGAATGCCGTGACTCCTTTCCTGACGAGGCAGCGAAAGGAACCCTCTTGAGCTGAGCAGAAGGAACCAGTGCTCCTCTTGAGTTGTGGCGGGACCCTCAGTGTTCCTCTCGCATGGAGACGGGTATCTCGGGGAACTTCTGGAGTTGCAGCAAGGGTGTGAGGGACCCTTTCGATGTTCAAGAGGGAAGGTATGATTTCACTTGAGACGCCAGAGCAGAAAAGGCCGCTGCTCGCCTAGAGGTTAGACACTCCTGGCTTTTCTCGAGTTGTGCCAGGAAACTTGGAGTTCCTCTCAAGTTACGACGGGGACCTCAGGGACCCGCTTGTGTGGACTCATGAAAACCAGTCCCCATGCGAGTTGCGAGGGGCCTTACAGGATTCTTTCCCAGTCGGTTTCAGGTCCTAAGTTCTCATCTGGAGCTGATGCCAGGGCCTGAGATTTCCTCTTCAGCACTGACATAGACTTTGGGGTTCCTCTGGAGTTTCCTCAGCCTAGTCAGGCCTCATCTCGAGTGGAGAGATGCCTGTCCGCTTTCCTCCCGATCTGTAGCAGTAGTGTCAGGCTTTCCATTGAGTTGACACAGGAATCTGTGGCCTTCCTTCGAGGTGCCACAGGGCTGTCACACGTACCACTGTGGTGTGATCGATACTCGTGTTGACAGTCGAGGCAGTGCCGAGAAATCAGGTTCATCTGGAGAGGACTGAGACATTTGGGGATCTTTTGGAATGGTGGCATGACCCCTGGAGTTCCTCTTGACTTTCCTGAGGAGAGCGCCTCTTCTTGAGATGCAAAAAGAAAGCTTGAAAACGAAAACCTTTCCCAAAGAAGCAAGAAAAGGAACCATCATCTCGAGCTGAGAAGGGGGAAACAGGGTTCCTCCTGAGTTATGGCAGGAACCTTGGTGTATCTCTTGAGTGGAGACGGGTACATTGAGAAACTTCTTGAGTTGCAACAAGGGTGTGAAGGACCCTTTCGAGGTTCAAGAGGAAAGGTGTGATTTTCCTTTAGATGCCACAGTGGAAGAGCCTCACCTAGCCTGGTAGGGAGAACCTCCTGGTTTTTCTCAATTTGTGGCACAAACCTTGGGGTTCCTAGAGTTATGACAGGTACCACAGGGACCTGCTCGTATGGCCTCAGGAAAGGCCAGTCTCCATGCGAGTTTCGAGGGGCCCTTGGGACTCTTCTCCAGTCAGTGCCAGGTTCTAAGTCCTCGTATGGGGCTGAGGTCGGAACGTGTGGTTTCCTCTACAGTGCTGACATGGACGCTGCGTTTCCTCTGGAGTTTCCACAGGGGAGTCAAGCCTCATCTGAAGTGGAGACATGCACGTCCATTTTCCTCCCGAGCTGTAGCTATAGTGTCAGGCTTCCCGTCAAGTTGATAAAGGTATCCTTGGCTTTCCCTCGAGGTGCCACAGGGCTGTCAAACGTGCCACCGTGGTGTGAGTCGATACTTGAGGTGACAGCCGAGGCAGGAAGGGAAATCAGGTTCATCTGGAGTGGATTGAGACATCGCGATCTTTTGGATAGTTGGCACAACCCGTTTAGGTCCTCTGTACTTTCCCATTAAGAGCGCCTCCTCTTGAGATGCGACGGGAATGCTGGGAATCCTTTCCCGAAGAAGCAGGGAAAGGTATCCTCATCTAGATTTAGGAGGGAAAAACGTGGCTCCTCTTGAGTTGTGGCGGGAATCCCTGTGTTCCTCTCGAGTGGAGACGGGAATATCAGGGAACTTCTGGAGTTGCAGCAAGAGTGTTAAAGACCCTTTCAACGTTCTTGAAGGAAGGTCTGATTTCCCTCTATGCACAGCAGCGAAAAAGAGCCTCATCTCACCTGGAGTGGGAAATCTCCAGGTTTGTCTCAGGTTGCGGTAGGAAATTTGGAGTTCCTCTCCCATTAGGATGGGGACCTGAGGGACCCACTCATGTGGCCTCTGGAAAGGCCTGTCCCCATGCAAGTTGCAAGGGGCCTCTAGGAATTCCTCTCTAGTCAGTGCCATGTCCGAAGTCCTCATCTGGATCTGAGGCCAGAAACTGTGGTGTCCTCTCCAGCGCTGAAATGGATCTTCGGGTTCCTGTGGAGTTTCCACAGGGTATTCAGTCCTCGTCTCGAGTGGAGAGATGCACGTCTTCTTTCCTCCCGAGCTGGAGCTGCAGTGTCTGTCTTCCTGTTGAGTTGACCCCAGTATCTTTGGCTTTCCCATGAGGTGCCACAGGGCTGTCACACGTGCCACCGAGGTGTGAGTCAATACTTGCCATGTCAGTCGATGCAGTGTAGGGTAATCAGGTTCACCTGAAGTGGACTGAGACATTTCATGGTCTTTTGAAATGGTGGAACAACCCCTGGAGTTCCTCTCGTCTTTCCTGTTTAAAGTTCCTCCTCTTGAGATGTGACGGGAAGGCCAGGAATCCTTTTCCAAAGAAGCAGGGAAAGGAATCCTCTTCTCGAGCTCAGCAATGGGAACCAGTGCTCCTCTTGAGTTGTGGCATGACCCTCGGTGTTCCTCTCGAAAGGAGACGGGTATGTTGGGGAACTTCTGGATTGAGCAAGGGGGACAATTTCCATGTTCAAGAGGGAAGGTGTGATTTCCCTCGAGACGCCAGAGCAGAAAAGGGCCTCCTCTCACCTAGAGGGGAGAATCTCTGGTTTTTCTCGAGTTGTGGCAGGAACCTTGGAATTTCTCTCGGGTTATGCCAGGGACCTCCAGGTCTCACTTGTGTGGCCTCAGGAAAGGACAGTCCCCATGCAAGTAGCAAGGCGCCTCTCGGGATTCCTCACCAGTCGGTTCCATGTCCTAAGTCCTCACCTGGAGCTGCGGCTGGAACCTGAGATTTCCTCTCCAGCGCTGACATGTATCTTGGGGTTCCTCTGGAGTTTCCTCAGGGGAGTCAGGCCCTGTCTCGAGTGGAGACATGCATGTCTACTTTCCTCCTGAGCTGTAGCAGTAGTGTCAGTCTTCTCTTAGAGTTGACACAGTGATTTGGGGCTTTCTCTCAAGGTGCCACAGGGCTGTCACATGTGCCATCGTGGTGTGTGTTGATATTTGGGGTGACAATCGAGGCAGAGCAGGGAAATCAGGTTGACCTGGAGTGGTCTGAGACATCGGGGTCTTTTGGAATGGTGGAACAACCCTTGAAGTTTCTCTCGAAATTCCTGTTGAGAGCGCCTACTCTTGAGATGCGACAGAATCGCCAGGAATACCTTCCCAATGAAGCCGAGAAAGGAACCCTCCTCTGGAGAGGAGGAAAAACTGGGCTCCTGCTGAATTGTGGCGGGACCCTCAGTGTTTATCTCGAGAAGAGATGGATATGTCGTGGAACTTCTGAAGCTGCAGCAACGGTGTGAAAGACTCTTTCAACGTTCAAGAGGGAAGGTGTGATTTGCCTCGAGATGCTGCAGTGGAAAAGGGGCTCATCTTGCCTGGAGGGGAGAATCTCCTGGTTTTTCTCAAGTTGCAGCAGGAAACTTTGGGTTCCTCTTGAGTTACGACGGGAACCTCAGGGAGCAGCTAGTGTGGGCTCAGGAAAGGCCAGTCTCCATGCGAGTTGCAAGAGGCCCTCAGGACTCCTCTCCAGTCAGTGCCGTGTCCTAAGTCCTCGTATGAAGCTGAGGTCGGAAAGTGCGGTTTCCTCTACAGCGCTGATATGGACACTGGGTTCCCGCTGGAGATTCCACAGGGGAGTCAATCCTGGTCTGAAGTGGAGACATGGACATCAGCTTTCCTCCTGAGCTGTAGCAGTAGTATCAGGCTTCCCATCGAGGTGACACAGGAATCTGTGGCTCTCCTCAAGTGCAACTGAGCTGTCACATGTGCCACCGTGGTGAGTCGATACTCGGGGTGACATTCGAGGCAGTGCAGGGAAATCAGGTACACCTGGAGTGGACTGAGACATCTGGGGGACTATTGGAATGGTGGCATGACCCATGGAGTTCCTCTACTTTCCTGTGGAGAGTGCCTCCTCTTGAGATGTGACGGGAATGCCTGGAAACCTTTCTCAATGATGCAGGGAAAGGAACCATCATCTCCAGCTTAGAAGGCAGAAACGGGGCTCCTCTTGTGTTGTTTCAGGACCCTCGGTGTTCCTCTTGAGTGAAGATGGGTATGTTGGGGAACTTCTGAATTTGCAGCAAGGGTGTGAATGACCCTTTCGAGGTTCAAGAGCAAAGGTGTGATTTCCCTTAAGATGCCACAGTGGAAAAGGGCCTCATCTTGACTGGAGGGGAGAACCTCCTGGTTTTTCTCGAGTTGCGGCAGGTTCCTCTCGAGTTTAAATGGGAACATCTGGGACCTGCTTGTGTGGCCTCAGGAAAGGCCTGTCTCCATGTGAGTTGTGAGGGGCCTCTCGGGATTCCTCTCCAGTAGGTGCCAGGCCAAAGGCCTCAACTGGAGCTGAGGCTGGAAACTGAGGTTTCCTCCTCAGTGCTGATATGGAATTTGGGGGCCTCGGGAGTCTCCAAAGGGGAATCAGGCCTCGTCTCTTGTTTAGACCTTCAAGTCTGCTGTCCTCTCGAGCTGTAGCAGCAGTGTCAGGCTTCCCGTTGAGTTGACACAGGGATCTGTGGCTTTCCCTCAAGATGCCACATGGCTGTCACACGTGCCATGGTGTTGAGAGTCAATACTCGGGGTGAAAATCGAGGCAGTGCAGGGACATCAGGTTCATTTGTAGTCGACTGAGACTTTGGGGGGCCTTTTGGAATGGTGGCATGACCCCTGGATATTCTCTCGACTTTCCTGTTGAGAGCGGCTCCTCTTGAGCTGTGATGGAAACACCTGGAATCCTTTCTTGACGAAGCAGGGAAAGGAACCCTCATCTTAAAGGTAGGAGGGGGAAATGGGGCTCCTCTGAGTTGTGGTGGGACCCTTGGTGTTCTGCACATGTAGAGACGGGTATGTTGGGGAACTTCTTGAGATGCAGCAAGAGTGTGAAGGACCCGCTCGAGGTTCAATAGGGAAGGTTTTATTTCCCTCGAGATGCCGTAGTAGAAAGGGCCTCATCTCACCTGGAGGGGAGATCATCCTGGTTTTTCTCAACTTGCGGCAGGTTCCAATTGAGTTACGACTGGGACTCAGGGACCCGCTCGTGTGGCCTAAGGAAAGGCCTGTCCCCATATGAGTTGAGAGGGGCTTCTCGGATGCCTCTCCCGTTGGTGCTGGGTCTGAAGTCTTCATCTGGAGCTGAGGCCAGAAACTGAGGTGTCTTCTCCAGTGCTGAAATGAATCTTGGGTTTCCTGTGGAGTTTCCACAGGGGATTCAGGCCTCGTCTCGAGTGGAGAGATGCACATCCACATTTCTCCCGAGCTGTATCATTAGTGTCAGGCTTCCCGTCAAGTTGACACAGGGACCTGTGACTTTCCCTCGAGGTGCCAAAGGGCCATCACACGTGCCACCATACTCAGGGTGACAGTCAAGGCAGTGCATGGAAATTAGGTTCGTCTGGAGTGGACTAAGACATTGGGTTCTTTTGGAATGTTGGCATGACCCCTGGAGTTCGTCTCCACTTTCCTGTTGAGAGAGTCTCCTCTTGAGATGCAACAGGAATGCTGAGAATCCTTTCCCCAAAAAACAGGGAAGACACCCTCATCTCGAGTTGAGGAGGGAAAAATGGGGCTCCTATTGAGTTGTGGCGGAACCCTCAGTGTTCCTCTTGAGTGGAGATGGGTATGTCGTGGAACTTCTTGAGTTGCCACCATTGTCTGAAGGACCATTTCGCGGTTCAAGAAGGAAGGTGTGATTGGCCTCGAGACACCACATCTGAAAAGTGCCTCATCGTGCCTGGATGGGAGAATCTCCTGATTTGTCTCAAGTTGCAGCAAGAACTTTGGGGTTCCTCTCGAGTTACGAAGGGGACCACAGGGACCCGCTCGTGTGGCTTCATGGAAGGCCAATCTCCATGCGAGTTACGAAGGGCCTCTCGGGATTCCTCTCCAGTCAGTGCCAGGTCCTAAGATGTCGTCTGGAGCTGAGGCCGGAACCTGCGGTTTCCTCTCCAGTACTGATATGAAAACTGGGGTTCCTCTGCACTTTACACAGAGAGTCAGTCCTCATCTCGAGTGGAGACATGCATGTCTGCTTTCCTCCCGAGCTATAGCAGCAGTGTCAGGCTTCCCGTCGAGTTTACACAGGGAAATGCGTCTTTCCCTCAAGGTGCCACAGGGCTGTCACACATGCCACCATGTGAGTCCATACTAAGGGTGACAGTCGAGGCAGTGCAGGGAAATCAGGTTCATCTGGAGTGGACTGAGACATCAGGGACTTTTGGAGTGTTGGCACGATCCCTGGAATTTGTCTTGACTTTCTTGTTGAGAGTTTCCTCTTGAGATATATCGGGAATGCCAGGAATCCTTTCCAGTCGAAGCAGGGAAAAGAACCCTCATCTCGAGATGAGGAGGGAAAACGGGGCTCTTCTTGAGTTCTGGCGGTGCCCTTGGAGTTAATCTCGGGTATAGACGGGTATGTCGGGTAACTTCTTAAGTTGCAGAAATGGTGTGAAGGACCCTTTCGAGGTTGAAGGTGGAAGGTGTGATTTCCCTCAAGATGCCGCAGCAGAAAAGTGCCTCATCTCGCCTGGAGGAGAGAATCTCATGCTTTTTCTCAAGTTGTGGAAGGAAACATCGGGTTCCATTCAAGTTACAACAGGAACCTCAGGGACCCGCTCGTGTGGCATCCTAAAGGCCAATCTCCATGCGAGTTGAGAGGGGCCTCTCTGGATTCCTCTGCAGTTGGTGCCGGGTTCTAAGTCCTCATATGGAGCTGAGTCAGGAACTCTCGGTCTCTCCAGCACAGACATGGATCTTGGGGTTCCTCTGGAGTTTCCTCTGGGGAGTAGGCCTCATCTCGAGTGGGGACATGCACATCCACTTTCCTTCTGAGCTGTAGCTGCAGAGTCAGTCTTCCAGTCATGTTGAATCCGGGATTGTGGCTTTCCATCGAGGTGCCACAGGTCTGTCACACGTGTCACCATGGTGTGAGTTGATGCTCAGGGTAAAACTTGAGACACTGCAGGGAAATCAGGTTCATCTTCAGTAGACTGAGACATCGGGGTCTTTTTGATTAGTGGGAAAAACCTTGGAGTTCCTCTCGACTTTCCTTTTGAGAGCACCTCCTCTTGAGATGCGATAGGAAAGCCGGGAATCCTTTCTCGACGAAGCCAGGAAAGGAACCCTCATCTTGAGTAGAGAAGGGAAAAACGTGGCTCTTCTTGAGTTGTGTAGGGATCCTCAGTGTTCCTCTCGTGTGGAGACGGGTATGTCGTGGAACTTCTTGAGTTGCAGCAATTGTGTGAAGGACACTTTCAGATTCAAGAGGGAAGGTGGATTTCCCTCAAGATGTCACAGCAGAAAAGGGCCTCATCTCTCCTAGAGGGGAGAATCTTCTGGTTTTTCTCGAGTGGCAGCAGCAAACATGGGCTTCCTGTTGAGTTACAACAGGGACCAGAGGAACCCACTCGTGTGGCTTCAGGAAAGGCCATTCTCCATGCGAATTGCGAGGGCCTCTCAGGATTCCTCTCCAGTCATTCTGGGCCATAAGTCCTCGTCTGGAACTGAGTCAGAAACCCTCATTCTCCTCTCCAGCGCTGACATAGATCTTCGGGTTTCTCTGGAGTTTCCACAGGGGAGTCAGGCCTCGGTTCAAGCAGAGACATGCAAGTCTGCTTTCCTCCCGAACTGTAGCAGTAGTGTCAGGCTTTCCCTCAAGTTGATACAGGGATCTGTGGCTTTCCCTCGAGGTGTCTCAGGGTTGTCACACGTACCATGCTGCTGAGTGTTGATACTTGGGGTGACACTTGAGGCAGTGCAGGGAAATCAGGCTCCTAGACTGAATTTTCAGTCTAGAGTGGACTGAAAATTCAGTGTATTTTGGAATGGTGGCACAACCCCTGGAGTTCCTCTCAACATTTTGGCTGAGAGCGCCTCCTTTGAGATGTGACGGGAATGCTGGGAAACCTTTCCCAATGAAACAGGGAAAGAAACCCTCATCTGCAGATGAGGAGGAAAAAACGGGGCTCCTCTTAAGTTGTGGTGGGACCCTAGGTGTTCCTCTCAAGTTGAGACAGATATACGGGGAACTTCTTGAGTTGAAGTAAGGTTGTGAAGGATCCTTTTGAGGTTCAACAGGGAAGGTGTGATTTCCCTCGAGACGCTGTGGCAGAAATGGGCCTCATCTTGACTGGAGGGTAGAATCTTCTGGTTTTTCTCGAGTTGCGGCAGGAAACTTTGGGTTCCTCTCAAGTTATGATGGAGACTCATGGACCTGCTTGTGTGGCCTCAGGAAAGGCCAGTCTCCATGGGCGTTACAAGGGGCCTCTTGGGATTTCTCTCCAGTTGGTGCCAGGTCCTAAGTCCTCATCTAGAGCTGAGGTGGGAACTTGAGGTTTTCTCTACTGTACCAACAAAGATCTTGGGGTTCCTCTGGAGTTTCCACAGGGAAGTCAGGCCACGTCTCGTGTGGAGACATGCACATCCGCTTTCCTCTCGAGCTGTAGCAGTAGTGTCAGGCTTCCTATCGAATTGACACAGGGATCTGTGGCTTTCCCTTGAGGTGCCACAGGGCTGTCACACATGCCACCGTGTTGTGAGTCGATACTCAGGGTGACAGTCATGGCAGCGCGGGGAAATAAGATTCATCTGGAGTGGACTGAGAATTCGATGTCTTTTGGAATGGTGGCACGACCCCTGGAGTTCCTATTGTTTTTCCTGTTGACAGCACCTCCTCTTGAGATGTGAAGGGAACGTCGGGAATCCTTTCCAAATGAAGCAGGGAAAGGAGCCCTCATCTCGAGATGAGGAGGGACAAAAGAGGCTCCTCTTGAGTTGTTGCAGGACCCTGTATGTTCCTCTCAAGTGAAGACTGGCATGTCGGAGAACTTCTTGAGTTGCAGCAAGGGTGTGAAGGACCCTTTCAAAGTTCAGAAGGGAAGGTGTGATTTACCTCAAGACACTGCAGCAGAAAAGGGCCTCATCTCGCCTGGAGGGGAGAATCTCCTGGATTTACTCAAGTTGCGGCAGGAAACTTGGGATCCTTTGGAGTTACAATGGGGACCACAGGAACCCGCTCATGTGGCTTCAGGAAAGGCCAGTCTCCATGTGAGTTGGGAAGGCCCCTCGGTAGTCTGAGGGCTGGTCATACATTCAGTGGCTGGTCATACATCCTGTCTGGAGCTGAGGCTGAAACGTGTAGACTTCTCTCCAGAGCTGTCATGGATTTGGGAATTTTAGTCTCCACAGGAGTGTCAGGCTTCGTCTGCCGTGGAGACAGGCACGTCTGCTTTCCTCTCGAGCTGTAGCAGTAGGGTCAGGTTTCCTGTCGAATTGACACAGGGATCTGTGGCTTTCCTTTGAGGTGCCACAGAGTAGTCACACGTGCCACCGTGGTGTGAATCGATACTCGGGGTGACAGTCGTGGCAGTGCAGGAAAATCAGGTTCATCTGGAGTGGACTGAAAATTTGGGGTCTTCTGGAATGGTGGAACAATCCCTGGAGTTCCTCTCGACTTTCCTGTTGACAGTGCCTCCTCTTGAGATGCGACGAGAACGTTAGGAATGCTTTCCCAACTAAGCAGGGAAAGGAGCCCTAATCTCGAGATGAGGAGGGACAAAAGAAGCTCCTCTTGACTTGTGGTGGAAACCTCAGTGTTCCTCCCAAGTGAAGACGGGTATGCCAGGGAACTTCTTGAGTTGCACCAAGGGTGTAAAGGATTGAGGTTCAAGAGGGAAGGTGTGATTTCCCTTGAGACGCCAGAGAGGAAAGGGGCCTCATCTTGCCTGGAGGAGAGAATCTCCTGGTTTTTCTCGAGTTGCGGCAGGAAACTTTGGGTTCCTCTCGAGTTACGACGGGGACCTCACGGACCCGCTCGTGTGGCCTCAGGAAAGGCCAGTCTCCATGCGAGTTGTGAGGGGCCTCTTGGGATTCCTCTCCAGTCGGTGTCAGGTCCTACACCTTCTGGAGCTGAGGCCGGAACCTGAAGTTTCCTCTCCTGTGCCGACATGGATCTTGGGGTTCTTCTTGAGTTTCCACGGGGGAGTCAGTCCTCGTCTCACATGGGGACATGCACATCATCTTTTCTCCTGAGCTGTAGCAATAGTGTCAGTCTTCCCGTCAAGTTGACAAAGGCATCTGTAGCTTTTCCTCGAGGTGCCACAGGGCTGTCACACGTGCCACCGTGGGGTAAGTCGGTACTCGGGGTGACAGTCGAGGCAGTGCAGGGAAATCATTTTCATCGGGAGTGGACTGAGACATTCGGTCATCTTTGGGAATGGTGGCAAGACCCCTGGAGTTCCTGTCGACTTTCCTGTTGAGAGGGCCTCCTCTTGAGATATTACGGGAAAGCAGTGGATCCTTTCCTGACAAAGCAGGGTAAGGAACCCTAATCTTGAACTGAGGAGGGGAAAACGGGGCTCCTTTTGAGTTGTGTGGGGACCATCAGTGTTCCTCTCGAGTAGGGACAGGTATGTTGGGGAACTTCTTGAGTTGCAGCTTGGGTGTGAAGGATCCTTTCGAGGTTCAAGTGGGAAGGTGTGATTTCCCTAGACACGACGCAGTGGAAAAGGTCTTCATCTCGCGTAGAGGGGGAAATCTCCTGGTTTTTCTCGAGTTGAGGCAGCTTCCTCTCGAGTTACGATGGTGACGTAAGGGACCTACTCGTGTGGCCTCAGGAAAGATCAGTCTCCATGCGAGTTGTGAGGGGCCTCTCGGGATTCCTCTGCAGTTGGTGCCGGGTCCTAAGTCCTCATCTGGAGCTCAAGCCGGAACCTGAGGTTTTGTCTCCAGTGTTGACATGGATCTTGGGGTTCCTCTGGAGTCTTCACACGATAGTCAGGCCTCATCTCGAGTGGATAAATGCACGTTCTCTTTTCTCCCGGGCTGTAGCAGCAGTGACAGGCTTCCCGTCGAGTTGACACAGGAATCTGTGGCTTTCCCTCGAGGTACCACAGCCTGTCACATGTGCCACCCTGGTGTGAGTTGATAATTGGGGTGACAGTTGAGGCAGTGCAGGGAAATCAGGTTTATCTGGAGTGGACTGAGTCATTTGGGGTTGTTTTGGAATGGTGGCACGACCCCTGGAGTTGCTCTTGACTTTCTTGTTGAAAGCACCACCTCTTGAGATGCAGTGGGACTGCCGGGTTCCTTTCCCGAGGAACACGGAGAGGAACCCTCATCTCGAGCTGAGGAGGGGAAAATGGGCTCCTCTTGAGTTGTGGTGGGACCCTCAAGTTTGTCGGGGAACTTCTTGAATTGCTGCAAGAGTGTGAAGTACCGGTTCGAGGTTTAAGAGGGAAGGTCTGATTTCTCTCAAGACACCTCAGTGGAAAAAGGCCTCATGTCGCCTGGAGGGGAAAATCTACTGGTTTTTCTCGAGTTGTGGCAGGTTCCTCTCAAGTTACGAAGGTGACTTCAGGAACACGCTCATGTGGTTTCAGGAAAGGTCAGTCTCCATGTGAGTTGCGAGCGTCGTCTAGGGATTCCTCTCCAGTCGGTGCCGTGTCCTAAGTCCACATCTGTAGCTGAGGCTGGAAGCTGAGGTTTCCTCTCCAGTGCTGACATGGATCTTGGGGTTCCTCTGGAGTCTCCACAGGGGAGTCAGGCCTCGTCTCGAGTGGAGACATGCACATCTGATTTCCTCCCAAGCTGTAGCAACAGTGTCAGTCTTCCTGTTGAGTTGACAAAGGGATTCGTGGCTTTCCCTCGAGGTCCCACAGGGCTGCCACACTTGCCACTATTGTTTGAGTTGATAATCGGGGTGACAGTCGAGACAGTGCAGGGAAATCAGGTTCATCTGGAGTGGACTGAGACATTGGGTGTGTTTTGGAATGGTGTCACGACCCCTGGATTTCCTCTCGACTTTCCTGTTAAGAGCACCTCCTCCTGAGATGCGACGGGAAATCCTGGCATCCTTTCCCAATGAATCAGGGAAAGGAACTCTCATCTCGAGCTGAGGAGGGGAAAATGGGGGTCCTCTTGAGTTGTGGCAGGACCCTCGGTATTCCTCTCGAATGGAGACGGGTGTGTCGGGGAACTTCTTGAGTTGCAGCAAGGTTGTGAAGGATCCTTTCGAGGTTCAAGAGGGAAGATGTGATTTCCCTTGACACAACGCAGCGGGAAAGGGTCACATCTCTCCTGGAGGGGAGAATATCCTGTTTTTTTTTCAAGCTGTGGCAGGTCCCTCTCGAGTTACGATGGGGACATCAGGGACCCACTCATGTGGATCCACAGAAAGGCCAGTTTCCATGCGAGTTGCGAGGGGCCTCTTAGAATTCCTCTCCAGTCTTGACTTCCCTCAAGATGCTACAGCAGAAACAGTCCTATTCTCACTTGGAGGGGAGAATCTCCTGGTTTTTCTCAAGTAGCGGCAGGAAACTTGGGGTTCCTCTCAATTTACGGTGAGGACCTCAAGGACACACTCGTGTGGCCTTGGGAAAGGCTAGTCTCCATGAGAGTTGCAAGGGGGCTCTCGGGATTCCTCTCCAGTCAGTGCCAGGTACTAAGTCCTCATCTGGAGCTGAGGCTGAATCCTTGAGGTTTCCTCCATAGTGCTGACATGGATATTGGGGTTTCTCTGGAGTTTCCACAAGAAAGTCAGGCCTCGTTTTGAGTGGAGACATGCATGTCCACTTTCCTCCCTAGCTGTAGCAGTAGTGTCAGTCTTCCCATCGAGTTGACACAGGGATCTGTGGCATTTCCTCAAGGTGCCACAGGGCTGTCACACGTGCCACCATGGTGTGAGTTGATACTCGGGGTGACAGTCGAGGCAAAGCAGGGAAATCTGGTTCATCTGGAGTGGACTGAGACATTTGGGGTCTTTTGGAATGGTGGCATGACCCCTGGAGTTCCTCTCGTCTTTCCTGATGAGAGCACCTCCTCTTGAGGTTGATGGGAATGCTGAGAATCCTTTCCTGATGAAGCAGGGAAATGAACCCTCAGTGCCAGGAACCAGCGTGAGGAACCCACCTGTGACATGATGATGTGGAAGCAAGCCTGACAATACACAAGGACCTGATCAGGCTTCAGGGATTCCCCCTGGAATTTCCTGAGCATATACCCCCAAAACCAAAAATCTGCCGCCCTTTGTACTCTGCTTTTCCACTGTTCTGACACACTCTGGAAAAAGTCAACTCAGGGCTTTAGTTTTCTGCATTTGAAAGGGATTTTTCAGCTCACACCCCCTCAGATAACTCTCTTTCTTGCCTAACAGATTCCCCCGGACCTCTGACAGCTTTTGAATTGCTTAGAGCCTCCCAATTGTGAGAGGCACAAAGCTTAAAAGCATTTTAAAGATAGAGAGCCTTTTCTAAAGAGTTAAAAATCATATTGGTGATGGGTTTTCACTGTTGACTCAATGACTGATGCCAGACCTCCATATTCTTTATCTTTTAGGCACTTGGGAGAATGCAAATCAATGTAAATGGGAAATATAAAAAGATATATAGTAGTTTTGATGTTAGCAACACTAGACTTTTGAGTTAATTACTTTTCTTTTGTTATAAATTGCTGTATCTTTGCTACGTAAGAATGTAACTTTATTTATTGCTTTCTGAGAGTGGCACAAGAATTTGGAAAGATCAACACAAATAAGTCTGCTGGTTAACAAACCCTTATCAGAAAAAAGGCTGTAAAATGTTAATTGGCCCTTTTGGCCAGAAGATTATGTAAATCACCTAAGACTTGTGTATACAACTAGGTATGCAGAGAGAAAAGCCTGGTTTTGATAAGATTCTGGGCTGCTAATGCTGCATAATTTTGCATTACCCATTGATCTCCATGTACTATCAAAAGTATAAAAAGCCTTCTGAACAATAGGGGCCAGGCCAGTTGCTGGACTGGTTTCCCTTGTGTGTCCTCTTTAATTTCAGGCTGAAATCCCATCTGGGGAATGGAGGCTTACCATGTCTACTTACTTGTCCTGGCTTCTAAGATCCGTAAGAGAGAGAGCCCAAGGCGGGGCACTGTCCGATATTCATGGACGCCAGTGGCCTAACGTAGATGGTGCAAGGTCCTTGTCCTGAACTTTATTGGTTTTACACATAAACCAAGTTATTCAAGATCCTTTCTCCACTTAATTTTCCTACTACACTATTTCTTCCTAATCTAATATTTCTATATTAATAAATAAATAAGTTTTTCCTTGCCTATCCATTTCTCCTTCAAATCACCCTGGATCCTCCAGGGCTGGACCCTGGCAATCTTGAGATGAGGAGGAAAAAACGGGGTTCCACTTCAGTTGTGGTGGGAACCTCAGTGTTCCTCTCCAGTGGAGACGGGTATGTCGGGGAACTTCTTGAGTTGCAGCAAGGGTGTGAAGGACCCTTTCGAGGTTCAAGAGGGAAGATGTGATTTCCCTCGAGACGCCGCAGCAGAAAAGGGCCTCATCTCACCTGGAGGGGAGAATCTCCTCGCTTTTCTCAAGTTGCAGCAGGAAACTTGGGGTTCCTCTCGAGTTATGATGGGAATCGCAGGGACCCTCTCGTGTGGCCTCAGGAAAGGCCAGTCTCCATGCGAGTTGCAAGAGGCCTCTCAGGATTCCTCTCCAGTCGGTGCCGGGTCCTAAATTCTCATCTGGAGCTGACGCTGGAACCTGAGGTTTCCTCTACAGTGCTGACGTGGATCTTGGGGTTCCTCTGGAGTCTCCACAGGTGAGTCAGGCCTTGTCTCGAGTGGAGAGATGCACGTCTGCTTTCCTCCCGAGCTGTAGCAGTAGTGTCAGGCTTCCTGTTGAGTTGACACAGGGATCTGTGTCTTTCCCTTGAGGTGCCACAGGGTAGTCACACATGCCACCATGGTATGAATCGATACTCAGGGTGACAGTCGAGGCAGTGCAGGGAAATCAGGTTCATCTGGAGTGGACTGAGACATTTGGGGGGGTTTTTTGAATGGTGGCATGACTCCTGGATTTCCTCTCATCTTTCCTGTTGAGAGTGCCTCCTGTTGAGATGCTATGGAACGCCGGGAATCCTTTCCCAATGAAGCAGGGAAAGGGACCCTCATCTAGAGATGAGGAGGGAAAAACGGGGCTCCTCTTGAGTTGTGGCAGGACCCACGGTGTTCCTCTCAAGTGGAGACGGGTATGTCAAGCAACTTCTTGAGTTGCATCAAGGGTGTGAAAGACCCTTTTGAGGTCAAGAGGGAAGGTGTGATTTCCCTCAAGACGCCACAGTGGATAGGGCGACATCTAACATGGAGGGGAGAATCTTCTTGTTTCTCTCGAGTTGCGGCAGGAAACTTGGGATTCCTCTCGAGTTAAGACGGGGACCTCAGGGACCCGCTCCTTTGGCCTCAGGAGAGTCCAGTCTCCATGCGAGTTGCAAGGGGCCTCTCAGGATTCCGCTCTAGTTGGTGCCGGTTCCTAAGCCCTCGCCTGGAGCTGAGGCTGGAACCTGAAATTTTCTCTCCAGTGCTGACATGAGATGAGGAGGCAAAAAAAAAAAAAAAATCCCCCAGTGAAAGCTTGATTCTGTTTTAAAATCAAGATTTCTTGTTTCTGTTCAGTCTCTCAGTTGTATCTGACACTTTGCAACCCATGGACTGTAGCACACCAGGCTTCCTTGTCCATCACCAACTTCCAGAGCTAGCTCAAACTCATGGGCATCGAGTTGGTAATATCATCCAATGATCTCATCCTCCATTGTATACTTCTCCTCCTGCCTTTAATCTTTCCCAACATCAGGATCTTTTCAAACGAGGCAGTTTTTTTGCATCAGGTGGCCAAAGTATCAGAGCTTCAGCTTCAGCATCAGTCCTTCGAATGGAAATTCAGGACTGATTTCCTTTCGGATTTACTGGTTTGATCTCCTTGTGCTTCAAGGAACCTTCGAGTCTTCTTCAGCAGTCAAACTCTTTCATCTTTCTTTATGGTCAAACTCTCACATCGTTACCTGACTACTGGGAAAATCACAACTTTAACGAGATGAACCTTGGTCGGTAAAGGAATGTTTTTGCTTTTAATATGATTTCTAGGTTGGTCATAGGTTTTCTTCCAAGGAGCTACGTTTTCTTAAACTCCATGGCTGTAATCACCATCTGAAGTAATTTGGGAGTTCAAGAAAATAAAGTCTGTCACTGTTTCCACTGTTTTTACATCTGTTTGCATGAAGAGATGGGACTGGATACCATGATCTTAGTTTTATGACTGTTGAGATTTAAGCCATCATTTTCACTCTCCTCTTTCACATTCATCAAGAGACTTTTTAGTTCCTCTTCACTTTTTGCCAAAGGTTGGGTTCATCTTCATATCTGAGGTGTTGTTTTTTTTTTTTTTAATTTCTCCCTGAAATCTTGATTCCAGCTATTGCTTCATCCAGTCTGGCATTTCACATGATGTACAGTGCATATAAGTTAAACAATCAAGGTTAATATACAGACTTGATGTACTCCTTTCCCAATTTGGAACAAGTCCAATGTTCCATGTCTGGTTCTAACTGCTGCTTTGACCTGCATACAGATCTCTCACAGGTAAGGTATTCTGGTATTCCACCTGTTTAAGAGTTTTCCACAGTTTGCTTTTGCTTAGTGAAGAAGAAGTATATGTTATTCTGGAATCTATTACTTTTAGTATGATCCAAGGGTTTTGGCAATTTGATATCTGGTTCCTCTGACTATTTAAAATCCAGCTTGAACATCTGGAAGTTCATGGTTCACATAGTCTTGAAGTCTAGCTTGTAGAATTTTGAGCATTTTTAAGTTAGCATGTGAGAGGCGTGGATTTGTGGGGTAGTGTGAACATTTTTTACATTGCATTTCTTTGGGATTTGAATGAAAACTGACCTTTTCCAGTCCTCACTTTACTGTTGAGTTTTCCAAATTTGCTGGCATATTGAGTGCAGCACATTAACAGCATCATCCTTTAGGATTTGAAATTGCTCAGCTGGAATTCCATAACCTACACTAGCTTTGTTTTTAGTGATGTTTCCTGAGGCCCACGTGACTTCATACTTCAGGATATCTGGCTCTAGGTGAGTGTCCACACCACCATGGTTATCTGGGTCATGAAGATCTTTTTGTAGACTCCTGTGTCATGGAAAAACAGACTGGTTTCAAATAGGAAAAGGAGCACATAAAGGCTGTATATTGTCACCCTGTTTATTTAACTTATATGCAGAGAACATCATGAGAAACCCTGGACTTGAAGAAACACAATCTGGAATCAAGATTGCTGGGAGAAATATCAATAACCTCAGATATGCAGATGACACCACCCTTATGGCAGAAAGTTAAGAGGAACTAAAAAGCCTCTTGATGAAAGTGAAAGAGGAGAGTGAAAAAGTTGGCCTAAAGCTCAACATTCAGAAAATGAAGATCATGGCATCCGATTCCATCACTTCATGGGAAATAGATGGGGAAAGAGTGGAAATAGTGTCAGACTTTATTTTGGGGGGCTCCAAAATCACTGCAGATGGTGAGTGCAGCCATGAAATTAAAAGACGCTTACTCCTTGGAAGAAAAGTTATGACCAATCTAGATAGTATATTCAAAAGCAGAGACATTTCTTTACCGACTAAGGTCAGTCAGTTCAGTCAGTTCATTCGCTCAGTCATGTCCGACTGTGTGACCCCATGAATCACAACACACCAGGCCTCCCTATTCATCATCAACTCCTGGAGTTCACGCAGACTCACGTCCATTGAGTCCATGATGCCATCCAGCCGTCTTGTCCTCCGTCGTCCCCTTCTCCTCCTGCCCCCAATCCCTCCTAACATCAGAGTATTTTCCAGTGAGTCAACTCTTCTCATGAGGTGGCCAAAGTACTGGAGTTTCAGCTTTAGCCTCATTCCTTCCAAAGAATTNTGGTAATATCATCCAATGATCTCATCCTCCATTGTATACTTCTCCTCCTGCCTTTAATCTTTCCCAACATCAGGATCTTTTCAAACGAGGCAGTTTTTTTGCATCAGGTGGCCAAAGTATCAGAGCTTCAGCTTCAGCATCAGTCCTTCGAATGGAAATTCAGGACTGATTTCCTTTCGGATTTACTGGTTTGATCTCCTTGTGCTTCAAGGAACCTTCGAGTCTTCTTCAGCAGTCAAACTCTTTCATCTTTCTTTATGGTCAAACTCTCACATCGTTACCTGACTACTGGGAAAATCACAACTTTAACGAGATGAACCTTGGTCGGTAAAGGAATGTTTTTGCTTTTAATATGATTTCTAGGTTGGTCATAGGTTTTCTTCCAAGGAGCTACGTTTTCTTAAACTCCATGGCTGTAATCACCATCTGAAGTAATTTGGGAGTTCAAGAAAATAAAGTCTGTCACTGTTTCCACTGTTTTTACATCTGTTTGCATGAAGAGATGGGACTGGATACCATGATCTTAGTTTTATGACTGTTGAGATTTAAGCCATCATTTTCACTCTCCTCTTTCACATTCATCAAGAGACTTTTTAGTTCCTCTTCACTTTTTGCCAAAGGTTGGGTTCATCTTCATATCTGAGGTGTTGTTTTTTTTTTTTTTAATTTCTCCCTGAAATCTTGATTCCAGCTATTGCTTCATCCAGTCTGGCATTTCACATGATGTACAGTGCATATAAGTTAAACAATCAAGGTTAATATACAGACTTGATGTACTCCTTTCCCAATTTGGAACAAGTCCAATGTTCCATGTCTGGTTCTAACTGCTGCTTTGACCTGCATACAGATCTCTCACAGGTAAGGTATTCTGGTATTCCACCTGTTTAAGAGTTTTCCACAGTTTGCTTTTGCTTAGTGAAGAAGAAGTATATGTTATTCTGGAATCTATTACTTTTAGTATGATCCAAGGGTTTTGGCAATTTGATATCTGGTTCCTCTGACTATTTAAAATCCAGCTTGAACATCTGGAAGTTCATGGTTCACATAGTCTTGAAGTCTAGCTTGTAGAATTTTGAGCATTTTTAAGTTAGCATGTGAGAGGCGTGGATTTGTGGGGTAGTGTGAACATTTTTTACATTGCATTTCTTTGGGATTTGAATGAAAACTGACCTTTTCCAGTCCTCACTTTACTGTTGAGTTTTCCAAATTTGCTGGCATATTGAGTGCAGCACATTAACAGCATCATCCTTTAGGATTTGAAATTGCTCAGCTGGAATTCCATAACCTACACTAGCTTTGTTTTTAGTGATGTTTCCTGAGGCCCACGTGACTTCATACTTCAGGATATCTGGCTCTAGGTGAGTGTCCACACCACCATGGTTATCTGGGTCATGAAGATCTTTTTGTAGACTCCTGTGTCATGGAAAAACAGACTGGTTTCAAATAGGAAAAGGAGCACATAAAGGCTGTATATTGTCACCCTGTTTATTTAACTTATATGCAGAGAACATCATGAGAAACCCTGGACTTGAAGAAACACAATCTGGAATCAAGATTGCTGGGAGAAATATCAATAACCTCAGATATGCAGATGACACCACCCTTATGGCAGAAAGTTAAGAGGAACTAAAAAGCCTCTTGATGAAAGTGAAAGAGGAGAGTGAAAAAGTTGGCCTAAAGCTCAACATTCAGAAAATGAAGATCATGGCATCCGATTCCATCACTTCATGGGAAATAGATGGGGAAAGAGTGGAAATAGTGTCAGACTTTATTTTGGGGGGCTCCAAAATCACTGCAGATGGTGAGTGCAGCCATGAAATTAAAAGACGCTTACTCCTTGGAAGAAAAGTTATGACCAATCTAGATAGTATATTCAAAAGCAGAGACATTTCTTTACCGACTAAGGTCAGTCAGTTCAGTCAGTTCATTCGCTCAGTCATGTCCGACTGTGTGACCCCATGAATCACAACACACCAGGCCTCCCTATTCATCATCAACTCCTGGAGTTCACGCAGACTCACGTCCATTGAGTCCATGATGCCATCCAGCCGTCTTGTCCTCCGTCGTCCCCTTCTCCTCCTGCCCCCAATCCCTCCTAACATCAGAGTATTTTCCAGTGAGTCAACTCTTCTCATGAGGTGGCCAAAGTACTGGAGTTTCAGCTTTAGCCTCATTCCTTCCAAAGAATTCCCAGGGTTGATCTTCAGAATGGACTGGTTGGATCTCCTTGTAGTCCAAGGGACTCTCAAGAGTCTTCTCCAACACCACAGTTCAAAAACATCAATTCTTCAGCTCTCAGCCTTCTTCACAGTCCAACTCTAACATCTATACATGACCACAGGAAAAACCATAGAGAGACCTTAGTCGGCAAAGTAATGTCTCTGCTTTTGAATATACTATCTAGATTGGTCATAACTTTCCTTCCAAGGAGTCAGCGTCTTCTAATTTCATGGCTGCACTCACCATCTGCAATGATTCTGCCCCCCCCCCAAAATAATAAAGTCTAGCACTGTTTCCACTGTTTCCCCATCTATTTCCCATGAAGTAATGGGACCAGATGCCATGATCTTCGTTTTCTGAATGTTGAGCTTTAGGCCAACTTTTTCACTCTCCTCTTTCACTTTCATCAAGAGGCTTTTTAGTTCCTCTTAACTTTCTGCCATAAGGATGGTGTCATCAGCGTATCTGAGGTTATTGATATTTCTCCTGGCAATCTTGATTCCAGCTTGTGTTTCTTCCAGTCTGGCATTTCTCACGATGTACTCTGCATATAAGTTAAATAAACAGGGTGACAATACACAGCCTTGACGTGCTCCTTTTCCTATTTGGAACCAGTCTATTGTTCCATGTCCAGCTCTAACTGTTGCTTCCTGGCCTGCATACGGTTTTTCCAGTGGTCATGTATGGATGTGAGAGATGGACTGTGAAGAAGGCTGAGCACAGAAGAATTGATGCTTTTGAACTGTGGTGTTGAAGAAGACTCTTGAGAGTCCCTTGGACTGCAAGGAGATCCAACCAATTCGTTCTGAAGGAGATCAGCCCTGGGGTATTTTGGAAGGACTGATGCTAAAGCTGAAACTCCAGTACTTTGGCCACCTCATGAGAAGAGTTGACTCATTGGAAAAGACTCTGATGCTGGGAGGGATTGGGGGCAGGAGGAGAAGGGGACGACAGATGATGAGGTGGCTGGATGACATCACTGACTCGATGGACATGAGTCTGAATGAACTCTGGGAGTTGGTGATGGGCAGGGAGGCCTGGCGTGCTGCGATTCATGGGGTCGCAAAGAGTCAGACACGACTGAGCGACTGAACTGAACTGAACTGAACTCTGTGTATTCTTGCCACCTCTTCTTAATGTCTTCTTCTTCTATTAAATCCATCTTTTTTTGTCCTTTATAGTGCCCATCTTTGCATGAAATATTCCCTTGATATCTCTAATTTTCATGCAATGATCTCTCATCTTTCCCATTCTATTGTTTTCCTCTGTTTATTTGCAATAATCACTTAGGAAGGTTTTCTTATCTCTCCTTTCTATTCTTTGAAACTCTAAATTAAGATGGGTATATTTTTGCTTTTCTCATTTGTCTTTCACTTGTCTTCTTTTCTTAGCTATTTTTAAGGCTTCCTCAGACACTCGTTTTGCCTTTTTGCATTTCTTCTTCTTGGGGATGATTTTGATCACCAACTCCTGTACAATATTATGGACCTCCATCCATAGTTCTTCATGCACTCTATCTTTTAGATCTAATCCGTTGAATCTATTTGTCACTCCAACTGCATAATCATAAGGGATTTGATTTAGGTCATACCTGAATAGCCTAGTGATTTTCTCTACTTTCTTTAATTTGAGTCTGAATTTTGCAATAAGGAGTGGATGATTTGAGCCCAGTCAGCTCGGTTTTGTGGTTTTTTGTTTTGTTTTGTCTTTTTTTTTTTTTTTTTTTTTGCTGACTGTATAGAGTTTCTCCACCTTTGACTGCAAAGTGTATAATTGATCTGATTTAGTATTGACTATCTGGTGATATCCATGTGCAAAGTCATAGCTTGTGTTGTTGAAAGAGGGTGTTTGCTATGACCAGTGTGTTCTCTTGGCAAAACTGTGTTAGCCTTTGCCCTGCTTCATTCTGTACTCCAAGGCCAAATTTGCCTGTTTCTCCAGGTATCTCTTGATTACTGTCTTTTGCGCTCCAATTCCCTATAATGAAAAGGACATCCTTTTTTCTGGGTAGGGGGTAGTCCTAAGATGGTAGAGGAATAGACAGGGAGATCACTTTCTCCCCCAGAAATTCATCAAAAGATCATTTTAATGCTGAGCAAATTCTTCAAAACAATTTCTGAACACCGGTGAAGGACACCAGGCACCCAGAAAGGCAGCCCATTGTCTTCAAAAGGCACAAGGATAATATATAAAAGATAGAAAGAGAGGCAAAAGGGTTAGGGACAGAGAGTCATCCCAGGGAGGGAGCTGTAAAAGAGGAGAAGTTTCCAAACACCAGGAAACCCTTTCACTGACGGGTCTGTAGGGAGTTTTGGAAGCTCAGAGGGCAACACAACTGGGAGAAAAAAATAAGTAAATAAAACCTACAGATTATTTGCCTAACCACAACTCCAAGGAGAGAACTAGCCCAGATGCTCGCGTCCACCACCACCAAGCAGGGGCTGAACAGGGAGGTATAGGGTGCATTGTTTAGGGTAAGGACAGGGCCTGAATGCCCTGAGCACAATCTGAGTGAGATAACATGAGCAGCAACCCAAACTATGGGATAGCCAGAGGGAGAGAAACCAAAAAACAAACAAACAAACAAACAAACAAACAAATAAAAAACAGAAAGAAAGAAACTAAGAAAGAGAGAGAACTTTCCCACAAAACACGCTCTAACCTAAGGCACTGCTGAGCCTGCTCAGAAAACAAAGGACTGAGCAAACACCAGAGGAGACCTAGCCAGCTGCCTACCGGCCCATCCCCCACCAGAGGCAGAGAGGTGGGCATGTGACAGAGCCAGAAGGTGAGGGGAAATCTCTGCCCCAGATATGACATCCTCTACCAAACTGCGAGCAGGCTCCCAGTTGCTAACCAAGTCCTCTTGGGATCCTGGACGGTTGACATCTACCAGGAGGGTCACAGCCAGAGACCAGCTCCCCAGAGGAGACACATGGCATACCTGAGATGGCACTCATGCTGTGCACTCAGGAAACCGACTGGCTGGGATGGGGGAGGTGATAAGATGCACTGCCCACCTGGGGAGTGTGCACTCACCGAACACCTGGTCACCTCCCTCAGCTGCTCGGACCTAGGCAGGGCATAAAACGCAGGCCCAACCGAGTCTGTGACTTTATGAAGTACCCTAGAACCTGAACCTGAGTGGTTGAGACCTGGGAAGTGCATGCAACCCAGGGCCCACTTTAGACAGATCCCCTGCAGAGCAACCTGGAGCCTGGGCAGTGTAGACAGAAAAAGTATACATGCTGTGAGTGGAGGTAATCCCAGTTTGGCCGAGGCACTGTGAGCACTCCCCACACACATCATGGGTATTTGTTTGCAGTGTTCCTCCCTCCACACAGCACAATAGAACAAGTGAGCCTAAATAAATGACCATCTTCACTCCCTAGTGCCAGGATGGAAATTAGATGCTGAAGACACTTGCAAACAGAGGAAGCCAAAATAAACAAAGAAGAGGAAACTGCTGTGTAAGTGACAGGTGCAACAGATTAAAATCCTTCAGTTATCATCGACTATATTGGAAGGATCCTATAGGCCTTGAGAAGGAGTATAAGCTGGAACAAGGAACTAGCTGAAACTGAACTGACTCCACACTGCCCTCAACAGCTCTAGATAAATTTCTAGATATATTTTGCTATTATCATTTTTTAACTTTTTTTATTTTTATTTTTAAGCTCTCTATTTTTCCTTTAACTTTCATTTTTAAAACTCACTATTACTTTGAGAAAAAAAGACCCTATCTTAAAGAAAATTTCTATATATATAATAATTTTGTGATTTTTTTAATATTGTATTTTTGAGAGTCTAAACTCTACTCTAGACTTTTAATATTTGCTTTTTGGCATTTGTTATCAATTTTGTACCTTTAAGAATACCATATTCAGTACCCCTTTTCACTTAGGAGTGTGATTACTGGCTTGATTTCTCTCTCCCCTTTTGATACTTCTTTTTCTCCCCCAGGACACCTCTATCTCCTCCCTCTCCCTTCTCTTCTCTACTTAACTCTGTGAATCTCTTTGTGTGTTCTAGGCTGTGGAGAACACTTAAGGAACTGATTACTGGCTAGATCTGTCTCTCTCCTTTTGACGCCCTCTCCTTTTCTCCTGGTCTCCTATATCTCCTTCCTCCCTCTTCTCTTCTCTATGGAACTCCATGAACCTCTCTGAGTGTTTCAGACTGTGGAAAGCAAAGAGGGAATGGATTACTGGCTAGATCTGTCTCTCCCTTTTTGATTCCCCCTCTTCTTCCCCTGGTCACCTCTATCTATCTCCCTCTTCCCTCTTCTCTTCTCCATGTAACTCTGTGAATCTCTCTGGGTGTCTCTCACTGTGGAGAATATTTTCGCTATTAACTTAGATTTTTTATCATTGGTGCTGTATGGATGGAGAAGTCTTGAGGCTACTGTAAGAATAAGACTGAAATCCAGAGACAGCAGGTTTAAATCCAAAACTTGAGGACACTAGAAAACTACTGACTGCAGGGAACCTTAATCGACAAGAGCTCATCCAAAAGCTTTCATGCTGCTGCTGCTGCTGCTGCTGCTAAGTCACTTCAGTTGTGTCTGACTCTGTGTGACCCCATAGGTGGCAGCCCACCAGGCTCCCCTATCATTGGGATTCTCCAGGAAAGAACACTGGAGTGGTTTGCCATTTCCTTCTCCCATGCATGAAAGTGAAAAGTGAAAATGAAGTCACTCAGTCATGTCTGACTCTTAGCAATCCCATGGAATGCAGCTTACCAGCCTCCTCCACCCATGAGATGTTCTAGGCAAGAGTACTGAAGTGGGTTGCCATTGCCTTCTCTGAAAAGCCTCCATACCTACACTGAAACCAAGCTCTGTCTAAGAGCCAACAAGTTTGAGAGCAAGATGTACAAGCTAATTCTCCAACAGTGTAGGGACATAACCCTGAGCATTAAAATGCAGGTGGCCAAAAGTCACACCAAACCCACAGACACCTCAAAACTCACTACTAGACACTTCATTGCACTCTAGAGAGAAGAGATCCAGCTCCCACTGGAACACTGACACAAGCTTCCCTAACCAGAAAACCTTGACAAGCCAGTCGTCCAACCCCACCCACAGGGAGGAATCTCCACAATAAACAGGAAACACAAACTTCCAGCGTACAGAAAGGCCACCCCAAACATAGCAATCTAAACAAGATGAAAAGGCAGAGAAATATTCAGCAGTTAAAGGAACATGATAAAAGCTGATAAAACATAATAAAAGGAACAAACCAAAGCAAAGAAGAGGAGATAGGGAGTCTACCTTAAAAAGAATACAGAATAACGATAGTAAAAAATGATCCAAAATCTTGAAAACAAAATTGGAGTTACAGACAAATAGTTTGGAGACAAGGATTGAGAAGATGCAAGAAATTTTAACAAGGACCTCGAAGAAATAAAAAAGAGTCAAGCAATAATGAATAATGCAGTAACTGAGATCAAAAGCACTCTGGAGGGAACCAACAGTAGAATAACTGAGGCAGAAGATAGAATAAGTGAGGTAGATGATAGAATGGTGGAAATAAATAAAGCAGAGAGGAAAAAAAGAACTAAAAGAAGTGAGGACAACCACAGAGACCTCTGGGACAATGTTAAACACACTAACACCCCAAGACATATATAAATCAAATTAATGAAGATCAAACACAAAGAACAAATATTAAAAGCAGCAAAAGAAAAGTGACAAACAACACACAAGGGGATTCCCATAAGGATAAGAGCTGATATTTCAATAGAAACTATTCAGGCCAAAAGGGAATGGCAGGACATACTTAAAGTGATGAAAGAGAAAAACCTACAACCCAGATTACTATACCCAGCAAGGATCTCATTCAGATATAAGGGAGAAATCAAAAGCTTTACAGACAAACAAAAGCTGAGAGAATTTAGAACCACCAAACCAGCTCTTCAACAAACGTAAAGGATTTTTCTAGACAGGAAACACAGAAATTGTTTATAAACTTGAACAACAACAACAACAAAAAGTAAATGACGATGGAACCATACTTATCAATAATTACCTTTACTGTAAATGAGTTGAATGTCACAACCAGAAGACAAAACTGGCTGAATGGCAATAAAAAAACAAGACTCTATAATTGCTTTCTACAAAAGACCCACCTCAAAACAAGGTACACATACAGACTGAAAGTGAAGGGCGGGGAAATGATATTTCACACAAATGAAGACCAAAAGAAAGCAAGACTAGCAATACTCATTATCAGATAAAATATACTTTGAAATAAAGGCCATAAAAAGAGACAAAGAAGGACTCTATATAATGATGAAAGGATCACTCGAAGAAGAAGATATAACAATTATAAGTATATATGCACCCAACATAGAAGCACCACAGTATGTAAGGCAAATGCTTACTAGTATGAAAGGGGAAATTAGCGGTAACACAATAGTAGTGGGAGAATTTAATGTCCCACTCACAACTATGGATAGACCAACTACACAGAATATTATCAAGGAAGCACAAACTTTAAGCTATACAATATACCAGTTAGACCTAATTGGTATCTATAAGACATTTCACTCCAATACAATCAATTTCACCTTTTTCTCAAGTGCACACGGAACCCTCTCCAGGATAGATCACATCCTGAGCCATAAATCTAGCCTTGGTAAATTCAAAAAAATTGAAATCATCTCAAGCATCTTTGCTGATTACAATGTAGTAAGATTAGATGTCACTTACAGGGAAAAAATATTAAAAATGCAAACATGGAGACTAAACAATACATTTATGCATAACCAACAAATCACAGAAGAAATCAGAAAAGAAATCAAATATGCATAGAAATGGATTAAAATAAAAACATAACAACCCAAAACCTATGGGATTTAGTAAAAGAAATGCTAAGTGGAAACAGTGTCAGACTTTATTTTGGGGGGCCCCCAAATCACTGCAGATGGTTAAAGCAACCATGAAATTAGGACACTCCTTGGAAAGAAAGTTATGACAAACCTACAAACCATATTAAAAAGGAGAGACATTATTTTGCCAACAAAGGTCCGTCTAGTCAAGACTGGTTTTTCCAGTGGTCATGTATGGATGTGAGAGTTGGATTGTGAAGAAAGCTGAGCACCAAAGAATTTATGCTTTTGAACTGTGGTGTTGAAGAAGATTCTTGAGAGTTCCTTGAACTGCAAGGAGATCCAACCATTCCATTCTAAAGGAGATCAGTCCTGTGTGTTTTTTGGAAACACAGCTAAAGCTGAAACTTCAGTACTCTGGCCACCTCATGTGAAGAGTTGACTCATTGAAAAATACTCTGATGCTGGGAGGGATTGGGGGAAGGAGGAGAAGGGGACAACAGATGATGAGATGGCTGGATGGCATCACTGACTCGATGGACATGACTTTGAGTGAACTCCAGGAGTTGGTGATGAACAGGGAGGCCTGGTGTGCTGCAATTCATGGGGTCACAAAGAGTTGGACATGACTGAGTGACTGAACTGAACTGAACTGAACTGAACTGAAGGGGAAGGTTCATAGCAATACAAGACTACCTCAAGAAACGGGAGAAAATCCAAATAAATAGTCTAACTCTAAACCTAAAGCAACTAGAAAAAGAAAAAATTAAGCACCTCAGGGTTAGTAGAAGCAAAGAAATCATAAAAATTAGGGCAGAGATAACTGCAAAAGTAACAAAGGAGACCATAGCAAAAATCAACAAAGTCAAAGCTGATTCTTTGAGAAGATAAATAAAATAGATACACCATTTTCCAGACCCGTTAAGAAAAAAAGGGAGAAGAATTAAATCAACAAAATTAGAAATGAAAATGGAGAAATCACAACAGAAAAGACAAAAATACAAAGAATCATAAGAGACTACTATCAGCAACTATGTGCCAATAAAATGGACAACTTGGAAGAAATGGATAAATTCTTATAAAAGTATGACTTTCCAAAACTGAACCAGGAAGAAATAAGAAATTTTAACAGACCCATCACAAGTACAGAAATCAAAACTCTAATCAGAAATTTTCCATCAAAAAAAAAAAAAAGTCAGGAACACATGGCTACACAGCTGAATTCTACCAAAAATTAAGAGCAGAGCTAACTCCTATCCTACTCAAACTCGTCAAGAAAACTGCAGAGGAAGGAACACTTCCAAATTCATTCTATGAGGCCACCATCATCCTAATATCAAAACCAAACAAAGATGCCACAACAAAAGAAAGCTAAGGCCAATATCACTGATGAATATAGATGCAAAAATTCTTAACAAAATTCTAGCAAAGAGAATCTAACAACATATTTAAGAGATCATGCATCACTATCAAGTGGGCTTTATTCCAAGAATGCAATGATTCTTCAACATTCACAAATCAAACAATGTGATACTCCACATTAATAAATTGAAAGATAAAAACCATGTGATTATCTCGATAGATGCAGAGAAAGCCTTTGACAAAATTCAACAGCCATTTGTGATAAAATCCCTCCAGAAAGCAGGCATAGAGGGAACATACCTCAACATAATAAAAGCCATATATGATAAACCCACAGCAAACATTATCCTCAATGTTGAAAAATTGAAAGCATTTCCCCTAAAATCAGAGATAAGGAAAGGATCCCCACTCTCACCACTACTATTCAACTTAGTAAAACTTTTGGGAAGTTTTAGCCACAGCATTCAGAGATAAAAAGAATCTAGATTGGAAAAGGAGAAGTAAAATTCTCGCTGCTTGCAGATGACATGATCCTCTGCATAGAATAACCCTAAAGACTCCACCAGAAAATTACTGGAGCTAATCAATGAATATACTAAAATTGAAGGATATAAAATTAACGCAGAGGAACCCCTTGAATTCCTATACACTAACAATGAGAAAACAGAAAGAGAAATAAAGGAGACAATTCCATTCACCATAGCAATGAAAAGAATAAAATACTTAGAAATAAATCTACCTAAAGTAACAAATGCCCTTTATATAGAAAACTATAAAACGTTGATGAAAGAAATCAAAAAGGACACAAATAGATGGGGAAATATACCATGTTAATTGACTGGAAGAATCAATATAATGAAAATGAATATACTACCCAAAGCAATCAATCAGTTCAGTTCAGTTTAGTTGGTCAGTCATGTCCGACTCTGCGACCCAATGAATCACAGCACGCCAGGCCTCCCTGTCCATCACCAACTCCCGGAGTTCACTCAGACTCATGTCCATCGAGTCAGTGATGCCATCCAGCCATCTCATCCTCGGTCGTCTGCTTCTTCTCCTGCCCCCAATCCCTCCCAGCATCAAAATATTTTCCAATGAGTCAACTCTTCAATAGATTCAATATAATCCCTACCAACAGTATTTTTCACAGAAATGGAACAAATAATTTCACAATTTGTATGGAAATACAAAAAAAGAAAAAAACTCAAATAGCCAAAGCAACCTTGAGAAAGAAGAATGGACTTGGTGGAATCAACCTGCCTGACTTCAGGCTATACTACAAAGCTACAGTTATCAAGACAGTATGGTACTGGCACAAACACAGAAATGTACACCAATGGAACAAAATAGAAATCCCTGAGATAAATCCGCACATCTTTGGACACCTTATCTTTGACAAAAAAGACAAGAATATACAATGGAGAAAAGCCGAACTCCTTAACAAGTGTTGCCAGGAAAACTGGTCAACCACTTGTAAAAGAATGAAACTAGAACATTTTCTAACACCACACACACACACACACACACACACACACTCGAAATGGACTAAAGATCTAAAAGTAAGACCAAAAACCATTATAAAAAAAAAAAAAACCTAGAGGAAAACATAGGCAAAACACTCTCTGATGTAAATCATAGCAGGATCCTCTATTCTTCACCTCCCAGAGTAATGGAAATAAAAGCAAAAATAAACAAGTGGGACCTAATTAAACTTAAAGGCTTTTGCACACCAAAGGAAACCATAAGCAATGTGAAAAGACAGCTTTCAGAATGGGAGAAAATAATAGCAAATGAAGCAACTGACAAAGAATTTATATTGAAAATATACAAGCATCTCCAGTGGATCAATTCCAGAAAAATAAACGACCCAATCAAAAAATGGGCCAAAGACCTAAACAGACATTTTTCCAAAGAAGATATACAGATGGCTAACAAATACATGAAAAGATGTTCAACATCACTCATTATCAGAGAAATGCAAATCAAAACCACAGTGAGGTACCATCTCATGTCGGTCAGACTGGCTGCTATCAAAAATTCTACAAACAGTAAATTCTGGAGAAGGTGTGGAGAAAAGGGAACCCTCTTACACTGTTGGTGGGAATGCAAACTAGTACAGCCACTATGGAGATCAGTGCGGAGATTTCTGAAAAGAGAACTGCCATACGACCCAACAGTTCCACTGCTGGGCATAAACAACAAGGAAACCAGAACTGAAAGAGACACGTCTACCCCAATGTTCACTGCAGCACTGTTTATAATAGTTAGGACATGAAAACAACCTAAATGTCCATCAGCTGATGAATGGACAAGAAAGCTGTGGTACAGAGACACAGTAGAATATTACTCAGCTACAAAAATAATGTATTTGAATCAGTTCTAATAAGGTGGGTGAAACTGGAGCCTATTCAGTTCAGATCAGTTCAGTCGCTCAGTCGTTTCTGACTCTCTGTGACTCCATGAACCACAGCATGCCAGGCCTCTCTGTCTATCACCAACTCCCGGAGTCCACAGAAACCCATGTCTATCAGGTCAGTGCTGCCATCCAACCATCTCATCTTGTCATCCCCTTATCCTCCTGCCCTCAATCTTTCCCAGCATCAGGGTCTTTTTAAATGAGTCAGCTCTTTGCATCAAGTGGCCAAAATTTTGGAGTTTCAGCATCAACATCAGGCCTTCCAATGAACTCCCAGGACTGATATACTTTAGGATGGTTTGGTTGGATCCCCTCGCAGTCCAAGGAACTCTCAAGAGTCTTTTCCAACACCACAGTTCAAAAGCATCAATTCTTTTGCACTCAGTTTTCTTTATAGTCCAACACTCACGTCCATACATGATTAATGGAAAAACCATAGCCTTGACTAGACGGATGTTTGTTGACAAATTAATATCTCTGTTTTTTAATATACTCTCTAGGTTGATCATAACTTTCCTTCCAAGGAGTAAGTGCCTTTTAATTTCATAGCTGCAATCACCATCTGCAGTGATTCTGGAGTTCAGAAAAATAAAGTCAGCCACTGTTCCAACTGTTTCCCCATCTATTTGCCATGAAGTAATGGGACCAGAATCCATGATCTTAGTTTTCTGAATGTTGAGCTTTAAGTCAACTTTTTCACTCTTCTCTTTCACTTTCATGAAGAGGCTCTTTTTTTCTTCTTCCCTTTCTGGTACAAGGCTGGTGTCATCTGCATTTCTGAGGTTATTCATACTTCTCCTGGCAATCTTGATTCCAGCTTGTGCTTCCTCCAGTCCAGCATTTCTCAAGATGTACTGCATATAAGTTTAATAAGCAGATTGACAATATACAGCCTTGATGTACTTCTTTTCCAGTTTGCAACCAGTCTGTTGTTCCATGTCCAGTTCTAATGGTTGCTTCCTGACCTGCATACAGGTTTCTCAAGACACAGGTTAGGTGGTCTGGTATTGCCATCTCTTTCAGAATTTTCCACCATTTATTGTGATCCACACAGTTAAAGGCTTTGGCATGGTCATTAAGGCAGAAATAGATGTTTTTCTGAAACTTTCTTGTTTTTTCAATGATCCAGAGGATGTTGGCAATTTGATCTGTTGTTCCTCTGCCTTTTCCAAAATCAGCTTGAACTTTGGAAGTTCATGGTTCATGTATTGTTGAAGCCTGTCTTGGAGAATTTTAAGCAACCCTTTAATAGTGCGTGAGATGAGTGCAATTGTGTGGTAGTTCGAGCATTCTTTGGCATTGCCTTTCTTTGGAATTGGAATGAAAACTGACCTTTTCCCATCCTGTGGCCACTGCTGAGTTTTCCAAATTTTCTGGCATATTGCATGCTGCACTTTCATAGCATCATCTTTCAGGATTTGAAATAGCTCAACTGGAATTCCATCACCTCTGTTAGCTTTTTTCATAGCGATGCTTCCTAAGGCCCACTTGACTACACATTCCAGAATGTCTGGCTCTAGATGAGTGATTACACCATCGTGATTATCTGGGTCATGAAGATCTTCTATATCTGGGTCGTGAACAGCCTATTATACACAGTGAATTAAGCCTGAAAGAAAAACACCAGTTCAGTGTATCAATGAATAAATAGGGAATTTAGAGATATGGTAGCCATGACCCTATATTTGAAACAGCATAATAGACACAGATGTTAAGAACAGACTTTTGGACTCTGTGGATGAAGGCGAGGGTGGGATGACTTGAGAGAACATAACTGAAACATGTCTATTATCATATGTGAAATAGATAGCCAGTCCAGGTCGATGCATGAGATAGGATGCTCAGGGCTGGTGCACTGGGATGACAGACTGGTTCCAAGGTGGTGCACTCTTTGCCCTTTTCTGATGTCTAGATCAGAAGCTTTCTCTATCTCTTTCCACTTTAATAATATTTTTGCCATATAAGGTTCTGTGACTGAAGCCGTGTTTTGGTGCTGAAGTAAATTCTCTTGTTAGGAGATCATGAATCCAACACTGTTCACCATAATTTATCAATTGAACCCTCAAACCTGCCAGAAAAACACACTGGTTCATTTTTTCTTCATTACAAAACCAGCTTTAGTCAATTTTTTCTAGTTTTCTGAAAGAAGCAGACCACTTACCACTTATTGCTGGAAAGTCACTTGACAAGTCATTTGACAGTACAGATTCATCTACTCAGGGTAACAACACGTATGGCAGTCAACACTCACAAAACACTCTCCCATAACCTCTCTTCCCATGGAATTGTACAGTGGTGGTATACCAGTGTCCTAACAAAGCTCTGAAAATACAGGGAAACATGTTTTTTGTGAACCTGGGCATTGGGACCTGATGGCTAAAGAAGTATTTTCCAACTGTTAGAGCTCAATTGGTTTAGCCTCAAACTTACCAGAGAATCACACTGGCTCATTTCTCTCATTACAACAAAAGGTATACTCAAGATTCTAATTTTCATAAAGAAACAGACTGCTTGCCACTTTTTACTGGGAAGTCATCTGACAGTACTGGTTCACTTAATCAGGTTAACAACAGGTATGGTAGTCAACACTCACAGAACACTGTCCTCTGACCTCTTTTCTTATGGAATTTCACATTGTGTCCCTGGAGAATCTTCTCTCAAATTCCTAGGGAAGATGTTCTTGTGAAACTGGGAAGTGGACCTGATGACAAAGGAAGTAATTTCCCTCAGTGAAACCTGGATATTTACATCCTTAAACTTGCCAGAAAACAACATAGTTTCATTTTTCTCTTCATTAACACTTTGGTCATGATTTTGAATTTCTGAAATAAAAAGGATGTTTCCTACTTCTGCCTTTGAAGTAATCTGACAGTTTCACCTAATCAGAGTGACAACAGATATGGCAATGAACACTCACAGAACACACTCTCCTGACATATTTTCTCATGGAATGGTAAATTGTGTCCAAGATGTGTCTTTACACAACTCTGAAATAGCCAATAAGAATGCTTTTGTGAACCTGGGAACTAGGCCTTTATGGCAAAAGCAATATTTTCCACCTGTGGAAGATGGATAACTGAAACCTTCAACCTTTAGAAAAGTCTACAGCTTCATTTTTCTTTTCATTACAATAACAGATTTGGCCAAGCATTTGACTGTCCTGAAAGAAACAGGATGCTTGCCACTTCTTGTTGGGAATTCATTTGACAGTAGAGACAATTAATCAAGTTAAGAATAGGAATGGCAGTCAACATCAAGGAACACTCTCCCCTGACTTCTTTTCTCATAAGGTGGTACAGTGTGTTCTCAGTTCAGTTCAGTCACTTAGTCATGCTGACTTTTTGCTACCCCATGGACTGCAGCACATCAGGCTTCTCTGTCTATCACCAATTCCCAGAGCTTTCTCAAATTAATGTCCATCAAGTCGGTGATGGCATCCAACCATCTCATCCTCTGCTGTCCCTTTCTCCATCTGCCTTCAATATCTTTCCCAGCATCAGGGTCTTCTAATGGGTCAGTTATTTGCAACAGGTGATAAAATTTTTAGAGCTTCAGTTTCCACATCAGTCCTTTCAAAGAATATTCAGGACTTATTTCCTTTAGGATTCACAGTGTGTACTTTACACAACTTCAAGAAAGTCTTTATACAACTCTGAGAAAATCAAAGAGTATGCTATTTTGAACATATTTACACAACTCTGAGAAAGTCAAGGAATATGTTTTTTGATCATGGGAATTAGGCCCTTATGGCAAAAGCAATATTTTCCTCCTGTGGAAGGTNTCTTCCCATGGAATTGTACAGTGGTGGTATACCAGTGTCCTAACAAAGCTCTGAAAATACAGGGAAACATGTTTTTTGTGAACCTGGGCATTGGGACCTGATGGCTAAAGAAGTATTTTCCAACTGTTAGAGCTCAATTGGTTTAGCCTCAAACTTACCAGAGAATCACACTGGCTCATTTCTCTCATTACAACAAAAGGTATACTCAAGATTCTAATTTTCATAAAGAAACAGACTGCTTGCCACTTTTTACTGGGAAGTCATCTGACAGTACTGGTTCACTTAATCAGGTTAACAACAGGTATGGTAGTCAACACTCACAGAACACTGTCCTCTGACCTCTTTTCTTATGGAATTTCACATTGTGTCCCTGGAGAATCTTCTCTCAAATTCCTAGGGAAGATGTTCTTGTGAAACTGGGAAGTGGACCTGATGACAAAGGAAGTAATTTCCCTCAGTGAAACCTGGATATTTACATCCTTAAACTTGCCAGAAAACAACATAGTTTCATTTTTCTCTTCATTAACACTTTGGTCATGATTTTGAATTTCTGAAATAAAAAGGATGTTTCCTACTTCTGCCTTTGAAGTAATCTGACAGTTTCACCTAATCAGAGTGACAACAGATATGGCAATGAACACTCACAGAACACACTCTCCTGACATATTTTCTCATGGAATGGTAAATTGTGTCCAAGATGTGTCTTTACACAACTCTGAAATAGCCAATAAGAATGCTTTTGTGAACCTGGGAACTAGGCCTTTATGGCAAAAGCAATATTTTCCACCTGTGGAAGATGGATAACTGAAACCTTCAACCTTTAGAAAAGTCTACAGCTTCATTTTTCTTTTCATTACAATAACAGATTTGGCCAAGCATTTGACTGTCCTGAAAGAAACAGGATGCTTGCCACTTCTTGTTGGGAATTCATTTGACAGTAGAGACAATTAATCAAGTTAAGAATAGGAATGGCAGTCAACATCAAGGAACACTCTCCCCTGACTTCTTTTCTCATAAGGTGGTACAGTGTGTTCTCAGTTCAGTTCAGTCACTTAGTCATGCTGACTTTTTGCTACCCCATGGACTGCAGCACATCAGGCTTCTCTGTCTATCACCAATTCCCAGAGCTTTCTCAAATTAATGTCCATCAAGTCGGTGATGGCATCCAACCATCTCATCCTCTGCTGTCCCTTTCTCCATCTGCCTTCAATATCTTTCCCAGCATCAGGGTCTTCTAATGGGTCAGTTATTTGCAACAGGTGATAAAATTTTTAGAGCTTCAGTTTCCACATCAGTCCTTTCAAAGAATATTCAGGACTTATTTCCTTTAGGATTCACAGTGTGTACTTTACACAACTTCAAGAAAGTCTTTATACAACTCTGAGAAAATCAAAGAGTATGCTATTTTGAACATATTTACACAACTCTGAGAAAGTCAAGGAATATGTTTTTTGATCATGGGAATTAGGCCCTTATGGCAAAAGCAATATTTTCCTCCTGTGGAAGGTGGAAAAATGCCACCTCAGATCATTCTGAAAAATGTATTGGTTCATTTGCTCTTCGTTACAGCAACAAGTTTAGTCAATTTTTAGAGTTTTTGTATAGATACAGGCTGCTTTCCACTTACTTCTAGAAAGTCAGCTGAGTGCGCATTTTCATGTAATCAGAGAAACAACCAGTATGGAAACCACTCTCATACAACACTCTCTCTTACATCTTTTTTCATGGAATGGTACATTCTGTCCTTCAAGTGTTTTTTTACAGCTCAATAGCTGCAGGGAAACATGTTATTGTGAAACAGGAAATTGGGTCCTGATGGCAAATTATTATTTTACCCCAGTGTCAGAAAAACACACTGGTTCATTTTCTCTTTATTATAACAGGACTTTTGGTCATAACTTGATTTTTCTGAAATAAAAACGATGCTACTAGTTTCTTTCTTGGAAGTCATCTGACAGTACAGTTTCACCTTTTTTTTTTTTTCAGTTTCACCTATTTAGAGTAATAACTAGTATGGCAGTCAACACTCACAGAACACTGTCCCCTGATATCTTTTGTTATGGAATGGTACAGTGTGTCCTAGGTGTGTCTTTACACAACTTTGAAATACCTGGAAATGCACTTTTGTGAACCTGGGAACTGGATCCTTATGGTAAAAGCTACATTTTCCAAATTTGGAATCTGGATAATTGCAGCCTCAGTCCTGCCTGAAAAACACACTGGTTATTTGTTCTCTTCATTGCTTGAACAGCTTTGGTCATGATTTTGAGTTTTCTGAAAGAAACAGGCTGTTTGAAACTTCTGTTTGGGATGTCAGCTGACTCCTATTTCACCTAACTAAGATAACAACCAAAATGGCAGTCAATTCTCACAGAACACTCTCCCCTACCTATTTTCTCATGGAATGTTACACTGTGTCCTAGATGTGTCTTTACACAGATCTGAAACTACAGGGACACATTTTCATGTGAACCTGGGAGTTGGGGTCAGGTGACAAAAGAATTTTCCCATTTTGAATCCTGGATAGTTGCAACTTAAAAATATGCCTGATCTGGGGGAGAGGGAGAGGGTGGGATGATGTGGGAGAATGACACTGAAACATGTACACTATCATATAAGAAATGAAGCGCAAATCTATGTTCAATGCAGGATACAGGATGCTTGGGGCTGGTGTACGGGATGATCCTGGGAGGGGGGTGGGGAGGGAGGTGGGAGGGGGCTTCGGCATGGGGAGATCGTGTACACCTGTGGCTGATTCATGTCGATGTATGGCAAAACCAATACAGTACTGTAAAATAGAATAAAGTATTTTAAAAAAATAAAAATAAAAAAATAAAATAAAAACATGCCTGAAAAACATTAGCTCATTTTTCTCTTAATTAAAACAGCTTCATTCTAGACTTTAAGCTTTCTGAAACCAACAGGCTGCTTGCCATTTCTTGGGGAAGTCATCTGACAGTAGTTTCACCTAACCCTAAGATTAACTGGTATGGTAGTCAACAATCACAGAACACTGTCCTGTGACCTCTTTTCTCATGGAATGGTACGATGTTTCCTAAGTATATGTTTACAAAATTTTGAAATTGAATGGAAGCATGACTTTGTGAACTTGGCAGTTGGGGCCTGATAGTGCAAAAAAAAAAAAAAAAAATTTTCTCACTGTGTAAGTTCTATACTTACAGCCTCAAGCCTGCCAGAAAAACACAGTGGTTCATTTATCTCTTCATTACCACAGCTTTGGTCAAGGTTTTGAGTTTTCTGAAAGAAACAAGCTGCTGCACACTATTTTACTGGGAAGTCATCTAATATTGCTGGTTAGCCTAATTAGGGAAACGACAGATATGGCATTCAGCAATCAAAGAATATTCTCTTGTGACAGCTTTTCTCATGTAATGGCACAGTGTTTTCTAGGTGTGTCTTTACAAAGTTCTGAAAACACAAGAAACATATTTTGTGAACCCAGGAATTAAGACCCAACAGCAAAAGAAATATTTTCCTTCAGTGAAATCTGGATAATTGCAGCGTTAAATGTGAAAGAAAAACACACTGATTCATTGTTCTCTTCATTACAGCAACAGATTTGTTATCATTTTTGAGTATTCTGAAAGCAACAGGCTGCTTGTCACTCCTTACTAAGAAGCCATGGACAATACAGTTTCACCTAATCAGGGTAACAGCAAATATGAAAGTCAACACAAAACACTCTCCCCTTATCTCTTTTCTCATAGATTTATCTTAGCAGTGTCTTTAGAGAGCTCTGAAACTGCAAGAAAACATGTTTGTGAAGCTTGGAATTGGAGCCTGATGGCAAAATAATATTCCCTCAGCAAATACAGGAGAGTTGCAGCCTTAAACTTGTCAGAAAAACACAGAGATTCATTTTTCCCTTCATTGTAGTGACAGTTTTTGTCGAGTTTTTTAGTTTTCTGAAAGCAACAAGCTGCTTAGCCCTTCTTGCAGGGAAGACATCTGTTTCACCTAATCAGAGTTAACCATTAGAATTCATTTCGACAACTACAGAACACTCTCTCCTAACAACTTTTCTCATGGAAGGGTACAATGTGTAGTAGGAGTGTCTCACAGAGCTTTGAACCAGCCAGGAAGATACTTTTGTGAACCTGGTAATTAGGCCCTTATGTTAAAAGCAATATTTTCTACTTTGGGCAGTTGGATAATTGCAGCATCTAACCTGCCAGAAAAAAAACACGAACTCATTTTTCTCTTCATGACAACAACCTCTTTGGTCCAGCTTTTGAATTTTCTTAAAGAAACTGGACGCTTGACATTTCTTTCTAGGAAGTAATCTGACAGTTTTACTTAACCAAGATAACAACCAATATGCAGTCAACACTACAGAACACTCTCCTCTGACCTCTTTTCTCATAGAATGGTTCAATGCATTCCAGGAGCATCTTAACTCTCATTAAACTGCAGAGAAAGACATTTTTGTGAACTTGGGAATTGAGGCCTGATGGCAAAATAAGTATTTTCCCAGTGAAATCTGGATAGTTACTGCCTCAGACTTGCACAAGACACATTGGTCTGTTTTTCTCTTCATTACAACATCAGCTTTGGTCATGATTTTGAGCTTTCTGAAATTAAAAGGATGCTCCAGTTTCTTTTTGGAAAGTCATCTGAAAATCCATTTTCCCTAATATGAGTAACAACACATGGCAGTCAATACTCATGGAACACTCTCCTCTCACACCTTTTCTCACTGAATGGTACAGAGTGTCCCAGATGAGTCTTTATAAAGCTCTGAAAATGTCCACAAACATGTTTTTGTGAACCTAGCAATTTGAGCTTGTTAGCAATAGAAGTTGTTTTTTGTTTCTTGTTTCCCCAACTGTGAAAACTGCAGTCTCAACCAGCAAGAAAAACATACTGGTTCATTTTTATCTTCATTACAGCTACAGCTTTCTTAATGCTTTTGAGTCTTGTGGGGAAACAGGCTGCTAGCCACTTCTTCTCATAAGTCATCTGACCATACAATTTCAGCTAATTAGAGTAACAACAGATATGACAGTCAACACTCACAGAACATTCTCCCCTGATATATTTTTTCCTCATGGAATAGTACAGTGTGTTCTAGGAGTGTCTTTGTACAACTCTGAATAAAACAGGAAACATGCTTTTGTGAATCTAAGAACTGGGCCTTCATCATGGTACAATATATTTTAGGAATGTTTTACACAACTCTGAAAATGCAGGGAAACATGTTTTTGAACCTGGAAATTGGGGCCTAATGGCTAAAGAATTATCTTCCCCCAGTGAAATCTGGAGAATTTCAGCCTTTTAAACTTGCCAGAAAAACACATGGTTCATGTTTCATTTCATTACAGCAAAAACCTTGTTCATGATATTTGCTTTTCTGAAATAAAAAGGATGCTTCCAAGTTTTTGCTGGCAAGGCATCCAACAGTACAGTTTCATGTAGTGAGAGTAGCTACATATATGTCAGTCAACACTTACAGAACACTCTCCTCCACCACTTTTTTCATGAAATGGTATATTGTTTCCTACCAGTGTCTCTACATAGCTTGGTCTGCAGGGAAAATGTTTTTGTGAACATTGGAACTGGGGCCTGATGGTAAAAGAAGTATTTTCCAACTATGAAAGGTGGATTGTTGAAGTCAAAACTTACAAATAAACACACTGTAATTATCTCTTCATTACAATAGGTTGGTCAAGATTTTGCATTTTCTGAAATAAAAAGGATGCTTCCAAATTCTAGCTGGGATGTCAACTGACAGTTCAGATTCACTTAATCAGAGTAAAAACAGGTATGGCAGTCAACACTCACAGAAAACTCTCCCTTGACCTTTACTCTCTTGGAATGGTACAATGTTTCCTAGATGCGTCTTTACACGGCTCTCAAACAACCAGAGAATATGCCTTTGTGAACTTGGGAACTGGGCTCTTTTGGTAGAAGCATTGTTTTCCACCAGTAAAAGCTGGATAATTGCAGCATCAAATCTGCCAAAGAAACCAACTGATTTATGTTTCTCTTCATTACATAACAGTCTTGACATGATTTTTAGTTTTCTGAAAGCATCATGCTGCTTGCACCTTTTTCCTGTGTAGTCTTCTGACAGTACCGTTTCACCTAACATGGGTAATTAGAAGTATGAGAGTCAACACTCACAGAACATTCTCCCTTGACAAATTTTAACATGAACTAGTACTATATTTCCTAGGAATGTCCTTACACAGTTGGGGAACTACAGGGAAACATGTTTTTTATGAACCTTAGAATTGGGACCCAATGGCAATTAGTATTTTCCCCCAGTGAAAGCTGGCTAGAGGTAGCCTTAAACATGCCAGAATATAACACTGACTCATTTTTTTCTTAAGTGCAACAACTTGGTCATGATTTTGAGTTTTCAAATGTAAAGGATGTTTCTGTCTTCTTTGGGCAGTCATCTAACAGTACACCTTCACCTCTTCAGTATACCTAGAGATATGGCAGTCAACACTCACAGAACACTCTAGCCTGACATCTTTTATTATGGAGTGGTACAGTGTGTCTAGTTGTGTCTTTACTTAACTCTGAAAAACCACGAATCCTGCTTTTGTGAACCTGTGAATTGAGCCCTTAGGATAAAGTTATATTTTCCACCTTGGAAGAATTGCAGCCTCGAAGCTGCCAGATAAAATCCACTGGTCCGTTTTCCTCTTCTTAAAAACAATATATATGGTCAAGGTTTCAGTTTTCTCAAAGCAATATGCTTAATTGCAGCAAACAGATTTAGTTTTTTGTTTTGTTTTGTTTTGTTTTGTTTTCTGAAAGAAACAGACTGTTTGCCACTTTCTGCTGGGAAGTTATTTTACAGTACAGTTTCATCTAATCAGGGTAACAATAGGAATGGCAGGGATCACTCACAGAACATTCTCACCTGACAATTTTTTCTCATGGGGTGGTAAAGTGTGTCCTAGGTATGTCTTTACACAAATCTGAAACAACTAGGAAACAATATTTTGTGTATATGGAAATTGGACTCTTATGGAATAAGCAATATTTTCTGCCTTTGGAGCATCAATAATTGCAACCTCAGACCTGCCAGAAAAACACTGCTGCATTTTTCTCATCATTACAGCAACAGTTTGAATCAAGTTTTTTAGTTTTCTGAAAGAAACAGGCTGCTTGCCACATCTTGTTGGATAGTCATCTGACAGTTCTGTTTCATCTAATCAGGGTATGTAATTTTACACATAAAGAACATTCTTCCCTGACATCTTTCTCATGGAATGCTTCACTGTGTCCTAGCTGTGTTGTTACACAGATCTGAAACTGCAGTGAAAAGTATTTTTGTGAACCTGGGAATTGGGGCTGATGAAAAACAAAAAACAAAAAACATTTGCCCCCACTGAGAAGCTGAATATTTGCAATACTTTGGTCATGAATTTGGTTTTCTGAAATAAAAAGGATACTCTGAATTCTTGCCTGGAAGTCATCTAAAATAGAGTTTCACCTAATCAGAGTAACTATAGGTATGGCAGTCAACACTCACAGAACACTCTACCCTGACATCTTTTATCATGAAATGTTCATGTGCCATANTATATATATATATATTTGGTTTTTTTCCCAACCTTTGGAAGCTGAATAATTGTAGCATCTCACCTGCTGAAAAAAACACTGGTGGTTCATTTTTCCCTTTATCACAACAACAGATTAGGTCAAGTTCTTTAGTTTTCTGAAAGCTAAAGGTTACTTTCAACTTCTTTCTCTAAAGTCAACTGATAATAAAATTTCGCCTAATCAGAGTAGCAACTGGTATAGTAGTCAACATCACAGAGCACTCACTTGACATCTTTTCTCAGAGAATGGTATAAAATAAATTCTAAGAGTGTCTTTACAGAGCTCTGAAATTGCAGCAAAATGTTTCTGTGAACCCGGAAATTGGGGCCTGATGACAAGACAAGTATTTTTTCCCAATGAAAGCTGGATAGTTTCAGTCTTAAACTTGCCAGAAAAACAAATAGGTTCATTTTTCTTTTCATTATAGCAACAGCTTTGGTCATGATTTTGAGTTTTCTGAAATAAAAAGGATGCTTCCAACTCTGTGCTGGGAAGTCATCTGACAGTAGCTTCACCTAATCAGGGTAATGACAGCTATGTCAGTCAGCACTCACAGAACACTCTCCACTGGAATCTTTTCTCATGTAATGATGCAGTCTGCCTTAGATGTATTTTTTCTCAAGTCCAAACAGCCAGAAACATGCTTTTATGAACCTGAGAATTGGGATCTCATGGTAAAAGCTGTATTTATTGTCTTTGCAAGTTGGAAAATTGCAGCCTCAAACCTACCAGAAAAACCCACTGGTTCATGTTTCTTTTCATTACAATGACAACTTCAGTCAAATTTCTGAGTGTTCTGAAAGAAATAGCTACTTGCATTTCAACTTCTTCCTGGAAAGACACCTAATAGTACTGTTTCATCTAATCAGGTTAACAACAAATATGGCAGTCAACACTCAAAGAACACTCTAAGGACACTCTCCCATGACATGTTTTTTCATCGAATGGTACAATGTGTCCTAGGAGTGTCTTCAAAGAGCTCTGAAACTGCAGATAAACATTTTTATATGAACCAGAGTATTGAGGCCTGATGGCAAAAGAAGTATTTTCCTTAGGTGAACACTGGGTAGTTGAAACAATCATGCCAGAAAAGCTCACTGGTTCATTCTTGTCTTCATTACAGCAGCAGCTTTGGCCAAGATTTTGAGTTTCTGATATAAAAAGGATGCTTCCGAATTTTCTCTGGGAAATTATCTGGCAGGAAAATTACACATGATCAGAGTAATAGCAGGTATGGCAATAAGCACTCACAGAACCCCCTCCCCTGACATCTTATTTCACATAGTGTTTCAGTGTGTCATAGATGTGTCTTTATATAACTTTGACATAGTCAAAAATCATGCTTTTTGAACTTGAGAATTGGGCCCTTATGGTAAAAGTTAAATTTTCTACCTTTAGAAGCTGTACATATGCAGCCTCAAATGTCCAGAAAACACACTGGTTCACTTCTCCTTACAACAATAGATTTGGTCATGTTTTAGAGATTTCTGAAAGCAACAAGCTGCTTTCCACTTCTTGCTGGAAAGTCATCTGATAGTACTGTTTCACCTAAATGGAGTAAAGAGGTATGTTAGTCAACACTCAAAAAATACTCCTCCCTTACATCTTTTCTCAAGGAAAGAGGCAATATGTCCTAGGAGTGTCCTTAAATATCTCATAAACTGCATGAAAACATGTTTTTTTTTTGGAGGGGGGGGGCTTGTGGCAAAAGATGAATTTTCACCCAGTGAACGCTGGATACTTGCAGTCTTAAACCTGCTAGAAAACAACAACAAAAATGACTCATTTTTCTCTTCATTACAATAGCTTTGGTCATGAAATTGAGTTTTCTGAAATAAAAAGAATGGCTCCAAAATTAGCCTGGGAAGTCACTTTATCAGAGTAACAACAATTAAAGAAGTCAGAACTCATAGAACCCACTCTCATGATATATTTTCTCATGGAATAGTACCTTGTATCCTAGGTGTGTCTTTACACAACAGTGAGACAGCCAGGAAACATGCTCTGGTGAACCCTGGGGTTGGGCCCATATGGAAAAGGCTATATTTTCTAATTGGAAACTGGGTAATTGCTATCCAAAAACTTTCAGAAAAACACACTGCTTCATTTTTCTGTTTATCACATCAACAGGTTTGGTCACATTTTTTAGTTTCCTGAAAGAAACAGGCTGCATTCCTGTCAGGGGATGTTGAACTTTAAGGGATCCAATATGTTGCATTTTCTTCCTTTGTGTGCTATTTCTCAACAACGCTCTGTTCCTTATCAGCTCCTGGAATACAGGAATGAGCAGAGCTGCACGCAGCTCTCAGGACTGAGATCATGAGAAAGAGTACCTGCTTGGATTCCCTTCAGTGACTCTCTTCAGTGAGCTTTTACTTACAAGACTATCCATTTGGTTGTAACTGATGGAATTTCATTCTTAATGGCTGAGTGATCATTTTATTGAAGATATATAAGCATACATCTCTGCAAATAAAGTACCCTTGTTTCACTTGAGACTTGGGTCCCCTGCATCCTTCTTTTCTTTGCCTTCTTTTCGTCGACTCCAATCCCCAGGTTCAGGTCTGTAAAGACCATAACACATTCCTATCCTTGCTAGGGAGTTAGCTGACAGTACTATTTTATCTAATCAAGGTATCACAATCAACACTCAAATAACACTCTTCCTTGAACTCTATTCTCATAAAATAATACAAGTGTTTCCTAGGTGTGTCTTTACAATGCTCTGAAATGCAGGGAAATGTGATTGTGAACAAAAGAATTGGGCCTTATTGGCAAATGAAGTGCTTCCCCCGTGTGATAGCTGCAGAGCTGAGGCTCAAACCTGCCAAAATACACACTGATTCATTTTTCTCTTCATTATAGCAAGAGATTTGGTCTGGTTTTGAAGTTTTCTGAAAATAAACAGATTGTTTGCCAACTCTTCTGGAAAGTACAGTTTCACCTAAGCAGGTAACAATAGTTATTAACAATAGTTAATAGTTAAGGGCTTTCCACATTCACAGAACACACTCCCCTGACAACTTTTCTTGTGTTATGGTAGAGTCTGTCATAACTGTGTCGTTATGCAACTGTGAAACAGTCAGGAGATAAGTTTTTTGAACATGGTAATAGGGACATTCAGTTCAGTTCAGTTCAGTCGCTCAGTTGTGTCCGACTCTTTGTGACCTTAGATAAAATATGTACTTTCCATCCTCAAAAGTTGGATATTTGCAGCCAAAAACTTTCCAGAAAACACACTGGGTCTTATTCTCTTCATTAAAGTAAAAACTTGGTCAAGTTTTGAGTATTCTGGAAGCAACAGTCTGGTGCCCTTTCTTACTGGGATGTCATCTGTCAGTGCAGTTCAGTTCAATCGCTCAATCCTGTCTGACTCTGAGACCCCATGAATTGCACCAAGCCAGGCCTCCCTGTCCATCACCAGCCCTTGGAGTTCAGCCAAACTCATATCCGTCTAGACGGTGATGCCATCCAGCCATCTTATCCTCTGTCGTCCCCTTCTGCTCCTGCCCCCAATCCCCCCCAGCATCAGAGATTTTTCCCGTGAGTCAGCTCTTCATATGAGGTGGCCAAAGTACTGGAGTTTCAGCTGTAGCATCAGTCCGTCCAAAGAACACCCAGGACTGATCTCCTCAAATGGACTGGTTGGCTCTCCTTGAAGTAGAAGGGAATCCCAAGAGTCTTCTCATACACCACGGTTCAAAAGCATCAGTTCTTCAGTTCTCAGCTTTATTGACAATCCAACTCTCACATCCATACATGACCACTGGAAAAACCATAGCACTGACTAGACGGACCTTTGTTGGCAAAGTAATGTCTCTGCTTTTTAATATGCTCTCTAGGTTGATCATAAATTTCCTTCCAAGGAGTAAACATCTTTAATTTAATGGGTTCAATCACCATCTGCAGTGATTTTAGAGGTCTCCCCCCACAAAAAAATAAATAGAGTTTGATATTCTTTCCACTGTTTCCCCATCTATTTGCCATGAAGCGATGGGACCAGATGCCATGATCTTAGTTTTCTGAATGTTGAGTGTTAAGCCAGCTTTCTCACTCTCCAATTTCACTTTCCTTAAGAGGATTTTTAGCTCCTCTTCACTTTCTACCATAAGGGTGGTGTCATATGAATATCTGAGATTATTGATATTTCTCCCAGCAAACTTAATTCCAGCTTGTGCTTCTTCTAGTCCAGCGTTTCTCATGATGTACTCTGCATAGTAGTTAAATAGGCAGGGTGACAATATACAGCCTTGACGTGTTCCTTTTCCTATTTGGAACCAGTCTGTTGTTCCATGTCCAGTTCTAACTGCTGCTTCCTGACCTTCATATAGGTTTCTCAAGAGGCAGGTCAGGTGGTCTAGTATTACCATCTCTTTCAGAATTTTCCACAGTTTATTGTGATCCACACAGTCAAAGGCTTTGCCATAGTCAATAAAAGAGAAATAGATTTTTTTCTGGAACACTCTTGCTTTTTTGATGATCCAGTGGATCTTGGCAATTGATCTCTAGTTCCTCTGCCTTTTCTAAAACCAACTTGAACATCTGGAAGTTCAGGGTTCATGTATTGCTGAAGCCTGGCTTGGAGAATTTTGAGCAGTACTTTACTAGCATGTGAGATGAGTGCAATTGTGCGGTAGTTTGAGCATTCTTTGGCATTGCCTTTCTTTGGGATTGGAATGAAAACTGACCTTTTCCAGTCCTGTGGCCACTGCTGAGTTTTCCAAATTTGCTGGCATTTTGAGTGCAGTACTTTCACAGCATCATCTTTCAGAATTTGAAATAGCTCACCTGGAATTTCATCACTACTAGCTTTGTTTGTAGTGATGCTTTCTAAGGCCCACTTGACTTCAGATTCCAAGACGTCTGGCTCTAGGTGAGTGATCACACCATTGTGATTATCTGGGTTGTTAAGATCTTTTTTGTACAGTTCTTCTGTGCATTCTTGCCACCTCTTCTTAATATCTTCTGCTTCCGTTAGGTCTATACCTTTTCTGTTCTTTATTGAGCCCATCTTTGCATGAAATAAATCTCTAATTTTCTTGAAGAGATCTCTAGTCTTTCCCATTCTGTTGTTTTCCTCTATTACTTTGCATTGATCACTGAGGAAGTCTTTCTTATCTCTCCTTCCTATTCTTTGGAACTCTACATTCTGATGCTTATATCTTTCCTTTTCTCCTTTGCTTTTTGCTTCTCTTCTTTTCACAGCTATTTGTAAAGCCTCCCCAGACAGCCATTTTGCTTTTTCGCATTTCTTTTAATTGGGAGATCCCTGTCTCCTATACAATCTCATGAACCTCTGTCCATAATTTATCAGGCAGTCTATCTATCAGATCTAGTCTCTTAAATCTATTTCTCACTTCCACTGTATAATCATAACTGATTTGATTTAGGTCATTTGGAGAATGTGATGGCATCCCACTCCAGTATTCTAGCCTGGAAAATCCCATGGATGGAGGAGCCTGGTAGGCTGCAGTTCATGTGGTCGCAAAGAGTTGGACACGACTGAGCAACTTCACTTTCACACTTCACTTTCATGCATTGGAGAAGAAAATGACAACCCACTCCAGTGTCCTTGCCTGGAGAATCCCAGGGACGGGGGAGCCTGGTGGGCTGCCATCTATGGGGTCGCTCAGAGTCAGACATGACTGAAGTGACTTAGCAGCAGCATACCTGAATGATCTTGTGGTGTCCCCTACTTTCTCCTGTTTAAGTCTGAGTTGGGCAATAAGGAGTTCATGATCTGAGCCACAGTTAGCTTCCAGTCTTGTTTTCACTGACTGTATAGAGCTTCTCCATTTTTGGCTGCAAAGAATATAATCAATCTGAGTTCGCTGTTGACCATCTGGTGATGTCCATGTGTAGAGTCTTCTCTTGTGTTGTTGGAAGAGGGTGTTTGCTATGACCAGTGTGTTCTCTTGGCTGAACTCTATTAGCCTTTGTCCTGCTTCACTCCGTACTCCAAGGCCAAATTTACCTGTTACCCCAGGTGTTTCCTGACTTCCTACTTTTGCCTTCCAGTCTCCTATAGTTTCACCTAAACAGAGTAACAACTGTTATATTAGTCAATACTCATAGAACATTCCTACCTGACAATTTTTTTTCTTATAGAATGGTAATGTGTGCTATAAGTGTCTTTACACTGCTCTGAAACTACAGGAAAAAGTGCTTTTGTGAACCTTGGAATTGGATCCAGATGGCAGAAGAAATATTTTCCCCAGTGACAGCTGGATATTTGCAGGAATCTAACAGGCAGAAAAACACACTGGTTCATTTTTATCTTCATTCAAACAACAGATTTGGTCATGATTTTGAGTTTACTTATATATAAAGTATGCTTCTGACTTCCTGTTGGGAAGTAATCTGACAGTACATTTTCACCTAATCAGAGTAATAATAGGTATTCAAAACTCAGAGTCTCCACTGACATCTTTTCTCATGCATCCTAGGATACAGTGCATCCTAGATGTGTCTTTAATCATCTCTTAAACAGCCAGGAACATGATTTTGTGAATCTGGGAATTGAATGTTTATAGTAAAAGCAATATTTTCAACATGTGGACACTGGGTAATTAGAGCCTCAGACCTGCCATAAAAACACACTAGTTCATTTTACTCTTCATCACAACAGCTTTGGTGTATATTTTGAGTTTTCTGAAAGAAACATGTTGCTTGCCACTTCTGGTTTGGAGGTTAATACAGTTTCACCAAATCAGGGTAACAATAGACATGGAAGTCAACATTCAAAGAGCACTCTCCCCTGACTTCTTTTCTCATGAAATGTTTCAAGGTTTCCTAGGAGTTTCTTTACAAAGCTCTAAAATGCAGGCAAACATGTTTTGTGACCCTGGGAATTTGGGCCTGCTGGCAAAAAGTATTTTCCTACTGTGAAAGCTGTAGAGTTTTAGCTGCAAAGCTGCCAGACAAACACACTGGTTCATTATTCTCTTCCTTACAACAACAGTTTTGGTCTAGTTTATGGGTTTTCTTAAAGAATCTGGGTGCCTGTCACTTCTCTCTGGGAAGTCATCTGACAGTATATGGTAACTATATCAGGGTAATCTACTATCTAGCATAACTATATCAGACTAATCAGGGTAACAACAGGTATGGTAGTCAGTACTCACAGAACACTCTCACCTGACATCTTTTCTCGTAGAATGGTACAATGTGGCCCAGGAGTCAATACTCATAGAACATTCCTACCTGACAATTCTTTACACAGCTCTGAGACTACAGGAAGTATGCTTTTGGGAACTTGGTAATCAGAGTCTGGTGTCAAAATTATTTTCCCCAAGTGAAGCCTGGATAGTTGTACCCTTAAAGTTGACAGAAAAACACGCTGGTTCATTTTGCACTTCATTAAACAGCAACTTTGTTTCTGATTTTGAATTTTCTGAAATAGAAAGGATGCTTCCAATTTCTGGTTGGGAATTCATTTGTCAGTACAGTTTCACCTAATCAGGATAACAATATGTATGACCATCGCCATTCAGAGCTCTCCCCTTACATCTTTTATCACTGGATGGTACACTCTGTCCTATGAGTGTCTATACACAGCTCCAAAACTGCAAGGAACCATACTTTTGGTGAATCACAATATTGGCACCTAATGGCCAAGGAAGTATTTTGCCCCAGAGAAATCTGGAGAGTTGCAGCCTGAAACTTGCCTGAGAAACACACAGGTTCATGTTTCTCTTCACTACAACACTAGCTTTGGGCACAATGTTGAACTTTCTGAAATGAAAACAATGCTTTTGACGTGTTGCTGGGAATTCATCTGACAGTATAATTTTCAACTAGTCAGAGTAACAAAAGGTAAGACAGTCAACAATCACAGAACACTCTTCCCTGATATATTTTCTCATGGAATGGTACAGTGTAACCTAGGCATGTCTTTGCACAATTCTGAAAAATATGAATTTTTTTTGTGTGTGTGAACCTGTGAACTGAGGTCTGATGACAAATAATTATGTTCCCATTTTGAAAGCTGAATAGTTGCAGCCTCAAATCTGCCAGTAAAACACACTGGTTCATTTATCTTCATTAAACCAACAGCTTTTGTCCAGTTTTTAGTTTTCTGAAAGAAACAGGCTGAGTTCTACTTATTGCTAGGAAGTCACCTGTCAGTACAAATTCACCTAATCAGGGTAACAAATATATGTCAGTCAGCACTCACAGAACACCTTCTCCTGAAATATTTTCTCATGGAATGGTACAGTGTTCCCTAGATGTATCTTTACACAACTCTGAAACAACAAAGAAGCATGATAGTGTGAACTTGGGAAATCAGCAATTATGATAAAAGCAATATTTTCAACCTGTGGAGGCAGGATATTTTTAGACTCAAGCCTTCCAGAAAGACAAACTGATTCATTTTTCACTTCATTAGAACAAAAGCTTTGGTAAAGCTTTTGAGTATTCTGAAAAAAACAGGCTGCTTGCCACTTCTCACTGGGAAGTCACCTGACAGTACTGTTTCACCTAATCTATGTAATAAGTGCCACAGCATTCAATACTCAAAGAACACTCTTCATTGTCCTCTTTCTCATGGAATGCTACAGTGTTTCCTAGATGTGTCTTTACAAAGCTTTGAAAACCTAAGGAAACATTTCTTTTGTGATCCTGGGAATTGGGGCCTGATGGCAAAATAAATATTTCTCTACAGTGAAGGCTGGATAGTTGCAATTTTAATCTTTCCATTAAAAAACACACTGGTTAATTTTTCTCTACATTACAACAATAGCTTGGTAATGATTTTGATATTTTGGAAAGATGCTGTTTGTCACTTCTTCCTGGAAATTTGCCTGACAGTACCATTTCGCCTAATCAGGGTAATAGCAAATTGAGAGTGTTAACAGTCTCAGTAGGGAGGCCAGAGGTCCCCAAGAGGCAGAGGAAATAAACTACATTGGCAGGTTTTTTTCTCTCCTCTGTTGATGAAACCAGCTCTGTCTGAGACTAACTTCTTTTTTCTTCTTTTCTCAAACCTTGGGCTCATAATGGCTCAGCAAACCAGTATTCATGTCAATCGTTTTATGTCATCCCAAGGATTGAGGGATGACAAGCCTTGTGCCATTTTATCTCAAAAATGTGTATTTTTGGAGAAAGACCAGGTGAAACACCTTCAGCGTTGAGGTGTCTCTCTTATCTGATTAGCAACTTGCCAGAGACATAAAACGTTTTGCCAAAAATTAGCAAAGAGGCTTTATTTTTGCCTCCTTCTGATGTCTATGTTGGAAACTTTACCTCTCTTACACTTAAAAAAATTCTGTTACACAAAAACTTTAGTGGTCAAGACTGGTCTTTGGCCACAGACTGAACTCTTCTCCTCCAGAGGTCATTACTCTTGGGGTAGCACATAGCTTGCAGCAGCTACCTTTCATCTTGGTGGTCGTCCTGGATCTTCAAGACAAGGTTAAGATGCTTTGAGCTCTAGTTCTTCATTCTCCTAGTAAACATACTTTTTCTGTTGTACTCTACTACCTCTATGGTGTACCTGTGTGTATAAAAACAACATGAAAGAAATGTGGAATTGGCCATGAAGTAAGCATTGAGCTCGGCTCTTTGGTTTCATGATGGTTCATAGTGACTGAAGGCAACCCTAAGGTGAGTCTTGTCAGGGGGTTATAACGAGCTGCCAATTCCAAGATGCATCCAATGTCCCTGCAAGGGGAGTGGCCAGAAATGGGCAAAGCATGTGGACTGAACTTTCCTTTCTCAGACAGCTTTTCCTGGTCTCTTTGACCATTTCATAACTGCCTGAGGAATTAGAACTAATAACCTAACCTGTCAGATCACAAATTTTCAAGGGACTTGAAATCCATGCTGTTTGTTATTTTATCAGACACTGGATACAAGTGCATGTTCAGGAGCTAGGTGGAGGTCTAGCTCCAATAACTTCTCTTAGGCCCAAAGTCACTCTCTTAGCTACCTGGCTCTGGGACCAGCTACCTGAAAGTCTTTGTCACTACTGTGCCTCTGATCTATGTGAAAAGAAGCACTGCTGTTGACCATGAAGTTTTGTGGACACAGATCAGGAATCCCAGGATCTGATCAGATTGGAAGTGCAATGGACTTCTTCTTTTGGCAATGGTATCTCTTAACAGACCAGAGAAACCTCTCCAGTGGCTTTGGAAGGATTGGTCCTAATTATTCAAAGAAAAAACACTTTTTCCTCGCTGACCAGTCCTTCACCACCTCTTTTGCTATCACATATATTGGTGTGGTGACACCCAGAAGGGACATCTTGGGCTTTAAATGGCTGTCTGGGGAGGCCTTACAAATAGCTGTGAAAAGAAGAGAGGCGAAAAGCAAAGGAGAAAAGGAAAGATACAAGCATCTGAATGCAGAGTTCCAAAGAATAGCAAGAAGGGGTAAGAAAACCTTCTTCAGCGATCAATGCAAAGAAATAGAGGAGAAAAACAGAATGGGAAAGACTAGAGAGCTCTTCAAGAAAATTAGAGATACCAGGGGAACATTTCATGTAAAGATGGGCTCGATAAAGAACAGAAAAGGTATGGACATAACAGAAGCAGAAGACATTAAGAAGAGGTGGCAAGAATACACGGAAGAACTGTACAAAAAAGATCTTCACAACCCAGATAATCATGATGATGTGATCCCTAATCTAGAGCCAGATATCTTGGAATGTGAAGTCAAGTGGGCCTTAGAAATCATCACTACGAACAAAGCTAGTGGAGGTGATGGAATTCCAGGTGAGCTGTTTCAAATCCTGGAAGATGATGCTATGAAAGTGCTGCACTGAATATGTCAGCAAATTTGGAAAACCCAGCAGTGGCCACAGGACTGGAAAAGGTCAGTTTTCATTCCAATCCTGAAGAAAGGCAATGTCAAAGAATGCTCAAACTACCGCACAATAGCACTCATCTCACATGCTAGTAAACTAATGCTCAAAATTCTCCAAGCCAGGCTTCAGCAATACATGAACCGTGAACTCCCTGATGTTCAAGCTAGTTTTAGAAAAGGCAGAGGAACCAGAGATCAAATTGCCAACATCCTCTGGATCATCAAAAAAAGCAAGAGAGTTCCAAAAGAACATCTATTTCTGCTTTATTGACTATGCCAAAGCCTTTGACTGTGTGGATCACAATAAACTGTGGAAAATTCTGAAAGAGATGGGAATACCAGACCACCTGACCTGCCTCTTGAGAAATCTGTATGCAGGTCAGGAAGCAACAGTTAGAACTGGACATGGAACAACAGACTGCTTCCAACTAGGAAAAGGAGTACATCAAGGCTCTATATTGTCACCCTGCTTATTTAACTTCTATGCAGGGTACATCATGTGAAACACCAGACTGGAAGAAATACAATCTGAAGTCAAGATTGCCGGGAGAAATATCAATAACCTCAGATATGCAGATGACATCACCCATATGGCAGAAAGTAAAGAGGAGCTAAAAAGCCTCTTGATGAAAGTGAAAGAGGAGAGTGAAAAAGATGGCTTAAAGCTCAACATTCAGAAAACGAGGTTCATGGCATTCAGTCCCATCACTTCATGGGAAATAGATGGGGAAACAGTGTAAACAGTGTCACACTTCATTTCTTTGGGCTCCAAAATCACTGCAGATGGTGACTACAGCCAAGAAATTAGAAGACGCTTACTCCTTGGAAGAAAAGTAATGACCAACCTAGACAGCATATTCAAAAGCAGAGACATTACTTTGCTGACTAAGGTCCATCTAGTCAAGGCTATGGTTTTTCCTGTGGTCATGTATGAATATGAGATTTGGACTGTGAAGAAGGCTAGGCACCAAAGAATTGATGCTTTTGAACTGTGGTGTTGGAGAAGATTCTTGAGAGTCCATTGGACTGCAAGGAGATCCAACCAGTCCATTCTGAAGGAGATCAACACTGGGATTTCTTTGAAAGGAATGATGCTAAAGCTGAAACTCCAGTACTTTGGCCACCTCATGAGAAGAGTTGGCTCACTGGAAAAGACTCTGATGCTGGGAGGAATTGGGGGCAGGAGGAGAAGGGGACGACAGAGGATGAGATGGCTGGATGACATCACAGACTCGATGGACGTGAGTCTGAGTGAACTCTGAGAGATGGTGATGAACAGGGAGGTCTGCCGTGCTGCAGTTCATGGGGTTGCAAGGAGTCGGACATGACTGGGTGACTGAACTGAAGTGAAACTGAACTGATTGCAGTCAAGAATATACTCAAGACTATTCATAGGCATGCAGGTGATGAATGCTTTCCCTAGCATTCTTAGCCTGAGAGGCATTCCAGAAGGCTACTCTGTTGCACCTCAGGTGGCCTCATAGGAGGTGCAGAAATCAGGCAAGGGTTTAATGGTGAGGAACTGGACTACAATCTGGCATCCCACCAGGTCTACCCCTGTTGCATCTCCACCCCACCTCAGTGGTAGAACAGGGAGAGACGGTAGTGGGACACCTTGCAGTAGTAAGGAACAGCCTAATTCCAGCCCAGGAAGGAAGCTTAGTTTGAAGACCTGTCACCACCCCCATCTAGAGCAGGGAGGGTGCCTCTGGTAGAAAAGGGTCCCAGACACTGCTTTTTCTCTCTTACTGGTGGGAGCTAACAATCCCAACCTCACTTCTTTGAACTCATCCTAAAAAAATAGGGATAGACTCAATCCCAGAACTTAAAGAAGACATGCCTGATTTTCCTATGTGATACTGCACATCCACGCTATCCTTTGGAGGATAGAGAACAGTGGCCTGTTGGGGGTTCTCTTAATTATAATACTGTCTTATAATTAGACTGATTCTGTAGAAAACAAGAGAAAATGGTTGGAAGTAGCATATGCGTTACCTGTTGTCTCTCTGCAAGACATGCCAGATTTATGCCCTAAAGGTATAAATGTGGTTGTGAAACCTTCAGCTCCCTCCTGTCCTACTTAGCCCAATCTGAAAGTCATTGCTCCTTGGAAGAAAAGGTCAAGGGAAGGGTGACTTGGTCTCAGGAGAAGCTCAAACTGAAATTCAAACTGCCCCAGTATCAGTAGAGGTTCCAACTTCTGTCTCAGTATGACTTCAGACTACTCTGGTTTCAATCTCCGAATTGAAAGAGACACATGTACCCCAATGTTCATTGCAGCATTATTTATAATTGCCAGGACATGGAAACAACCCAGATGTCCATCAACAGATGATTGGATAAGAAAGCTGTGGTACATATACACAATGGAGTATTACTCAGCCCTTAAAAAGAATAAGTTTGACTCAGTTCTAATGAGATGGATGAAACTGGAGCCGATTATACAGAGTGAAGTAAGCCAGAAAGAAAAACACCAATACAGTATACTGACACATATATATGGAATTTAGGAAGATGGTAATGATGACCCTGTAAATGAGACAATATAGGAGACACAAAAGTATAGAATGGACTTTTGACAGCTGGGGGAGAGGGAGAGGGTGGGATGATTTGGGAGAATGACACAGAAACATGTATACTATCATATAAGAAATGAAGCACCAGTCTATGTTCAATGCAGGATACAGGATGCTTGGGGCTGGTGTACGGGATGATCCGGGGAGGTGGGGTGGGGAGGGAGCTGGGAGGGGGCTTTGGCATGGGGAGATCGTGTACACCTGTGGATGA
>SJYW01036750.1:132117-146589 GCA_006410735.1 Raphicerus campestris
CCAGAAAGGAAAAGGGGGGGGGGGGGGGGGGGGAGGGATGAGAGTGTTAACAGCCCCAGTAGGGAGGTCACACGTCCCAAGCAGCAGGAGGAAATACAGTGCAAGTGGCAGATTTTTTTTTTCCTTCTCTGTTGACTGAACCAATTCTGCCTAAGACTAACCTTTTTTTTTCTTCTTCTTTTTCTTGTCTCAAACTTTGGGCTGATAATAGCTCAACAGACCAGCATTCATGTCAATTGTTTTATGGGTAGGCAGGACACACCTGGTGCCATTCTATCTAAAAAATGCATATTGTGGGAGAGGGGCCTGGTGAAACTCCCTCAGCCTTGAGGTGTCTCTCTTATCTGATTAGCAGCTCACTAAGAGAGATAAAATGCATTTCCAAAAATTATCAAGGGGGCATTATTTCTTCCCCCTTCTAATGTGGATGTCAGAAGCTTTCTCTATCTCTCTTATATTTTAATAAAATTCTGTTAAACAAAAAGCTCCAGTGGTCAAGCCTGGTCTCTGGGTCCAGTTAGAATCCTAACCTCTGGAGGTCATGAATCCTGGCATAGCACATGGCCTACAGCAGCTATCTTTCAAGATACGGCAGTCAGCACTCAAAGTATACCATCCTTTGACCTCTGTTTTCATGAAATTGTACAGCGTGTCCTATGAGTGTCCTTATACAACTCTGAAACTGCACAAAAGCATGTTTTTGTGAACCTGAGAACTGGGAACTAATAGTGAAAGAAGTACATTCCCGCAATAAAAGTTGGATAGTTGCAACCTCAAACTTGACAGAAAAACACACTTGTTCAAATTTATTTTTCATTACAAGAACTTTGATTATGATTTTGAATTTTTTGAAATAAAATGGATGTTTCTGACTTCTTGGAGGGAAGTCATCTGACAGTACTCTTACACCTAATAAGGATAACAATAAGTATGACAGTCAGCCCTCACAAAACACTCCCCTTTGACCTCTTCTCTCAAGGAATACTAGAGTGTTTCCAAGGTCTGTCTTTACAGAACTCTTAAACAGCCAAGAAACCTGCTTTATGAATCTGGGAATAGGGACCTTACTGTAAAAGCTGTTTTTCACCAATGAAAGCTGGATAACTGCAACCATAAACCTGCTCCCCAAAGAACCCACATGTTCATTTTTCCTGTCATTACAACAGCAGCTTTCGTCAACTTTTAAAATATTCTCAAAGAAACAAGTTGCTTGCAACTTCTTGCTAGGGAGTCAGGGACAGTACCTTTTCACTTAATGATGGTAACAGCATGTAAGACAATCAATATTGAAAAGCAATCTCCTGTGACGTCTTTCTCATGGAATGGTACTGTGTGTTCTAAGTGTATCTTTACACTACTCTCAAAATAGCCAGGAAATATTTCCTGGCCTTTGTGAACCTGGAAACTGGGCCCTTTTGGTAAAAACAGTATTTTTCACCAGTGTAAGCTCAATAATTGCAACCTCAAATCTGCCAGAAAGACACACTGTTTTAATTTTTAATTCTGTACAACAACAAATTTGGTCTCTTTTGAGTTTCCTGAAAGAAACAGGCTGGTTGCTGCTTCATTCTGGGAAGACATTTGACAGTACAATTCACTTCAGTCACTCAGTCGTGTCTGACTCTTTGCGACCCCATGAATCGCAGCAGGCCAGGCCTCCCTGTTCATCACCATCTCCCAGAGTTCACTCAAACTCACGTCCATCAAGTCCGTAATGCCATCCAGCCATCTCATCTTCGGTCGTCCCCTTCTCCTCCTGCACCCAATCCCTCCCAGCATCAGATTCTTTTCCAGTGAGTCAACTCTTCTCATGAGATGGCCAAAGTATTGGAGTTTCAGCTTTAGCATCATTCCTTCCAAAGAAATCTTAGGACTGATTTCCTTCAGAATGGACTGGTTGGATCTCCTTGCAGTCCAAGGGACTCTCAAAAATCTTCTCCAAAACCACAGTTCAAAAGCATCAAATCTTTGGTGCTTAGCCTTCTTCACAGTCCAAATCTCATATCCATACATGACCACAGGAAAAAACCATAGCCTTGACTAGACGGATCTTAGTCGGCAAAGTAATGTCTCTGCTTTTGAATATGCTATCTAGGTTGGTCATTACTTTTCTTCCAAGGAGTAAGCGTCTTCTAATTTCTTGGCTGCAGTCACCATCTGCAGTGATTTTGGAGCCCCCCCCCCCAAAAAAAAACAAATCTGACAGTGTTTCCACTCTTTCCCCATCTATTTCCCATGAAGTGATGGGACCGAATGCGATGATCTTCGTTTTCTGACTGTTGAACTTTAAGCCAACTTTTTCACTCTCCTCTTTCTCTTTCATCAAGAAGCTTTTTAGCTCCTCTTCACTTTCTGCCGTAAGGGTGGTGTCATCTGCATATCTGAGGTTATTGATATTTGTCCCAGCAATCTTGTTTCCAGCTTGTGTTTCTTCCAGTCCAGCATTTCTCATGATATACTCTGCATAGAAGTTAAATAAACCAGTCTGTTGTTCCATGTCCAGTTCTAACTGTTGTGTCCTGACCTGAATACAGATTTCTCAAGAAGCGGGCCAGGTGTTCTGGTATTCCTATCTCTTTCAGAATTTTCCACAGTTTATTGTGATCCACACAGTCAAAGGCTTTGGCATAGTCAATAAAGCAGAAATAGATGCTTTTCTGGAACCCTCTTGCTTTTTCCATGATCCAGCGGATGTTGGCAATGTGATCTCTGGTTCCTCTGCCTTTTCTAAAACCAGCTTGAACATCAGGGAGTTCATGGCTCATGTATTGCTGAAGCCTGGATTGGAGAATTTTGAGCATTACTTTACTAGCATGTGAGATGAGTACAATTGTGCGGTAGTTTGAGCATTCTTTGGCATTGCCTTTCTTCAGGATTGGAATGAAAACTGACCTTTTCCAGTCCTGTGGCCACTGCTGAGTTTTCCAAATTTGCTGGCATATTGAATGCAGCACTTTCACAGCATCATCTTTCAGAATTTGAAACAGCTCAACTGGAATTCCATCACCTCCACTACCTTTGTTCATAGTGATGTTTTCTCCAGCCCACTTGTCTTCACATTCCAAGATGTCTGGCTCTAGGTTAGTGATCACATCATCATGATTATCTGGGTTGGGAAGACCTTTTTTTGTACAGTTCTTTCCGTGTATTCTTGCCACCTCTTCTTAATATTTTCTTCTTCTGTTATGTCCATACCATTTCTGTTCTTTATTGAGCCCATCTTTGCATGAAATGTTCCCTTGGTATCTCTAATTTTCTTAAAGAGATCTCTAATCTTTCCCATTTGTTGTTTTTCTCTATTTCTTTGCATTGATTGCTAAAGAAGCCTTCTTATAGAGATAAGTTCTTTGGAACTCTGCATTCAGATGCTTATATCTTTCCTTTACTCCTTCACCTAATTAGAATAGCAACCTATATGATAGTTAATAATCATAGAAAAATCTCCCCTGACATACTTCTTATGGCATGGCACTGTGATTCCGAGGAGTTTCTTTCACAGACATGAAACTGCTAGGAAACATGTTTTTGTCAACTTGGAAAATGGAGCCTTATGAGAAAGAAGTGTTTTCCCCCAGTGAAAGCTGGATATTCGCAGCCTTAACCTTGCCAGAAATCCACAGTGGTTCATTTTCTTTTTTTTATTACAACTTTGGTCATGATTTTTACTCTTCTGAAATAAAAAGATGCTTCTGACTCCTTGCTGAGAAGTCAAATGATAGTACAGTTTCACCTAATCAGACTAACAGCAGCTATGACAGTCAACACTGCCACTGACAGAACAGTTTCCCCTGGCAGCTTTTCTCATAGAGTGGTACAATGTATCCTAAATATCTGTACACGAATCAGAAAAAGAAAGAAACATGCTTTTGTGAACCTGGGAATGGGGCCCTTATAGTAAAAACTATATTTTCCACTTTTGGAAGTAGGATAATTGAAGCCTCAAATCAGCCAGAAGAAACACATTTGTTAATTTTTCTCTTCTTTACATTAGATTAAGTCAATTTTTTGACTTTTCTTATAGAAACAGACTGCTTGCCATTCCTTGCTTGGCAGTAAGCTTACTACTGTAAGCTTTCACCAAATTAGGGTAACAAGAAATATGGCAGTCAGCACTCAAATACTCTCCCTTGACATCTTCTCTCATGGAATAATACAATGCATTCTAACTGTGTTTTTAAACAGTTCTGAAACTGCAGGAAAACATGCTTTTGAGAATTTGGGAATTGGAGCCTGATGGCAAAAGAAGTATTTTGTCTCTGTGAAAGCTGCATAGTTTCAACCTCAAACCAACCAGATAAACCCAATAGTTAATTTTTCTCTTCATTACAACAGCTTTGGTCAAGTTTCTAGTTTTCTGTGAGCAACAGACTACTTGCCACTTCTTGGTAGGAAGTCATCTGTCAATACAGTTTCACCTAATCCAAGTTAACAACTGGTAAGGCATTCAATACACAAAGAACACTCTCCCCTGACATCTTTTCTTATGGAATGGCACAATGTGTCTTAGGAGTGTCTATGCACATCTCTGAGAATGCTAGAAAACATGTTTTTATATAAACAGGAATTTGGGCATGATGGCACAAAAAAAGTATTTCCCCCATTGAAACCTGGATATTTGCAGTTAAACTTTTCAGAAAAACACAGTGGTTCACTTTGCTCTTCATTACAGCAAACATTTTGGTGATGATTCTGAGTTTTCTGAAATAAAAAGGAAACGTGTGAAAAAACTGCGAAAACCACAAAACTTGTTTTTGTGAACTTGGAAATTGAACCCTTATGGTAAATGTTACATGTTCCACCTGTAGAAGCTGGGTAATTGTATCTCCAAACTTCTAGAAAAATGCACAAGTTAACTGCTTGGAATACACAGTGAGGAAACCAGAAATGAAAGAGACACATGTACCCCCAATGTTCATTGCAGCCTTGTTTATAATAGCCAGNCCTGAAAGAAACAGGCTGGTTGCTGCTTCATTCTGGGAAGACATTTGACAGTACAATTCACTTCAGTCACTCAGTCGTGTCTGACTCTTTGCGACCCCATGAATCGCAGCAGGCCAGGCCTCCCTGTTCATCACCATCTCCCAGAGTTCACTCAAACTCACGTCCATCAAGTCCGTAATGCCATCCAGCCATCTCATCTTCGGTCGTCCCCTTCTCCTCCTGCACCCAATCCCTCCCAGCATCAGATTCTTTTCCAGTGAGTCAACTCTTCTCATGAGATGGCCAAAGTATTGGAGTTTCAGCTTTAGCATCATTCCTTCCAAAGAAATCTTAGGACTGATTTCCTTCAGAATGGACTGGTTGGATCTCCTTGCAGTCCAAGGGACTCTCAAAAATCTTCTCCAAAACCACAGTTCAAAAGCATCAAATCTTTGGTGCTTAGCCTTCTTCACAGTCCAAATCTCATATCCATACATGACCACAGGAAAAAACCATAGCCTTGACTAGACGGATCTTAGTCGGCAAAGTAATGTCTCTGCTTTTGAATATGCTATCTAGGTTGGTCATTACTTTTCTTCCAAGGAGTAAGCGTCTTCTAATTTCTTGGCTGCAGTCACCATCTGCAGTGATTTTGGAGCCCCCCCCCCCAAAAAAAAACAAATCTGACAGTGTTTCCACTCTTTCCCCATCTATTTCCCATGAAGTGATGGGACCGAATGCGATGATCTTCGTTTTCTGACTGTTGAACTTTAAGCCAACTTTTTCACTCTCCTCTTTCTCTTTCATCAAGAAGCTTTTTAGCTCCTCTTCACTTTCTGCCGTAAGGGTGGTGTCATCTGCATATCTGAGGTTATTGATATTTGTCCCAGCAATCTTGTTTCCAGCTTGTGTTTCTTCCAGTCCAGCATTTCTCATGATATACTCTGCATAGAAGTTAAATAAACCAGTCTGTTGTTCCATGTCCAGTTCTAACTGTTGTGTCCTGACCTGAATACAGATTTCTCAAGAAGCGGGCCAGGTGTTCTGGTATTCCTATCTCTTTCAGAATTTTCCACAGTTTATTGTGATCCACACAGTCAAAGGCTTTGGCATAGTCAATAAAGCAGAAATAGATGCTTTTCTGGAACCCTCTTGCTTTTTCCATGATCCAGCGGATGTTGGCAATGTGATCTCTGGTTCCTCTGCCTTTTCTAAAACCAGCTTGAACATCAGGGAGTTCATGGCTCATGTATTGCTGAAGCCTGGATTGGAGAATTTTGAGCATTACTTTACTAGCATGTGAGATGAGTACAATTGTGCGGTAGTTTGAGCATTCTTTGGCATTGCCTTTCTTCAGGATTGGAATGAAAACTGACCTTTTCCAGTCCTGTGGCCACTGCTGAGTTTTCCAAATTTGCTGGCATATTGAATGCAGCACTTTCACAGCATCATCTTTCAGAATTTGAAACAGCTCAACTGGAATTCCATCACCTCCACTACCTTTGTTCATAGTGATGTTTTCTCCAGCCCACTTGTCTTCACATTCCAAGATGTCTGGCTCTAGGTTAGTGATCACATCATCATGATTATCTGGGTTGGGAAGACCTTTTTTTGTACAGTTCTTTCCGTGTATTCTTGCCACCTCTTCTTAATATTTTCTTCTTCTGTTATGTCCATACCATTTCTGTTCTTTATTGAGCCCATCTTTGCATGAAATGTTCCCTTGGTATCTCTAATTTTCTTAAAGAGATCTCTAATCTTTCCCATTTGTTGTTTTTCTCTATTTCTTTGCATTGATTGCTAAAGAAGCCTTCTTATAGAGATAAGTTCTTTGGAACTCTGCATTCAGATGCTTATATCTTTCCTTTACTCCTTCACCTAATTAGAATAGCAACCTATATGATAGTTAATAATCATAGAAAAATCTCCCCTGACATACTTCTTATGGCATGGCACTGTGATTCCGAGGAGTTTCTTTCACAGACATGAAACTGCTAGGAAACATGTTTTTGTCAACTTGGAAAATGGAGCCTTATGAGAAAGAAGTGTTTTCCCCCAGTGAAAGCTGGATATTCGCAGCCTTAACCTTGCCAGAAATCCACAGTGGTTCATTTTCTTTTTTTTATTACAACTTTGGTCATGATTTTTACTCTTCTGAAATAAAAAGATGCTTCTGACTCCTTGCTGAGAAGTCAAATGATAGTACAGTTTCACCTAATCAGACTAACAGCAGCTATGACAGTCAACACTGCCACTGACAGAACAGTTTCCCCTGGCAGCTTTTCTCATAGAGTGGTACAATGTATCCTAAATATCTGTACACGAATCAGAAAAAGAAAGAAACATGCTTTTGTGAACCTGGGAATGGGGCCCTTATAGTAAAAACTATATTTTCCACTTTTGGAAGTAGGATAATTGAAGCCTCAAATCAGCCAGAAGAAACACATTTGTTAATTTTTCTCTTCTTTACATTAGATTAAGTCAATTTTTTGACTTTTCTTATAGAAACAGACTGCTTGCCATTCCTTGCTTGGCAGTAAGCTTACTACTGTAAGCTTTCACCAAATTAGGGTAACAAGAAATATGGCAGTCAGCACTCAAATACTCTCCCTTGACATCTTCTCTCATGGAATAATACAATGCATTCTAACTGTGTTTTTAAACAGTTCTGAAACTGCAGGAAAACATGCTTTTGAGAATTTGGGAATTGGAGCCTGATGGCAAAAGAAGTATTTTGTCTCTGTGAAAGCTGCATAGTTTCAACCTCAAACCAACCAGATAAACCCAATAGTTAATTTTTCTCTTCATTACAACAGCTTTGGTCAAGTTTCTAGTTTTCTGTGAGCAACAGACTACTTGCCACTTCTTGGTAGGAAGTCATCTGTCAATACAGTTTCACCTAATCCAAGTTAACAACTGGTAAGGCATTCAATACACAAAGAACACTCTCCCCTGACATCTTTTCTTATGGAATGGCACAATGTGTCTTAGGAGTGTCTATGCACATCTCTGAGAATGCTAGAAAACATGTTTTTATATAAACAGGAATTTGGGCATGATGGCACAAAAAAAGTATTTCCCCCATTGAAACCTGGATATTTGCAGTTAAACTTTTCAGAAAAACACAGTGGTTCACTTTGCTCTTCATTACAGCAAACATTTTGGTGATGATTCTGAGTTTTCTGAAATAAAAAGGAAACGTGTGAAAAAACTGCGAAAACCACAAAACTTGTTTTTGTGAACTTGGAAATTGAACCCTTATGGTAAATGTTACATGTTCCACCTGTAGAAGCTGGGTAATTGTATCTCCAAACTTCTAGAAAAATGCACAAGTTAACTGCTTGGAATACACAGTGAGGAAACCAGAAATGAAAGAGACACATGTACCCCCAATGTTCATTGCAGCCTTGTTTATAATAGCCAGGACATGGAAGTAACCTAGATGTCCATCAGCAGACGAATGGTTAAGAATGCTGTAAGACATATACATAATGGAGTATTACTCAGCCATTAAACATAATGCATTTGAATCAGTTTTTTAATATAAATTTATTTATTTTAATTGGAGGCTAATTACTTTACAATATTGTATTGGTATTGCCATACATTGACATGAATTTGCCACGGGTGTACATGTGTTCCCAATCCTGAACCCCCCTTCCACCTCCTTCTTCATACCATTCCTCTGGGTCATAGAAGTGCACCAGCCCCAGGCATCCTGTATCATGCATCGAACATGGACTGACGATTCATTTCATATATACTATTACACATGTTTCAATGCCATTCTCCCAAATTATACTACCCTCGCCCTCTCCCACAGAGTCCAAATGACTGTTCTATACACCTGTGTCTCTTTTAATGTCTCAGATACAGTGTTATTGTTATCATCTTTCCAAATTCCATATATATGCATTAGTATACTGTATTTGTATTTTTCTTTCTGGCTTACTTCACTCTGTATAATAGACTCCAGTTTCATCTACCTCATTAGAACTGATTCAAATGTATTCTTTTTAATGGCTGAGGCATACTCCATTGTGTAAATGTATCACAGTTTTCTTATCAATTCATCTGCTGATGGACATCTAGGTTGCTTCCATGTTCTGGCTATTATAAACTGTTGTGATGAACATTGGAGTACACGTGGTTCTTTCAATACTGGTTTCCTTGGTGTATATGGCAGCAGTGGGATTGCTGGTTCATATGGCAGTTCTATTTCCAGTTTTTTAAGGAATCTCTACACTGTTCTCCATAGTGTCTGTACTAGTTTTCATTTCCACCAACAGTGTAAGAGGGGGCCCTTTTCTCTACACTCTCTCCAGCATTTATTGCTTGTAGACTTTTGGATAGCAGCCGTTGTGACTGGCATGAAATGATACCTCATTGTGGTTTTGATTTGCGCTTCTCTGATAATGAGTAATGTTGAGCATCTTTTCATGTATTTGTTAGCCACCTGTATGTCTTCTTTGGAGAAAGGTCTGTTTAGTTCATTGGTCCATTTTTTGATTAGGTCGATTATTTTTTCTGGAATTGAGCTGCAGGAGTTGCTTGAATATTTTTTAGATTAATTCTTTGACAGTTGCATTGTTTGTTATTATTTTCTCTGATTCCAAAGGCTGTCTTTTGAAGGCTGTTGAGTGGAATCTTTTAATTTTAATTAGGTCCCATTTGTTTATTTTTGCTTTTATTTCCAATATTCTGGGAGATGGGTCATAGAGGATCCTGCTGTGATTTATGTCAGAGTATTTGCCTATGATTTCTTGTAAGAGTTTTATAGTCTCTGGACTTACATTTAGATGTTTAATCTATTTTGAGTTTATTTTTGTGTATGGTGTTAGAAAGTGTTCTAGTTTCATTCTTTTACAAGTGGTTGAACAGTTTTCCCAGCACCACTTGTTAAAGAGATTATGTTTTCTGCATTGTATATTCTTGCCTACTTTATCAAAGATAAGGTGTCCATAGTTGTGTGGATTTATCTCTGAGCTTTCTATTTTGTTCAATTGACCTATATTTCTGTGTTTGTTCCAGTACCATACTGTCTTGATGACTGTGGCTTAGCCTGAAGACATGCAGGTTGATTCCTCCAGTTCCATTCTTCTTTCTCAAGATTTCTTTGGCTATTTGAGGTTTTTGTATTTCCACACAAATTGTAAAATTATTTGTTCTAGCTCTGTGAAAAATACTGTTGGTAGTTTGAAAGGGATTGCATTGAATCTATAGATTGCTTTGGGTAGTATACTCACTTTCACTATACTGATATTTCTGATCCATGAACATGGCGTATTTCTCCATCTATTAGTGTCCTCTTTGATTTCTTTCACCAATGTTTCACAGTTATATATATATAGGTCTTTTGTTTCTTTAGGTAGATATATTCCTAAGTATTTTTTTTCTTTGCAATGGTGAATGAAATATTTCCTTAATTTCTTTTTCTGTTTTCCCATTGTTAATGTATAGGAGTGCAAGGGATTTCTGTGTGTTGATTTCATATCCTGCAACTTTACTATATTCATTGATTAGCTCTAGTAATTTTCTGGTGTAGCCTTTAAGGTTTTCTATGTAGAGGATCATGTCATCTGCAAACAGTGAGAGTTTTACTTCTTCTTTTCCAAATTGGATTCCTTTTATTTCTTTTTCTGCTCTTATTGCTGTGTCCAAAACTTCCAAAACTATGTTGAATAGTAATGATGAGAGTGGGCACCCTTGTCTTGTTCCTGACTTTAGAGGAAATGCTTTCAATTTTTCACCATTGAGGATAATCTTTCCTGTGGACTTGTCATATATAGTTTTTAGTATGTTGAGATATGTCCCTTCTATTCCTTCTTTCTGAGGGTTTTTAGCATAAATGGATGTCGAATTTTGTCAAAGGCTTTCTCTTCATCTATTGAGATAATCATATGATTTTATTTTTCAATTTGTTACTCTGGTGTATTACCTTTCCAGATTTTGAAGAATCTTTGCATCCCTGAGATAAAGCCCACTTGGTCATGATGTATGATCTTTTTAATGTGTTGTTGGGTTCTGATTGCTAGAATTTTGTTAAGGATTTTTGCATCTATGTTCATCAGTGATTTTGGCCTGTAGTTTTTCATTTTTTGTGGCATCTTTGTCAGGTTTTGGTATTAGGGTGATGGCAGTCTCATAGAATGAGTCTGTCAGTTTACTTTCCTTTGCAATCTTCTGGAAGAGTTTGAGTAGGATAGGTGTTAGTTCCTTTCTAAATTTTTCTTAGAATTCAGCTGTGAAGTCGTCTGGACCTGGGCTTTTGTTTACTGGAAGGTTTCTGATTTCAGTTTCAATTTCTGTACTTGTGATGGGTCTGTTAAGGTTTTCTATTTCTCCCTGGTTCAGTTTTGGAAAGTTATACTTTTCTAAGAATTTGTCCATTTCTTCCACGTTGTCCATTTTATTGGCATATAATTGCTGATATAGTCTCTTATGATCCTTTGTATTTCTGTGTTGTCTGTTGTGATCTCTCTGTTTTCATTTCTTATTTTATTGATTTGATTTTTCTCCCTTTGCTTCTTGATGAGTCTAGCTAATGGTTTGTCAATTTTATTTATCCTCTCAAAAAAACAGCTTTGGGCTGTGTTGATTTTTGCTATGGTCTCTTTTTTTCTTTTGCATCTATTTCTGCCCTAATTATTAAGATTTATTTCCCTCTATTCACCCTGAAGTCCTTCATTTCTTCCTTTTCTAGTTACGTTAGGTGTAGAGTTAGGTTATTTATTTGACTTTTTTCTTATTTCTTGAGGTATGCTTGTATTGCTATGAACCTTCCCCTTAGCATTGCTTTTAAGGTGTCCCACAGGCTTTTGGTTGTTATGTTGTCATTTTCTTTCATTTCTGCGTAGATTTTGATTTCTTTTCTTATTTCTTCTGTGATTTATTTGTTATTCAACATTGTGTTGTTCAGCCTCCATATGTTGGAGTTTTTAATGGTATTTCTCCTGCAACTGAGATCTAATCTTACTGCTTTGTGGTCAGAAAAGATGCTTGGAATGATTTCAATTTTTTTTTTTTTACCAAGGCTTGATTTGTGTCCCAGGATGTGATCTATCCTGGAGAAGTTTCCGTGTGCACTTCAGAAAAAGTGAAATTCATTGTTTTGGGGTAAAATGTTCTATATATATGTATCAATTAGGTCTAACTGGTCTATTGCATCATTTAAAGTTTGTGTTTCCTTGTTAATTTTCTGTTTAGTTGATCTATTCATAGGTGTGAGTGGGGTATTCAAGTCTCCCACTATTATTGTGTTATTGTCAATTTCCCCTTTCATACTTGTTAGCATTTGTCTTACATATTGCAGTGTTCCTATGTTGGCTACATATATATTTATAATTGTCATACCTTCTTCTTGGATGGATACTTTGATCATTATGTAGAGTCCTTCTTTGTCTCTTTTCACAGTATTTATTTTAAAATCTATTTAATCTGACATGAGTAATGCTACTCCTGCTTTCTTTTGGTCTTTAATTGTGTGGAATATCTTTTTCCAGCCTTTCACTTTCAGTCTGTATGTGTCCCTTGTTTTGAGGTGGGTCTGCTGTAGACAACATATATGAGTCTTGTTTTTGTATCCATTCAGCCAGTCTTTGTAATTTTGGTTGGGGCATTCAACCCATTTATGTTTAAGATAATTATTGATAAGTATAATCCCTTTGCCATTTACTTTATTGTTTGGGGTTCGAGTTTATACACCATTTTTGTGTTTCCTGTCTAGAGAAGATCCTTTAGCATTTGTTGGAGAGCTGGTTTGGTGGTGCTGGATTCTCTCAGCTTTTGCTTGTCTGTAAAGCTTTTTATTTCTCGTACATATTTGAATGAGATCCTTGCTGGGTACGGTAATCTAGGCTGTTGGTTATTTTCTTTCATCGCTTTAATTATGTCCTGCCATTCCCTCTTGGCCTAAATAGTTTCTATTGAAAAATCAGCTGTTATCCTTATGGAAATCCCCTTGTGTGGCCACCTCATGTGAAGAGTTGACTCATTGGAAAAGACTGTGATGCTGGGAGGGATTGGGAGCAGGAGGAGAAGGGGGCGACAGAGGATGAGATGGCTGGATGGCATCACTGACTCAATGGATATCAGTAAACTCTGGGAGTTGGTGATGGACAGGGAGGCCTGGTGTGCTGCGATTCATGGGGTCGCAAAGAGTCAGACACGACTGAGCAAGTGAACTGAACTGATTGCATTATTCATTATATATTGACTCTTTATTATTTTTTCTAGATACTTGTCAAACCTTTCTTGCATCTTTTCAATCCTTGTCTCCAGGCTATTTATCTGTGATTCCATTTTGTTTTCAAAATTTGGGGTAATTTTCACTATCATTATTTGGAATTCTTTATCAGGGAGATTCCCTATCTCTTCCTTGCTTATTTGGTTTGGTGGGCATTTATCCTGTTCCTTTACCTGCTGGGTATTCCTCTGTCTCTTCATCTTGTTTATATTGCTGTGTTTGGGGGTAGCCTTTCTGTTTTCTGGCAGTTTGTGGAGTTCTCTTTATTGTGGAGTTTCCTTGCTGTGGGTTGGGTTCTATGGGAGGCTTGTCAAGGATTCCTGATTAGGGAAGCTTGTGTCAGTGTTCTGGTGGGTGGAACTGGATTTCTTCTCTCTGGAATGCACTGAAGTGTCCAGTAATGACTTATGAGATGTCACTGAATTTTTCGTGACTTTGAGCAGCCTGTATATTGAAGCTCAGGGCTGTGTTCCTGTGTTGCTGGAGAATTTGCATGATATGTCTTGCTCTGGAACTTGTTGGCCCTTGAGTGGTGCTTGGTTTCAGTGTAGGTATGGAGGCATTTGATGAGCTTCTGTTGATTAATGTTCCCTGGAGTCAGGAGTTCTCTGGTGCTCTCAGGATTTGGACTTAAACCTCCTGCTTCTAGTTTTCAGTCTTATTTTTACAGTAGCCTCAAGAATTTTTCATCTATACAGCACCATTGATAAAACATCTAGATTATAGATTAAAAGTTTCTCCACAGTGAGGGACACCCAGAGAGGTTCACAGAGTTACATGGAGAAGAGAAGAAAGAGGAGGGAGATAGAGGTGACCCGAATGAGATGAGCTGGATCAAAAGAGGAGAGAGCAAGCTAGCCATTAATCACTTCCTTATGTGTGCTCCACAGTCTGGACTGCTCAGAGATGTTCACAGAGTTATATAGAGAAGAGAAGAGGGAAGAAGAAGATAGAGGTGGCAAGGAGGATAAAGGGGGAAATCAAAAGAAGAGAGACAGATCCAGCCAGTAATCAGTTCCCTAAGTGTTCTGCACCACCTGGGGCACACAAAGAGATTCACAGAATTGGGTAGAGAAGAGAAGGTGGAAGGAACAGATAGAGGCTACCTGGTGGAGAAAAACAAGAGTCCAAAGGGGAAGAGAGCAGTCAAGACAGTAATCTCGTTCCCAAGTCAAAATGAGTACTGAAGATTGGGTTCTTAATGGTACAAAACTGATATCAAATACCAAAAAGCAAAAATTTAAAATGTAGAGTAGAAGTTGGATTTTAAAAAATACAATATTAAAGAAAAAAAAGTCACAAAATAT
>SJYW01036750.1:153573-169328 GCA_006410735.1 Raphicerus campestris
AAAATAGGGTCTCACTACTTTTTTGCAAAGTAATAGTAGATTATAAATACAAAAATTAAAGAATTAATAAAGGACTTAATTTTTTTAAAAAATAAAAAATATAAAGAATATTAGTAAAAATATATCTAAGATTTTTTCTGGTGTTGTTGTGGGCAGTGTGGGGTCAGTTCATTTTTGAATAGTTACTTGATCTGGCTTATATTTCTCAAGATCTATAGGTCTCTTCCTATGTAGTCAGTACTAACTACAGGGTTATTTTTTAATTTTATTTTTACTTTATTCTACTTTACAATACTGTATTGGTTTTGCCATACGTTGACATGAATCAGCCATAGGTGTACACGATCTCCCAATGCTGAAGCCCCCTCCCACCTCCCACCCCATATCATCTCTCGGGATCATCCCCATGCACCAGCCCCAAGCACCCTATATCCTGTATCGAACACAGACTGGCACTTCGTTTCTTACATGATAGTATACATGTTTCAATGCCATTCTCCTAAATCATCCCACCCTCTTCCTCTCCCTCAGAGTCCAAAAGTCTGTTCTATACATCTGTGTCTCTTTTGCTGTCTCACATACAGGGTTATCATTACTATCTTTCTAAATTCCATATATATGTGTCAGTATACTGTATTGGTGTTTTTCTTTCTGCCTTACTTAAATCAGCTCCAGTTTCATCCATCTCATTAGAACTGATTCAAATTTATTCTTTTTAATGGCTGAGTAATACTCCATTGTGTAAATGTATCACAGCGTTCTTATCAATTCATCTGCTGATGGATATCTAGGTTGCTTCCATGTCCTGGCTACTATAAACGGTGCTTCAGTGAACATTGGGGTACATGTGTCTCTTTCAATTTTTGGTTTCCTCAGTGTGTATGCCCAGCAGTGGGATTGTGCTGGGTCATAAGGCAGTTCTATTTGCAATTTTTTAAGGAATCTCCACAGTGTTCTCCATAGTGTTTGTACTAGTTTGCATTCCCACCAACAGTGTAAGAGGGTTCCCTTTTCTCCACATCCCCTCCAGCATTTATTGCTTGCAGACTTTTGAATCACAGCCATTCTGACTGGTGTGAAATGGTACCTCATTGTGGTCTTGATTTGCATTTCTCTGATAATGAGTGATGTTGAGCATCTTTTCATGTGTTTGTTAGCCATCTGTATGTCTTGTTTGGAGAAATGTCTATTTAGTTCTTTGACCCATTTTTTGATGGGATCGTTTATTTTTCTGGAGTTGAGCTGCATAAGTTGCTTGTATATTTTTGAGAATAGCTGTTTGTCAGTTGCTTCATTTGCTATTGTTTTCTTCCATTCAGAAGGCTGCCTTTTCACCTTGCTTAAAGTTTCCTTTGTTGTGCAGAAACTTTTAATTTTAATTAGATCCCATTTGTTTATTTTTGCTTTTATTTCCAGTATTCTGGGAGGTGGATCATAGAGGATCCTGCTGTGATTTATGTCAGAGACTGTTTTGCCTATGTTCTCCTCTAGGAGTTTTATAGTTTCTGGTCTTACATTTAGATCTTTAATCCATTTTGAGTTTATTTTTGTGTATGGTGTTATAAAGTGATCTAGTTTCATTCTTTTACAAGTGGTTGACCAGTTTTCCCAGAACCACTTGTTAAAGAGTTTGTCTTTACTTCATCGTATACTTCTTTTTCAAAGATAAGTTGTCAATAGGTGTGTAGAGTTATCTCTGGGCTTTCTGTTTTGTTCCATCGATCTATATTTTTGTCTTTGTGCAAGTACCATTTTGTCTTCATGACTGTGGCTTTGTAGTAGAGCATGAAATCAGGCAAGTTGATTCCTCCAGTTCCATTCTTCTTTCTCAAGCTTGATAAATTCAAAAAAGTGGAAATCATTCCAAGCATCTTTTCTTGACCATAATGCATTAAGATTAAATCTAAATTACAGGAGAAAAACTATTAGAAATTCTAACATATGGAGGCTGAACAACACGCTTCTGAATAACCAACAAATCACAGAAGAAATCAAAAAAGAAATCAAAATATGCATAGAAAAGCATGAAAATGAAAACACAACAACCCCAAACCTTAAGAAACTATTAAAGCAGTGCTAAGAGGAAAGTTCATAGCATTGCAGTCATCGCTCAAGAAACAAGAAAAAAGTCAAATAAATAACCTAACTCTACACCTAAAGCAACTAGAAAAGGAAGAAATGGAGAACCCCAGAGTTAGTAGAAGGAAATAAATCTTAAAAATTAAGGCAGAAATAAATGCTAAAGAAACAAAAGAGACCATAGCAAAAATCAACAAAGCAAAAAGCTGGTTCTTTGACAGGATAAATAAAATTGACACACCATTAGCCAGACTCATCAAGAAACAAAGAGAGAAAAATAAAATCAATAAAATTAGAAATGAAAATGGAGAAATCACAACAGACAACACAGAAATACAAAGGATCATAAGAGACTACTATAAGCAATTTTATGCAAATAAAATGGACAACGTGGAAGAAATGGACAAATTCTTAGAAAAGCACAATTTTCCAAAACTGAACCAGGAAGAAATAGAAAATCTTTTTTTTTTTTCAATTATTGGGCACAGTTTATATTACCATCAATATTTTCATCAATACATTGGTTATCCTTAAAGTTTTATTAAAACTAACTCATAAGTTTGTTTTTTGTTTATAAGCAAAGATAGGAAAATTNCTGTACTAGTTTGCATTCCCACCAACAGTGTAAGAGGGTTCCCTTTTCTCCACATCCCCTCCAGCATTTATTGCTTGCAGACTTTTGAATCACAGCCATTCTGACTGGTGTGAAATGGTACCTCATTGTGGTGCCGTTGATTTGTATTTCTCTGATAATGAGTGATGTTGAGCATCTTTTCATGTGTTTGTTAGCCATCTGTATGTCTTGTTTGGAGAAATGTCTATTTAGTTCTTTGACCCATTTTTTGATGGGATCGTTTATTTTTCTGGAGTTGAGCTGCATAAGTTGCTTGTATATTTTTGAGAATAGCTGTTTGTCAGTTGCTTCATTTGCTATTGTTTTCTTCCATTCAGAAGGCTGCCTTTTCACCTTGCTTAAAGTTTCCTTTGTTGTGCAGAAACTTTTAATTTTAATTAGATCCCATTTGTTTATTTTTGCTTTTATTTCCAGTATTCTGGGAGGTGGATCATAGAGGATCCTGCTGTGATTTATGTCAGAGACTGTTTTGCCTATGTTCTCCTCTAGGAGTTTTATAGTTTCTGGTCTTACATTTAGATCTTTAATCCATTTTGAGTTTATTTTTGTGTATGGTGTTATAAAGTGATCTAGTTTCATTCTTTTACAAGTGGTTGACCAGTTTTCCCAGAACCACTTGTTAAAGAGTTTGTCTTTACTTCATCGTATACTTCTTTTTCAAAGATAAGTTGTCAATAGGTGTGTAGAGTTATCTCTGGGCTTTCTGTTTTGTTCCATCGATCTATATTTTTGTCTTTGTGCAAGTACCATTTTGTCTTCATGACTGTGGCTTTGTAGTAGAGCATGAAATCAGGCAAGTTGATTCCTCCAGTTCCATTCTTCTTTCTCAAGCTTGATAAATTCAAAAAAGTGGAAATCATTCCAAGCATCTTTTCTTGACCATAATGCATTAAGATTAAATCTAAATTACAGGAGAAAAACTATTAGAAATTCTAACATATGGAGGCTGAACAACACGCTTCTGAATAACCAACAAATCACAGAAGAAATCAAAAAAGAAATCAAAATATGCATAGAAAAGCATGAAAATGAAAACACAACAACCCCAAACCTTAAGAAACTATTAAAGCAGTGCTAAGAGGAAAGTTCATAGCATTGCAGTCATCGCTCAAGAAACAAGAAAAAAGTCAAATAAATAACCTAACTCTACACCTAAAGCAACTAGAAAAGGAAGAAATGGAGAACCCCAGAGTTAGTAGAAGGAAATAAATCTTAAAAATTAAGGCAGAAATAAATGCTAAAGAAACAAAAGAGACCATAGCAAAAATCAACAAAGCAAAAAGCTGGTTCTTTGACAGGATAAATAAAATTGACACACCATTAGCCAGACTCATCAAGAAACAAAGAGAGAAAAATAAAATCAATAAAATTAGAAATGAAAATGGAGAAATCACAACAGACAACACAGAAATACAAAGGATCATAAGAGACTACTATAAGCAATTTTATGCAAATAAAATGGACAACGTGGAAGAAATGGACAAATTCTTAGAAAAGCACAATTTTCCAAAACTGAACCAGGAAGAAATAGAAAATCTTTTTTTTTTTTCAATTATTGGGCACAGTTTATATTACCATCAATATTTTCATCAATACATTGGTTATCCTTAAAGTTTTATTAAAACTAACTCATAAGTTTGTTTTTTGTTTATAAGCAAAGATAGGAAAATTAAAACAACATTCAAGTTTAGAACAAGCTGGACACAAATTTAATATAAATGTGAAATACAAATGAAGCCTCCATTTTAGGGTTTTTTTAATGGTATGATAAGATATATATTTTTTTACTTTATTCTACATTACAATACTGTATTGGTTTTGCCATACATTGACATGAATCAGCCACAGGTGTACACGATCTCCCAATGCTGAAGACCCTTCCCACCTCCCACCCCATATTATCTCTCTGGATCATCCCATACACCAGCCCCAAGCATCCTGTATCCCGTATTGAATATAGACTGGCACTTCGTTTCTTATATGATAGTATACATGTTTCAATGCCATTCTCCTAAATCATCCCCTCCCTCTCCCTCTCCCTCAGAAGCCAAAAGTCCATTCTTAACAGATCCATTACAAGCACGGAAATTGAGACTGTAATCAGAAATCTTCCAGCAAACAAAAGCCCAGGACTAGACGGCTTAACAGCTGAATTCTACCAAAAATTTAAAGAAGAGCTAACACCTATCCTACTCAAACTCTTCCATAAAATTACAGAGAAAAGTAAACTTCCAAACTCATTCTATGAGGCCACCATCACCCTAATACCAAAACCTGACAAAGATGCCACAAAAAAAAAAAAAGAAAGAAAAGAAAAGAAAACTACAGGCCAATATCACTAATGAACATAGATGCAAAAATCCTCAACAAAATTCTAGCAATGAGAATCCAACAACACATTAAAAAGAACATACATCATGACCAAGTGGGCTTTATCCCAGGGATGCAAGGATTCTTCAATATCTGCAAATCAATCAATGTAATTCACCACATTAACAAATAGAAAAATAAAAGCCATATGATTATCTCAATAGATGCAGAGAGGGCCTTTGACAAAATTTAACATCCATTTATTATAAAAACTCTCCATAAAGTAGGAATAGAAGGAACATACCTCAACATAATAAAATCTATAAATGACAAACCCACAGCAAACATCCTCAATGGTGAAAAATTGAAAGCATTTCCCCTAAAGTCAGGAACAAGACAAGGGTGCCCACTTTAACCGCTGCTATTCAACATAGTTCTGGAAGTTTTGGCCACAGCAATCAGGGCAGAAAAAGAAATAAAAGGAATCCAAATTGGAAAAGAAGAAGTAAAACTCTCACTGTTTGCAGATGACATGATCCTCTACATAGAAAACCCTAAAGATTCCATCAGAAAATTACTAGAGCTAATCAATGAATATAGTAAAGTTGCAGGATATAAAATCAACACACAGAAATCCCTTGCATTCCTATACACTAACAATGAGAAAGTAGAAAAAGAAATTAAGGAAACAATTCTATTCACCATTGCAACAAAAAGAATAAAATACTTAGGAATATATCTGCCTAAAGACCTATATAGAGAAAACTATAAAATACTGATGAAAGAAATCAAAGAGGACACTAGTAGATGGAGAAATATACCATGTTCATGGATCAGAAGAATCAATATAGTGAAAATGAGTATACTACCCAAAGCAATCTACAGATTCAATGCAATCCCTATCAAGTTACCAGTGGTATTTTTCACAGAACTAGAACAAATAGTTTCAAGATTTGTATGGAAAAAAAAAAAAAAAAAAAAAAAACCCTCGAATAGCCAAAGCAATATTGAGAAAGAACTACAGGGTTTTAATCTATTGCACCTGTCACTTACACGGTGGTTCCCTCTGTTTTAGCTTCTTCTGATTGCTGGTCTCTTCAGTGTCTAATTTCTGCCCTGATGCAAGGGGGCATTGGTGGACACTTTTTAAGGGTCATTTGTTCAGTCGTGCTTTGGGGAGTGGGCGACACTGCAAACAAATAACACTGGCATGTGTGCACAGTGTCTTGGCCACACTGGGTTTGCCCCCACTCACCGTGTGTGTGCTTTCTCTGTCTACACTGCTTAGGCTCTAGGTTGCTCTGCCAGGGATTGTCTGATGCCAGCCCTGGGTTGTATGTACTTCCCAGGTCTAAGCCACTCAGGTTCAGGTTCTTGGGTAGTCCTCAGAGCCACAGATTCAGTTGGGCCTGCGTTTTGTGCCCTTCCCAGGTCCGAGCAGCTCAGGTGATCAGGTGTTTGGTGAATGCAGTTGCTATGACTTATCGCCTCCCCCATCCCTGCTGCTCAGTTTTCTAGGTGTACAACCAGCACACCTTCTCAGGCAGATACTGACCATCCAGAATCCCAAGAAGTCTTAGTTAGCAATGAAGCCTGCTTGCAGTTTAGTAGATAATGCCTCTCAGGGACCACTATTGCCCCTTTCCATCTCTGGCTGCCAGTCACCAGAGGGAGGTGGTCTGCTCAGCCCTTTGTTCTGTGAGTGAGCCTGGCGGTATCTTAAGTTAAGGCTTGTTGCATGGTAACTATCCCACAGTCTGGTTTGCTATCCCAAGTTAGTTCCCTCAGATTGCCCTCGGGGCATTCAGGCCTGGTCCTTACTCTAAGCAATGCAGCCTGTGCCTCCCTGCCCTGCCCCTGCTTGCTAATGGTGGATGCAGGCATCTGTGCTGCTTCTCCATTGGTGGAGTTACTGTTGGGCATGTAATCGGTGGGCTTTAATTATTTATTTGTTTTTCCTCCCAATTATGTTGCTCTCTGTGGTTCCAAGGCTCGCCACAGACTCGGCAGTGAGAGTGTTTCCTGGTGTTTGGAAACTTCTCTCTCTTTAAGACTCCCTTCCTGGGATGGAGCTCCATCCCTACCTCTTTTGTCTCTGTTTTTATCTTTTATATTTTTTCCTACCTCTTTTCAAAGACAATGGGCTGCTTTTCTGGGTTCCTGATGTCCTCTGCCAGCATTCAGAAGCTGTTTTGTGGAATTTACTCAGCTTTTAAATGTTCTTTTGATGAATTTGTGGGGGAGAAAGTGGTCTCCCAGTCCCATTCCTCCACCATCTTATAACTGTCTGAATCAGTTCTAGTGAGGTGGATGAAACTGGAGTCTATTATACAGAGTGAAGTAAGCCAGAAAGAAAAATCCCAATACGATATACTAACACATATATATGGAGTTTAGAAAGATGGTAACAATAATCCTGTATCCGAGACAGTAAAAGAGACACAGATGTATAACAGTCTTTTGGGCTCTGTGGGAGAGGGCGAGGGTGGGATGATTTGGGAGAATGACATTGAAACGTGTATATTATCATATGTGAAACAAATCTCCAGTCCAGGTTCGATGCATGATACAGGGTGCTCTGGGCTGATGCACTGGGATGACCCAGAGGGATGAGACGGGGAGGAGGTGGGAGAGGGGTTCAGGATTGGGAACATATGTACACCTGTGGTGGATCATGTCACTGTATGGCAAAATCAATATAATATTGTAAAGTAATTAGCTTCCAACGAAAGTAAATAAATTCATATTAAAAATACACCGGTTCATTTTGCTCTTCATTACAACAACAGCTTTGGTCAAGTTTTCCAGTTTTCTGGAAAAAGCAGGCTGCTTGCCACTTCTTGTTGGAAAGTCATCTGAAAGTACAGATTAACCTATTCAGGGAAGCAAGAGTGACCACTCACACAGCACTCCCACCTGACCTCTTTTCTCATGTAATGGTACATTATATCCTAGGAGTATCTTTACACAGCTCTAAAACTTAAGGGAAACATGCTTTTACAAACCTGGTATTTGGGACCTGATGGCAAAAGAATAATTTTTCCAAAGGGAAAACTGAATACTTGCAGCCATGAACTTGCAATAAAAACACAATAGATCATTTCTTTCTTCATTACAACAACAAATATAGCCAAATTTTTGAGTTTTTCTAAAGAAACAGACTGATTTCCATTTCTTGCTGGGAAGTTATCTGACGGTATGGATTCAGATAATGAAACATAAGGCAGCCAACACTCATAGAACACTCTCCCTGACCTCTTTTCTCACAGAATGGTACATTGTGTCTCAGAAGTGTCTTTACACAGGTCTGAATAACCAGAGAGTCATGTTTTTGTGAAGCTGGGAATTGGGGTGGCCTGTTGGCAAAAGAACAAACTGATACCAAATCAGTAAAGGAAAACATCAAGGCTGTATATTGTCACCCTTCTTATTTAACTTCTATGCAGAGTACATCATAAGAAATGCTGGACTGGATGAAGTACAAGCTGGAATCAAGATTTCCAGGAAAAATATCAGTAATCTCAGATATCACATGACATCACCCTTATGGCAGAAAGTGAAGAAGAACTAAGGAACCTCTTGATGAAAGTGAAAGAGGAGAGTATCATGGCCTGTGGTCTCATCACTTCATGGCAAATCCATGGGGAAACAGTGACAAACTTTATTTTTGGCGGGGGGGGGGGGGTGGACTTCAAAATCACTGCAGATGGTGAGTGCAGCCATGAAATTAAAAGACACTTGCTCCTTGGAAGAAAAACTATGACTCTCCTAGACAGCATATTAAAAAGCAGAGACATTACTTTGCCAGCAAATGTCCATCTAAAACTATGTCCGTCTAAAACATAATCAAAACTATGGTTTTTTCAAGTAGTCATGCGTCAATATGAGTTGGACTATAAAGAAAGCTGAGCACTGAATAATTGATGCTTTTGAACTGTGGTATTGGAAAAGACTCTTGAGATTCCCTTGGACTCCAAGGAGATCCAACCAGTCCATCTTGAGGGAAATCAGTGCTGAATATTCATTGTAAAGACTGATGCTGAAGCTGAAATACATTGACCACCTGATTCAAAGAATTGACTCATTTGAAAGGATCCTGATGCTGGGAAAGATTGAGGGTAGGAAGAGAAGGGGATGAGATGTGTATAAGAGACAGCATCACTTCATGGCAAATCCATGGGGAAACAGTGACAAACTTTATTTTTGGGGGGGGGGGGGGGGTGGACTTCAAAATCACTGCAGATGGTGAGTGCAGCCATGAAATTAAAAGACACTTGCTCCTTGGAAGAAAAACTATGACTCTCCTAGACAGCATATTAAAAAGCAGAGACATTACTTTGCCAGCAAATGTCCATCTAAAACTATGTCCGTCTAAAACATAATCAAAACTATGGTTTTTTCAAGTAGTCATGCGTCAATATGAGTTGGACTATAAAGAAAGCTGAGCACTGAATAATTGATGCTTTTGAACTGTGGTATTGGAAAAGACTCTTGAGATTCCCTTGGACTCCAAGGAGATCCAACCAGTCCATCTTGAGGGAAATCAGTGCTGAATATTCATTGTAAAGACTGATGCTGAAGCTGAAATACATTGACCACCTGATTCAAAGAATTGACTCATTTGAAAGGATCCTGATGCTGGGAAAGATTGAGGGTAGGAAGAGAAGGGGATGACAGAGGAAGAGATAGTTGGATGGCATAGCAGACTCAATGGACATGAGTTTAAGTAAACTCTGAGAGATGGTGATGGATAGGGAGGCCTGGCATGCTGCAGTCCATGGGGTTGCAAAGAGTCAGACACAACTGAGTGACTGAACTGACTGACTGATGGCAAAAGAAACCTGTGTGTGTGGAGCTTAAACCTGCCATAAAACCCCACTGGTTCATTTTTCTCTACACTATAACAGTGGTTTTGGTCACTATTTTAGTTTTCTGAAATAAAATGATGCTTCCTACTTCTGGTTGGGAAGTGATTTGACAGTACAGTTTCTTCTAAGTGGAATATCAACAGATATGGCCATGAACACTCACCAAACACCCTCCCCTGATATATTTTCTCATGAAATGGCATATTGTGTCCTAGATGTGTCTTTATAAAATTATGTAACAGCTAGCAAATGTGCTTTTGTGAATCTGGGAAGTGGGCTCGTATGGTAAATTCTTCATTTTGCACCTTTTGAAGTGGCATAATTGCAGCATCACACCTGTCAGAAAAACACAATTGTCTCTTCATTACAACAAGCTTTTGGGTTTTCTGAAAGCAAGAGGCTGCTTGCCACTTCTTGCTGGGAAGTTATTTGACAGTACATTTCACCTAATCATAGTATAAATCAGTATGGCATCCAACACTCACAGAAGACTCTCCCTCTGTCCTCTTTTCTCATGTAATGGTACATTGTGTCCAAGGAATGCCTTTAAACAACTCTAAAACTTCAGGGAACCATGATTTCATTAACCTGGGAATTGGGGCATGATGGCAAGTGCAATATGTTCCCCTAGTAAAATCTGGAGAGTTGCAGCCTTACACTTCCCAGAAAAACACACTGGTTCACATTTTGCATTACAACAATGTTCATGATATTGAGCTTTCTGAAATAAAAAGGATATCATTTTCAGCCAGGAAGTCATCTGGAAGTACACTTTCACCTAACCATAGTAACAACAGGTATGACAGTCAGCACTTACAAAAAGAACTACCTTGACTTCTTTTCTCATAAGATCATACAGTGGGTCCTAAGTTTGTCTTTACACAACTCTGAAACTACCAGTAAACATGCTTTTGTGAACCTGGAAATTTGTCCCTTATGGTAAAAGTAATATTTTCCACCTGTGGAAGCTGGATAATTTTAGCCTCAACCCTGATAGATAAACACTGGTTAATTTTCTCTTCATTACAACCACAGCTTTCACGAAGCTTCTGAGTTTAAAAAAATAAAGAAAAAAAAAAGAAAAAAACAAACAAACAAACAAAAACAGTCAGCTTGCCATTTCATGCTGGGAAGTCATCTGCCAGTACCAGTTCACCTAATCAAGTTAACAACAGGTATGGTACTCAGCTCTCACAGAAAATGCTCCCCTGACGTCTTTTCTCATGGGATGGTACACTGTGTCCCAGGAGTGTCTTTACATAGCTCTGAAACTACAGGGAAACATGTTTTTGTGAATCTGGGAATTGGGACATTATGACAAAAAAGTATTTTCCCCCAATGAACCCTAGATAGTTGCAGCATTATACTTGGTAGAAAAAATGCACCTGTTAATTTTCCCCTGCATTACAAAAGCACCTTTGATCATGATTTTGAGTTTTCTGAAACAAAAAATGATTCTACTAACTTCTTGCTGTAAATTGATCTGCCAGTACAGTTTCACTTCATATGAGTAACAACAGTTATGTAAGTTGAAGGTCTCACTTGAAAGTCACCTGACAGTTCAGTTTAACCTGATCAGGGCAGCAATAGATATGGCAGCCAACACACAAAGAACACTCTGCCCTGACCTCTATTCTCATGTAAAGGTACAGTATTTCTTTTTTTAATTTATTTATTTTAATTGGAGGCCGATTACTTTACAATATTGTATTGGTTTTGCCATACATTGACATGAATCCTTCACAAGTATACATGTGTTCCCTATCTTGAACCCCCCTCCCACCTCCCTCTCCATATAATCCCTCTGGGTCATCCCAGTGAACCATCCCAGCATGAACCAGCATGTCTGTATCATGCATCGAACCTGGACTGGCGAGTCATTTCACGTATGATAATATACATGTTTCAAAACCATTCTCTCCAATAATCCCACCCTCGCCCTACCCACAGAGTCCAAAGGACTGTTCTATACGTCTGTGTCTCTTTTTCTGTCTTGCATACAGGTTTGTCATTCAGTTCAGTTGTTCAGTCATGTCCAACTCCTTGCGACCCCATGAATTGCAGCACGCCAGGCCTCCCTGTCCAACAGAAACTCCCAGAGTCCACCCAAACTCATGTCCATCGAGTCGGTGATGCTATCCAGTCATCTCATCCTCTATCGTCCTCTTCTCCTCCTGCCTCCAATCCGTCCCAGCATCAGAGTCTTTTCCAATGAGTTACCTCTTTGCATCAGGTGGCCAAAGTACTGGAATTTCAGCTTTAACATCATTCATTTTAAGAACACCCAGGACTGATCTCCTTTAGAATGGACTGGTTGGATCTCCTTGAAGTCCAATGGACTCTCAAGAGTCTTCTCCAACACCACAGTTCAAAAGCATCAATTCATTGGGGCTCAGCTTTCTTCACAGTCCAACTTTCACATCCATACATGACTGCTGGAACAAGCATAGTCTTGACTAGACGGACCTTTGTTGGCAAAGTAACGTCTCTGCTTTACAATATGTTATCTAGGTTGGTCATAACTTTTCTTCCAAGGAGTAAGCATCTTCTAATTTCATGGCTGCAGTCACCATCTGCAGTGATTTTGGAGCCCGCCAAAATAAAGTCTGACACAGTTTCCACTGTTTCCCCATCTATTTTCCATGAAGTGATGGGACCAGATACCATGATCTTCATTTTCTGAATATTGTATTTTAATTTAAGCCAAAATTTTCAGCCTCCTCTCTCACTTTCATCAAGAGACGCTTTAGTTCTTCTTCACTTTCTGCCATAAGGGTAGTATCATCTACATATCTGAGGTTAATATTTCTCCTGGCAATCTTGATTCCAGCTTATGCTTCTTCCAGCCTTGTTTCTCATTATATCCTCTGGATATAAGTTAAATAAGTAGGGTGACAATGTAGTCTTGAGGTACTCCTTTTTCTATTTGGAACCAGTTTGTTGTTCCATGTCCAGTTCTAATTGTTGCTTCCTGACCTGCATACAGGTTTCTCCAGAGGCAGGTCTGGTATTGCCATCTCTTTCAGAATTTTCCACAGGTGATTGTGATACACACAGTCAAAGGCTTTGGCATAGCCAATAAAGCAGAAATAGATGTTTTCCTGGAACTCTCTTCCTTTTTCGATGATCCAGCATATTATGGCAGTTTGATCTCTGGTTCCTCTGCCTTGTCTAAAACCAACTTGAACATCTGGAAGTTCACAGTTCACGTATTGCTTAAGCCTGACTTGGAGAGTTCTGAGAATTTATCGTTACCATCTTTGTACATTCCAATATATATGCATTAGTATACTGTATTGGTATTTTTCATTCTGGCTTACTTCATTCTGTATAATAGGCTCCAGTTTCATACACCTCATTATAACTGATTCAAATATATTCTTTTTAATGGCTTTTTAATGGCTGAGTAATACTTCATTGTGTATATGTACCACAGCTTTCTTATCCATTCATCAGCTGATGGATATCTAGTTTGCTTTCATGTCCTGGCTATTATAAACAGCGCTGGGATGAACATTGAGAGTCCCTTGTACTGCAAGGACATCCAACTAGTCCATTCTAAAGGAGATCAGCCCTGGGTGTTCTTTGGAAGGAATGAGGCTAAAGCTGAAACTCCAGTACTTTGGCCACCTCATGTGAAGAGTTGACTCATTAGAAAAGACTGGTGCTAGGAAGGATTGGGGGAAGGAGGAAAAGTGAACAACAGAGGATGAAATGGCTGAATGGCATCACCAACTCAATGGACATGAGTTTGAGTGAACTCTGGGAGATGGTGATAGACAGGGAGGTCTGGCGTGCTGCAATTCATGGGGTCTCAAAGAATCATACATGACTGAACAACTGAACTGCACTGAACTGGGATGAACATTGGGGTACACGTGTCTCTTTCAATTTTGGTTTCCTCGGAGTTTATACCCAGAAGTGGGATTTCTGGGTCATATGGCAGTTCTATTTCCAGTTTTTAAAGGAATATCCACACTGTTCTCCATAGTGGTTGTACTAGATTTGCATTCCCAACAACAGTGTAGGAGGGTTCCCTTTCCTCCACATCCTCTCCAGCATTTATTGCTTGTAGACTTTTGGGTTCTAGATTAATGATCACATCATCATGATTATCTGGGTCATGAAGATTTTTTTGTACTGTTCTTCCGTGTATTCTTGCCACCTCTTCTTAATATCTTTTGCTTCTGTTAGGTCCATACCATTTCTGTCCTTTATCGAGCCCATCTTTGCTTGAAATGTTCCCTTGGTATCTCTGATTTTCTTGAAGCTATTTCTAGTCTTTCCCATTCTGTTCTTTTCCTCTATTTCTTTGCATTGATCACTGAAGGGTTTCTCATCTCTTCTTTGGAACTCTGCATTCAGATGATTATATCTTTCCTTTTCTCCTTTGCTTTTTGCCTCTCTTCTTTTCACAGCTATTTGTAAGGCCTCCCCAGACAGCCATTTTGCTTTTTTTGCATTTCTTTTCCATGGGGATGGTCTTGATCCCTGTCTCTCGTACAATGTCACGAACCTCATTCCATAGTTCATCAGGCACTCTATCTATCAGATCTAGGCCCTTAAATCTATTTCTCACTTCCACTGTATAATCATAAGGGATTTGATTTAGGTCATACCTGAATGGTCTAGGGGTTTTCCCTATTTTCTTCAATTAAAGTTTGAATTTGCTACTAAGGAGTTCATGATCTGAGCAACAGTCAGCTCCTGGTCTTGTTTTTATTGACAGTATAGAGCTTCTCCATCTTTAGCTGCAGATAATATAATCAATCTGATTTCGGTGTTGACCATCTGGTGATGTCGATGTGTAGAGTCTTCTCTTGTGTTGTTGGAAGAGGGTGTTTGCTATGACCAGTGCACTTTCTTGGCAAAACTCTATTAGTCTGTGCCCTGCTTCATTCCGTATTCCAAGGCCAAATTTTCCTGTTACTCCAGGTGTTTCTTGACTTCCTACTTTAGCATTCCAATCACCTATAATGAAAAGGATATCTTTTGGGGGTGTTAGTTCTAAAAGGTCTTGTAGGTCTTCATAAAACCGTACAACTTCAGCTTCTTCAGCATTACTGGTTCGGGCATAGACTTGGATAATTGTGATATTGAATGGTTTGCCTTGGAAATGAACAGAGATCATTCTGTCGTTTTTGAGATTGCATCCAAGTACTGCATTTCAGACTCTTTTTTGACCATGATGGCTACTCCATTTCTTCTGAGGGATTCCTGCCCACAGTAGTAGATATAATGGTCATCTGAGCTAAATTCACCAATTCCAGTCCATTTTAGTTCGCTGATTCCTAGATTGTCAACATTCACCCTTGCCATCTCTTGTTTGACCACTTCCAATTTGCCTTGATTCATGGACCTGACATTCCAGGTTCCTATGCAATATTGCTCTTTACAGCATCGGATCTTGCTTCTATCACCAGTCACATGCACAACTGGGTATTGTTTTTGCTTTGGCTCCATCTCTTCATTCTTTTTGGAGTTATTTCTCCACTGAATTCTAGTAGCATATTGGGCACCTAATAACCTGGGGAGTTTCTCTTTTGGTATCCTATCATTTTGCCTTTTCATACTGTTCATGGGGTTCTCAAGGCAAGAATACTGAAGTGGCTTGCCGTTCCCTTCTCCAGTGGACCATGTTCTGTCAGCCCTCTCCACCATGACCGGCGCGTCTTGGGTTGCCCGTCAGGCATGGCTTGGTTTCATTGAGTTAGATAAGGTTGTGGTCCTAGTGTGATATGATTTTAGTGTGTCTGCCCTCTGATGCCCTCTTGCAACACCTACCATCTTACTTGGGTTTCTCTTACCTTGGGTGTGGGGTATCTCTTTACAGCTGCTCCAGCAAAGCACAGCCACTACTCCTT
>SJYW01036750.1:185966-202245 GCA_006410735.1 Raphicerus campestris
TGCAGTCCAAGGGACTCTCAAGAGTCTTCTCCAACACCACAGTTCAAAAGCATCAATACTTCGGCGCTCAGCCTTCTTCACAGTCCAAATCTCACATCCATACATGACCACATGAAAAACCATAGCCTTGACTAGACGGACCTTAGTCGGCAAAATAATGTCTCTGCTTTTGAATATGCTATCTAGATTGGTGATAACTTTCCTTCCAAGGAGTAAGCGTCTTTTAATTTCTTGGCTGCAGTCACCATCTGCAGTGATTTTGGAGCCCCCCAAAATAAAGTCTGACACTGTTTCCCCATCTATTTCCCATGAAGTGATGGGACCGGATGCCATGATCTTCGTTTTATGAGTGTTGAGCCTTAAGCCAACTATTTCACTCTCTTCTTTCACTTTCATCAAGAGGCTTTTTAGCTCCTCTTCACTTTCTGCCATAAGGGTGGTGTCATATGCATATCTGAGGTTATTGATATTTCTCCCAGCAATCTTGTTTCCAGCTTGTGTTTCTTCCAATCCAGCATTTCTCATGCTATACTCTGCATAAAAGTTAAATAAGCAGGGTGACAATATACAGCCTTGACTTACTCCTTTTCTTATTTGGAACCAGTCTGTTGTTCCATGTCCAGTTCTAACTGTTGCTTCCTGACCTGCATACAGATTTCTCAAGAAGCAGGTTAGGATGTCTGGTATTCCCATCTCTTTCAGAATTTTCCACAGTTTATTGTAATCCACACAGTCAAAGGCTTTGCCATAGTCAATAAAGCAGAAATAGATGTTTTTCTGGAACTTTCTTGCTTTTTCCATGATCCAGTGGATGTTGGCAATTTGATCTCTGGTTCCTCTGCCTTTTCTAAATCCAGCTTGAACATCAGGAAGTTCACGGTTCATGTATTGCTGAAGCCTGGCTTGGAGAATTTTGAGCATTACTAGCATGTGAGATGAGTGCAATTGTGCGGTAGTTTGAGCATTCTTTGGCATTGACTTTCTTTGGGATTGGAATGAAAACTGACCTTTTCAAGTCCTGTGACCACTGCTGAGTTTTCCAAATTTGCTGGCATATTGAGTGCAGCACTTTCACAGCATCATCTTTCAGGATTTGAAACAGCTCCACTGGAATTCCATCACCTCCACTACCTTTGTTCATAGTGATGCTTTCTAAGACGCACTTGACGTCACATTCCAAGATGTCTGGCTCTAGATTAGTGATCCCATCATCATGATTATCTGGGTCATGAAGATCTTTTTTGTACAGTTCTTCCGTGTATTCTTGCCACCTCTTCTTAACTGCTTCTGTTAGGTCCATACCATTTCTGTCCTTTATCAAGCCCATCTTTGATTCTTTTTTCAAATGTATTCAAAAGAATACATTTGAATCAGTTCTAATGAGGTGGATGAAACTGGAGCCTATTATATGTAGTGTAGTAATCCAGAAAGAAAAACACCAATACAGTATACTAATGCATATATATGGAATTAAGAAAGATGGTAACGATTACCCTATATGTGAGATATCAAGAGAGACACAAATGTATAGACCAGTCTTTTGGACTCTGTGGGCGAGTATGGGATGATTTAAGAGAATAGCATTGAAACGTGTATATTATCATATGTGAAGTGGGTCACCAGTCCAGATTCAATACATGAGGCAGCGTGCTCAGGGCTGGTGCTCTGGGATGAGCCTGAGGAATGCAATAAGGAGGGAGGTGGAAGGGGGGTTCAGGATGGTGAACACATGTACACCCATGGCTGACTCGTGTCAGTGTATGGCAAAGACCACTACAATATTGTGAAATAATTAGCCTCTAATTAAAATAAATAAATTTTAAAAAAGGAGTCTCCAAGGAGCTAGTGAAGTTATTTTGTTTTGTTTTGTTTTGTTTTGTTTTGGCCAATGTATGCATAACTTGTCCAGCAAAGTGGGTGCCTCAATCACTGGACATTACAGAAAGTACACTTTAACCATTTTTTTTCTCCATTGTGAGATTTTAACCCTAAAGTCAGGAAGGTGAGGTGAAGTCGCTCAGTTGTGTCCGACTCTTTGCGATCCCGTGGACTGCAATCTACCAGGCTTCTCTGTCCACGGGATTCTCTAAGGAAGAATACTGGAGTCGATTGCTATTTCCCTCTCCAGAGTATCTTCCCGTCCCAGGGACTGAACCCGTGTTTCCCACATTGGAGGTAGAAAGGCTTTATCTTATCAAATCAAACCAAGGTTTGTCAGGGAGTCAAGAAAAGCCAAACAGGCATCTTGGACTTCCATCGCCCTGGCTGTTTGGTTTACAGCCATTGTTTAACCATTTTAAATTCCCTAATGAGGGGTTAATTTTTGTAGAAACAGAATTAGTTTTGTCTATGTGTGCCATAGCCTGTTATCAAAAGCCACATTCCACGAAAGCTTTGTTCTTCTAACAAAGATAAAACTAAATTCCAGATTGATACCTGCTTATGTTGACTTTGAAACAACATTTACTCACTTAGTCAAAGTAACTATAAAAGATTTGAAGTAGAGTTTAATGTCTTAAGAAACTTGTAAAAAGTCTTTTTTTTTTTTTTTGCTTGCTACAAACCTTTTTTACACTTTCTGTATTTATCACTTCATTTGTCCATTTAGAGAACAGCCACCTGTAAGTTTAGACTTATTTTCTTTTTCCTATTATAATACAATTCCATTCCTTATAACTTTTTATTGAAAACACATATCCTACTTTCCTTCAGCAACCATGAACAGTTCATGAACTGTACTTTATATCATCATTGAACAGATTGGTAAACATAAATTACCCTGAGCTATGTTATTTGTAAAAATAGTATCATAATGTCTATGCTAATTAGATCAATAAACAAACATCAATTTCAGATATCACTTCAATAGTGAATATTTCCCAGTTCACACAGCCTGAAATTCACTTTAGTTTGAATTTAGAATTGTTTGATGTGTAAGCATTTAAATGTCTTTAGACCAATTAAATAGAGCCTTCAGCAGTGTTGTCCAAGGACAGAGATACACACTGAGAAAAACATAAATCTGGACAGACAGAAACTTCAAAGTTTTCCATTTTCATTTTAACCAGTTTTCTCCAGAGTCTAAAGAATGTCTTGACCATTCAGTGTCAAAAATGTCTCTCCTTTATGTAGTCATAGTTTCATGGCTAAAATTTTAAACCGAAAAGTATTCAAATTGACTCTGATGACAGAGGTAGACTGGCAGATAAGATGTTTTCCCAGTAAGGGTTGTTTCTCTGGGCAGGGGAGGTCTTCTCTTAAAGCAAAGAAAGCCTGTATATAAGCCTGTTGTTAAACTCTGAGGATCAAATTTATCCTATTTTTTAAGATACAATTACAAAGGGGTGTTTCTGGAAAAGTTAGCTCCCATCTGTAAGAGACAATAAAAGGTGACACCCAGTGCTGTGGCTTTTTCCCTACTGGATGCATCCCTCCCTGCTCTAGATGGTGGTGGAGACATGTCTTCCACCTAAGCTTCCTTCTCTGGCCGGAGTTAACCTGTCTCTTACCAGTGCAGGTGTCCCACTAGTCCCCTTCTCAGTTCTACTACCAAAGTGGGTGGAAATGCACTAGGGGTAGATCTGATGGCATCCCAGATTGATGTCCAGTTCCTCAACAATAAAAATCTTTGCCTGATTTTACCTCCTCCTCTGATTCCACCCTGTGTGATATGTGATAGCAAGAGGTGGCAAAGGACCAGCCAGTGAGGAAAAAGTGATTTTTGTTCTAGAGCTGTTAGGAAAAATCCTTCCAGTTCATTTCCAGAGATTCTACAGAAAGAATATCTAAGGAGCTGAGAGAAAATTCTCCAGAGAGCCTCCTCTGGTCCACTAAGAGCCGACGTTACCAAAGGATGAAGCTCATTGCACTTCCAATCTGACCAGATCCTAGGATCCCCAACCTGTGTCCTCAGAAATCTCATGGCAACCAGCAGTGCTTCCATACATATAGACCAAGACACAATTGTGACAAGGATTCACTTTCACGTCACTGGCCTGTGAAGCAGGCAGCTAAGAGAGCAGTCTCTAGTTTGAGAGACATTCCAGGAGCCAGAGCTCCATACAGCTCACAAATGTTCTCCTGTCTGCAGTGCATGAAAAGACAACCCAGGTGTAACATTTGCCTTCTAGCAAAATGAGGTGCTTCATGACTGTCCATCCAAATTTAGGGTCTAAGGTATAGTACACAGTAACAGCATGAAATGCAAGTTCCTTAAAAGTCTATGATTCAACAGATTAGGTTAGTAGTTTCAATTCCCCAGGCAATTATGAAATTGTCAAAGATGGCCAAGAAAGAAAAGTTGAATCCACATGCTTCACCCACTTCTGGCCACTTCTTTTGCAGGGACATTTGATGACTCTTGGCATTGACAAGTCATATAAACCCCTGACAGTCTCCCTTTTGGGGGCTGCCCTCAGTCATTATGAGGTGCCATGGAACCACAAAGCTGGGCTCTACTCTCACTTCACACTTATTTTGTGTGTTTCTGGCTTTCAATCACAGGCACATCATAAAGTTAAAGAAAAGTAGAAAACTTGTTTACTAGGAGTACAAAAGGACTAGAGTTCCAAATGTCCTTACCTTGAAGATTCTGAGTGGGACCCCAAAATGATAGCTTATGGTGAATGGTGAACAGTGTTTCTGGATTAAGAGTCCCAGAAGGAGAAGCTTTAACTCTGGGACCAGACAGTCTCAGGGACTTAGAGCTTTGTGTAGATTTTATTTAAAGTGAAAGTGACCAAAAAGGCTTCTGACATAGACATCAGAAGGGGGCAGGAGAGTACCTGCCTTACTAATTTAAGCANTTATCACTTCATTTGTCCATTTAGAGAACAGCCACCTGTAAGTTTAGACTTATTTTCTTTTTCCTATTATAATACAATTCCATTCCTTATAACTTTTTATTGAAAACACATATCCTACTTTCCTTCAGCAACCATGAACAGTTCATGAACTGTACTTTATATCATCATTGAACAGATTGGTAAACATAAATTACCCTGAGCTATGTTATTTGTAAAAATAGTATCATAATGTCTATGCTAATTAGATCAATAAACAAACATCAATTTCAGATATCACTTCAATAGTGAATATTTCCCAGTTCACACAGCCTGAAATTCACTTTAGTTTGAATTTAGAATTGTTTGATGTGTAAGCATTTAAATGTCTTTAGACCAATTAAATAGAGCCTTCAGCAGTGTTGTCCAAGGACAGAGATACACACTGAGAAAAACATAAATCTGGACAGACAGAAACTTCAAAGTTTTCCATTTTCATTTTAACCAGTTTTCTCCAGAGTCTAAAGAATGTCTTGACCATTCAGTGTCAAAAATGTCTCTCCTTTATGTAGTCATAGTTTCATGGCTAAAATTTTAAACCGAAAAGTATTCAAATTGACTCTGATGACAGAGGTAGACTGGCAGATAAGATGTTTTCCCAGTAAGGGTTGTTTCTCTGGGCAGGGGAGGTCTTCTCTTAAAGCAAAGAAAGCCTGTATATAAGCCTGTTGTTAAACTCTGAGGATCAAATTTATCCTATTTTTTAAGATACAATTACAAAGGGGTGTTTCTGGAAAAGTTAGCTCCCATCTGTAAGAGACAATAAAAGGTGACACCCAGTGCTGTGGCTTTTTCCCTACTGGATGCATCCCTCCCTGCTCTAGATGGTGGTGGAGACATGTCTTCCACCTAAGCTTCCTTCTCTGGCCGGAGTTAACCTGTCTCTTACCAGTGCAGGTGTCCCACTAGTCCCCTTCTCAGTTCTACTACCAAAGTGGGTGGAAATGCACTAGGGGTAGATCTGATGGCATCCCAGATTGATGTCCAGTTCCTCAACAATAAAAATCTTTGCCTGATTTTACCTCCTCCTCTGATTCCACCCTGTGTGATATGTGATAGCAAGAGGTGGCAAAGGACCAGCCAGTGAGGAAAAAGTGATTTTTGTTCTAGAGCTGTTAGGAAAAATCCTTCCAGTTCATTTCCAGAGATTCTACAGAAAGAATATCTAAGGAGCTGAGAGAAAATTCTCCAGAGAGCCTCCTCTGGTCCACTAAGAGCCGACGTTACCAAAGGATGAAGCTCATTGCACTTCCAATCTGACCAGATCCTAGGATCCCCAACCTGTGTCCTCAGAAATCTCATGGCAACCAGCAGTGCTTCCATACATATAGACCAAGACACAATTGTGACAAGGATTCACTTTCACGTCACTGGCCTGTGAAGCAGGCAGCTAAGAGAGCAGTCTCTAGTTTGAGAGACATTCCAGGAGCCAGAGCTCCATACAGCTCACAAATGTTCTCCTGTCTGCAGTGCATGAAAAGACAACCCAGGTGTAACATTTGCCTTCTAGCAAAATGAGGTGCTTCATGACTGTCCATCCAAATTTAGGGTCTAAGGTATAGTACACAGTAACAGCATGAAATGCAAGTTCCTTAAAAGTCTATGATTCAACAGATTAGGTTAGTAGTTTCAATTCCCCAGGCAATTATGAAATTGTCAAAGATGGCCAAGAAAGAAAAGTTGAATCCACATGCTTCACCCACTTCTGGCCACTTCTTTTGCAGGGACATTTGATGACTCTTGGCATTGACAAGTCATATAAACCCCTGACAGTCTCCCTTTTGGGGGCTGCCCTCAGTCATTATGAGGTGCCATGGAACCACAAAGCTGGGCTCTACTCTCACTTCACACTTATTTTGTGTGTTTCTGGCTTTCAATCACAGGCACATCATAAAGTTAAAGAAAAGTAGAAAACTTGTTTACTAGGAGTACAAAAGGACTAGAGTTCCAAATGTCCTTACCTTGAAGATTCTGAGTGGGACCCCAAAATGATAGCTTATGGTGAATGGTGAACAGTGTTTCTGGATTAAGAGTCCCAGAAGGAGAAGCTTTAACTCTGGGACCAGACAGTCTCAGGGACTTAGAGCTTTGTGTAGATTTTATTTAAAGTGAAAGTGACCAAAAAGGCTTCTGACATAGACATCAGAAGGGGGCAGGAGAGTACCTGCCTTACTAATTTAAGCAGGGCCTTATATACTTCTAAACTAGCTGCTGAGAATACAAAAAAAAAAAAAAAAAAAACTCAAGGCTGTGAGCATTTTGCTCAGACATTTCCCTATCATGTACATCCTGGGATAACATCAACATGAGATCAGCTAGAAAGATCAGATTAACCCAGAGTTCAAGCCTGTAGAAGTTTTTCCCCAGACCTTCTCCCATATCACACATCAAAAGTTCAAGAAAAGGCATGTCCTGGAACATGAGATACTGCTACCTTCAAGGTCTACTTGTATAAGGCAAAAGAATGTGAAAAAGAAAGAATGTTTACCTCCTCCTTAAAGTGACCTTAAACTTGGACTCCATATCAACCTGCCTAAGTTGACGCTCTCAAAGTCATCTGAGAGTACAGTCTCACCTAATCAGGGTACTAACAGGTATATGGCAGTCAGCACTCAAAGAGCATGAGCCCCTGACCTCTCTTCTCATGAAATGATACAGTGTGTCTTAGGGGTATCTTTACAAAACTGTAAAAATGCAGGGGAAAAATGTAATTGTGAACCTGTAAATTGGAAATGCAGTATTTTCTCCCCATAAAAGCTGAATAACTGTAACCACAAACCTACCACCCCCCCAAAAAAAAAATACTATTTCATTTTTTCTCTTCATTTCAGCAAGAAATGTGGTCAAGTATTTGAGTTTTCTGAAAGTGACAGGCTTCTTGCCACTTATTGCTGTGAAGTCATCTGACAATACCATTTCCCCTAATCAAATTAACAACTTGTATGGAAGTCAATACTCATAGAACACTCTTCCCTTACATCCTTTGTCAAGGAATGGTACAGTGTATCTTATGTGTGTCTCTATACAACTGTGAAACAGACAGGAAGCATACTTTTGAGAAACTGGGTATTGGGGTCTTATAGTAAAAAAGAGTTTTTTCCACCTGTGAAAGCTAGATAGTTGCAGCTTGAAGCTTGCCAGAAAAAATACATTCGTTCATTTTTCTCTTCATTACAACAGCTTTGACCAAGTTTTTGAGTTTTGTGGCGGAAACAGGCTTCTTGCCTCCACTTGCTGGGATGTTAGCTCATAGTACAATTTAACCTAATCAGAGTAGCAAGAGGTGTGACAGTTGAAACTCACAGAGCACTTTCCCCTGACCTTTTTTATTTTTTTTCATGAAATTGTACAGCATGTCCAAAGTGTCTTTTCTCAAAGCTCTGAAAATGCAGGGAAACCTGTTTTGTGTACCTGGAAATTGGGACCTGATGATAAAAATAGTATTTTCCCACTGTAAAAGCTGGATATTGTAATGACACCTGCCAGAAAAGCTCACTGCTTCATTTCTTCCTTCATTACAGCAACAGCTTTCACCAAGTATTTGTGTTTTCTGAAAGTATCAGGCTGTTTGCCACTTCCTACTGAGAAGCCATCTGACCTTAAGCCACTTTCACCTTATTAGAGTAACAAGTGGTATGGAAGGGAACACTCAAAGAACACTCTCCTCTGACCTCTTTTCTCATGAAATGGTACACTGTATCCTAGGAATGTCTTTACACAGCACTGAAACTGCAGTGAAGCTTTCCCCCCCCACCCCCCGGCACCTGCTTTTTGGGGTCTGATGGCAAAAAATGTATTTTTCCCAGTTTAAGTTTGATAGTTGCAACTATCAATAGAAGCACACTGGTTAATTTTTCTCTTCTTTGTGAAAGGTTGTTGTTGAATCACACAAAGACACCAGGATCTTTGGTCCCGGGAGGAGAAGAATTTAATCTGGGGCCAGAAATGAGGCTTGATCACTCAGAGCTTTTGCGTAATAAAGTTTTGTTAAATATAAAGAGGATAGAGAAAGTTTTTGACATAGGCATGAGAAGGGGCAGAAAGAGTATCCCCCTGTTAGTCTTCAGCTAGATGTTATATAGTCACTAGCATTCTGTTAATGAAAGAAAGGAATGTCTTAAAACTCAGAATGGCACCTGGCCCCTCACCCATAAGATGCATTTTGGGATAATCTTGGTACCAAATGGTTCATCCTGGGCCATAGAATGATTAACTTGAATCTTAAAGAAGGACAGATCACCATACAAATGGTTTCATTTACATAGATAAGAGGGACTATCTAGGTATAACTTACTGGTTTGTCAAGTAGGTTCTGAGCCGAAAGATGGGACCAACTTGAAGACAGAGTTTCGGGTAAATGTATAATTAGCATAGCTTAAGACAAACATTTCCATAAGAAAAAGGCATTGGTTATCTCTAGGTTTGAGAATAGTTAACTTCAGGTGAAACCAGGTGTCATTATGGCAACACGGCATTTTAAGAGAAACCTCCTTTTAAATTTGTATAGAGAAGGAAAAAATACCGCTAGTTTGTTTCCTCCTGCCTCTTAAGAGAAATAAAAATGTCTGACACTTGCAGGCTATTTCCTCAGTTTGGAGACCCCTGGCCTTCCTACCAGTTACCCTCTCATTCCCCCCTCTTCTTTTAGGAGAATTATGTTGCCTAGGGAAAAGGGGCATCGTTTTAGTTTCATAACTGTTTCTGAGCTGAGAAGGGGCGCTGTCTCTAAATTGGTGAGGCAACATATTTTCCTAATCTTCATATTGAGGATATCTGATCCAGGCGCCCCAAATAGTAGTTGGAGGCAGCTGCAGTAGTAGCAGGAGTTTGAGCAACCATTTGTAACTTAAAAGCTTTCATGCAGCTAGAAACAAATCTAGTTATACATTTACAGATGTAGGGAGCAAACAGCAAAAACAAAACAATCAGAATTATTGTAATTAAGATAGTTGTCCACCACGGGGAACTAGTTACTGTCTCTCAAAGCGAGACAATTGAGGCTTCAGGAGTACCCATGGCCCCAATCATCTTGTTCATGTGTTTAGTAAAATGGGTAACATTTGTGTTCATATCAGGTATATATGTACAGCATTGGGTATGAATAATGGCACACGTTCTTCCTTGTGCAGCTGTCAGAATACCTAAAGCCAATCTGTTTTGTAAAACCACCTTTTTAATTTGTGTTTGTTTAGCATTAAGAGCTGAAATAGCCTTTTGAGAATCTTGTAATGTCTGTTGAGTAAAATTAGTCAAAATATCCACTCATAACATAACATCTGTAGTTCCCAAAGAGGGAATAAACACTGTAGCCAAATAATCATACTAGTGAAATACAGACCTTGTCCACCAAGTTTTAAGGTGGGTAAATTAGCAGGCTTTTCTGGAAGCTCTGAAAATATAAAGCCACGAGAAAAGGCCAGACCCAGGGTGCATCTCCCTATCCAACCAGGGGGAAGCCTTGTCCATAGGTAAGAGCCACATATCTAATAAGTCCCGTTTGGAGCAAGCCTGCATGACTGAGATATCCAGTCCCAATTAGTGCCTGGACAGACAAAGCGAGGACCTGAACTGGTGCTGGAAAACATGGGAATGATTATGTTGTATATTTCCTGAGGCAAAAATCTCAATTGTTTTTAATCATTGTGATTAAGTTGTTGGCTAAATTTTGGGAATGGCTCTGTTTGTTCTCAGCATATAGGGGCAGTAGATATTAAACATCTTTTTCCAGGAGTTAGCCATATAACTTCATCCCATATTTGATGAATGTCAGGTAAAAAACCATTAGATCTAGACCTATTTGTCTTATGTGTAGCAAAATAGTCATTGAACCGAGACAATGTATAATCAAAATTAAAAGTCACATTATGTCTATAGTTAAAGTGCAAAGTTTTGCACCAGTCCATTTTAGGGTTGGTAGATGTCATCAGATAAAGAAGAGGCATCGCATGTGATTGTTGTCGAAGGTATTTACAGACGTGGAGAATGGCTTTTCCTTGAAGTGGAGATGTCCACCATGGGAAGACTTCCACTGATGAAGAGGGGAGTGCTCCACAGACCCAGCAGTTAGACCGATTGTGAAATGTAGCACAGGAGTGAGCCCAGAACANGAGGCAGCTGCAGTAGTAGCAGGAGTTTGAGCAACCATTTGTAACTTAAAAGCTTTCATGCAGCTAGAAACAAATCTAGTTATACATTTACAGATGTAGGGAGCAAACAGCAAAAACAAAACAATCAGAATTATTGTAATTAAGATAGTTGTCCACCACGGGGAACTAGTTACTGTCTCTCAAAGCGAGACAATTGAGGCTTCAGGAGTACCCATGGCCCCAATCATCTTGTTCATGTGTTTAGTAAAATGGGTAACATTTGTGTTCATATCAGGTATATATGTACAGCATTGGGTATGAATAATGGCACACGTTCTTCCTTGTGCAGCTGTCAGAATACCTAAAGCCAATCTGTTTTGTAAAACCACCTTTTTAATTTGTGTTTGTTTAGCATTAAGAGCTGAAATAGCCTTTTGAGAATCTTGTAATGTCTGTTGAGTAAAATTAGTCAAAATATCCACTCATAACATAACATCTGTAGTTCCCAAAGAGGGAATAAACACTGTAGCCAAATAATCATACTAGTGAAATACAGACCTTGTCCACCAAGTTTTAAGGTGGGTAAATTAGCAGGCTTTTCTGGAAGCTCTGAAAATATAAAGCCACGAGAAAAGGCCAGACCCAGGGTGCATCTCCCTATCCAACCAGGGGGAAGCCTTGTCCATAGGTAAGAGCCACATATCTAATAAGTCCCGTTTGGAGCAAGCCTGCATGACTGAGATATCCAGTCCCAATTAGTGCCTGGACAGACAAAGCGAGGACCTGAACTGGTGCTGGAAAACATGGGAATGATTATGTTGTATATTTCCTGAGGCAAAAATCTCAATTGTTTTTAATCATTGTGATTAAGTTGTTGGCTAAATTTTGGGAATGGCTCTGTTTGTTCTCAGCATATAGGGGCAGTAGATATTAAACATCTTTTTCCAGGAGTTAGCCATATAACTTCATCCCATATTTGATGAATGTCAGGTAAAAAACCATTAGATCTAGACCTATTTGTCTTATGTGTAGCAAAATAGTCATTGAACCGAGACAATGTATAATCAAAATTAAAAGTCACATTATGTCTATAGTTAAAGTGCAAAGTTTTGCACCAGTCCATTTTAGGGTTGGTAGATGTCATCAGATAAAGAAGAGGCATCGCATGTGATTGTTGTCGAAGGTATTTACAGACGTGGAGAATGGCTTTTCCTTGAAGTGGAGATGTCCACCATGGGAAGACTTCCACTGATGAAGAGGGGAGTGCTCCACAGACCCAGCAGTTAGACCGATTGTGAAATGTAGCACAGGAGTGAGCCCAGAACAGGAAGGCATTGTCTTGAGGATCAAACAGCAGACTCAGGATATTTGGAGTCAGCAGAAGTAAGCTCACATAGGTTATCAGGCCCATCTGAAAAGAACAAAGTCAAAGCATACAAAGTAAAGACATAAAAAGATGTCACTTAGTTTTGATCAGGGTGGCATCTCTTAAATCGAGTGTAATGTACCCACGAATCAATTTTTGGCACTTTGACAGCTGTAGGAGAAGAAAGAATAACCAGGTAAGGGCCTTTCCAGAGGGGCTAGAGGGATGGGCCCCCAGATCCCAATGTTTTTATGAGGACCTCAGTTTTGGGTTCAAATAGAGGCTTGTTTGTCTCAGAGGTGGGGTCAAGAGTCCCGGAGTTTTGTTAATGTCTGTTGAAAAGCTGAGAGCTGAGTTACATAACTAGTTAATTTTAAGGCTTTAGGGTCTATAACAATGTCTACACTTTAAAAAGGCCTTTTATAAATACATTTAAAGGGGGACAGTCCCTCCTTTTGGGGGGCAGTTTAAGCCCTCATTAAAGCTATGTGTAGGAATTTAATCCAACTGTCTTCTGTCTCTTGAATTAATTTGTGCAAAAGTCTTTTGATAATGTCATTAGCTTTTTAAACCTTTTTTGAGGATTGGGGTCTCCAGGAACAGTGTAAGTGATATTTTATTTCTAGAGCTTTAGATACCCACTGAATTATAGCAGCTTTAAAAGCGGAGCCATTGTCACTTTGAAGGCTCCGTGGCAGCCCAAACCTGGAGATAATTTCATGGATTAAAATCTTTATAACCTATTTAACCTGTTCACTGCTGCTGCTACTGCTGCTAAGTTGCTTCAGTCGTGTCTGACTCTGGGTGACCCCAGAGATGGCAGCCCACCAGGCTCCCCTGTCCCTGGGATTCTCCAGGCAAGAACACTGGAGTGGGTTGCCATTTCCTTCTCCAATGCATGAAAATGAAAAGTGAAAGTGAAGTCGCTCAGTCGTGTCCAACTCTTATCGACCCCATGGACTTCAGCCCACCAGGCTCCTCCATCCATGGGATTTTCCAGGCAAGAGTACTGGAGTGAGGTGCCATTGCCTTCTCCAGCCTGTTCACTATGACAGGGAAAAACCTCAATCCATCCAGTAAAATTATCTGCCCAAACTTGTAAGCAAGAATATCCATTAGCTCTTGACATATGAGTAAAATTAATTTCTCAGTCTTCTTTAGGGTACTTTTCACTTTATTGAAATCTAGATTTAGTAAGTTTTTCAGTCTTTGGGTTTTTTTTTTTTTTTTTTCACAAATCTCACACTTTTTAATAATATTTTAAAAAGCTTTTATTACATTTTTACCTTTAAACAAACGAGAAGCCATTTGGTAAGTACTCTCTGTGCCCAAATGAAAACCATTAAGAATTTTTCATTGAGCATTTTCAGGAATTATTAATTGTCTATCTTTGGACTGTAACCATCTTCTATCAGTAATCTTTGTTCCTCATTTTTCATATCTTTCTAAATTTTTTTTTTCCAGTATATTGTGGTTTTTTCTGTTTCACAGGACCTGTCCAGATCAAAGGCATCTGCAGTGAATGGGTTTCCTAACGTGTCACTTTTTTGGCTTGACAGTCAGCCAGCTGATTACCTTTGGCTACTTTACTCCCATCCTTGTTGTACCCTTTGCAATGTATAACAGCTACTTTTTAAGGATAATATATAGCAGTTAAAAGTCTCTCGGTCTCTCTGAAATGCTTAATAGGTTCTTCTGTTGCCCATTTTAAACTGTCTTTTTTTTTTTTTTTTCATATTGCAGCATGAGCAAGTAAAGTCAAATAAGCATACTTAGAATCCGTGTAGATATTTACCTGCTGCCCTTTTGTTTAACTCTAGAGCTCAGGTCAGAGCCACAGGCTCCACTAACTGAGTACTGGTTCCCTGGGGGAGAGATTTTGTTTCTAAAACCTGTTCAGCAGTCACCACAGCATAACCTGTTTTACGATTTTCATTCCCACCCCCGCAAAAAAACAAAACAAAACAAAAAAAACAAACCCTGCCATCTGTAAATATTTCCATGTCAGGATTGTCTAATGGGATATCTATTAGATCTTTCTGAGCTGTATATTTTAAAGTTAAGAACTGAGAACAATCTTGATCAGGTGTTTCATTTTCCTTCTCAGGAAGGAAAGTAGCACAATTTAAATTTCCACAAACTCAATGACTGATATTTAAAAAGCCTACTGTCTGTCATCCAAATATTAACCTTAGAATTTAAGATTTCATTCACATCATGAGAAGTCAGTACAGTAAGGTTTTGTCCATTAATTATTTTTAAAGCTTCAGGTGTTAATAAAGCCACTGCCCCCAATTACTCTTAGGCAGTGGGCCCATCCACGTGAATTACATTCAATTTTTTTGATTAGATAAGCAATAGAATGCCGTTGAGGCCCTCGGGGTTGTGTCAAAACTCCCATGACCATACCTTTTCTTTCAGTGACAAACAAATTAAAGTTTGACCCTGTGGGCAAGCTCAGACCTGGAACTTGCAGGAGAGCAGTCTGAAGAACCTTAAAAGCCTTTTGAGTTTCTGGAGACCAAACCAGTGTCTCAGTTTGGGCCTGCTGAGTTTTAGCTATAAGTTTATATAAAAGCTGGGCAAGTTTCCCATAACCCAGAATCTAAATGTGGCAGTAACCTGTGATTCCCCAAAATCCTCTCAATTATCTTAAAGTCATAGGTAGGGGATCATTTAGTATAGGTTTAATTCTCTCAGGGCCTATGGAACTAGTCCCTTCTGATATGATTAGGCCCAGATATCTAACCGATTACTGAAAAAGCTGAGCCTTTTTTCTTGATATCTTGTAACCACAGCCTGCCAGAAAGTTTAAGAAATCTGAGGCTCTCGAACAAGCTTCTGAAAAAAAATCATCTACATATTGTAACACCACCGCTTCAGAGCTATTAAAGTTTTCTAGATCCCGTGACAAACTTTGTCCAAATAAGTGAGGAATGTCACGAAATCCCTGGGGCAAAACTGTCCAGGTTAACTGAGAATCTGGCTGCATAGGGTCTTCAAAGGCAAATAGAAATTGACTTTTTTTTTTTTTTTGCCAAAGCCACTGAATAGAAATATTCAGTGAAATCAATTACTGAGAAATATTTGGCTTGTTCAGGAATTTTAGACAATAGCGTATAAGGATTAGGCACCACGGGGTGTAAAGGAACTACAACCTCATTTATTATATGTGAAACTTGAACTAGTCTCCCAATTACCATTTGATTTTTTATACCCAAAATAGGAGCGTTCTAAGGACTGTTATAGGGAATTAATAGTCCCTGCTCCTTTAAATTTTTGATGATGGATTTTAACCCTTCCTTAAGGCTGTATATTGTCACCCTGCTTATTTAACTTATATGCAGAGTACATCATGAGAAGCGCTGGACTGGAAGATGCACAAGCTAGATTCAAGTTTGCTGGGAGAAATATCAATAACCACAGATATGCAGATGACACCACTCTTATGGCAAAAAGTAAAGAAGAACTAAAAAGCCTCTTGATGAAAGTGAAAATGGAGACAGAAAAAGTTGGCTTAAAGCTCAACATTCAGAAAACTAAGAGCATGGCATCTGGTCCCACCACTTCATGGGAAATAGATGGGGAAACAGTGGAAACTGTGTCAGACTTTTTTTTTTGGGGGGGGGGGATCCAAAATCACTGCAGAAGGTGACTGCAGCCATGAAATTAAAAGACGCTTACTCCTTGGAAGGAAAGTTATCACCAACCTAGATAGCATATTCAAAAGCAGAGACATTACTTTGCCAACAAAGGTCCGTCTAGTCAAGGCTATGCTTTTTCCAGTGGTCATGTATGGATGTGAGAGTAGGACTGTGAAGAAAGCTGAGCACCAAAGAATTGATGGTTTTGAACTGTGGTGTTGGAGAAGACTCTTGAGAGTCCCTTGGACTGCAAGGAGATCCAACCAGTCCATTCTGAAGGAGATCAGTCCTGGGATTTCTTTGGAAGGAATGATGCTAAAGCTGAAACTCCAGTACTCTGGC
>SJYW01036750.1:204434-219923 GCA_006410735.1 Raphicerus campestris
AGAGGAGAGTGAAAAAGTTGGCTTAAAGCTCAACATTCAGAAAATGAAGATCATGGCATCTGGTCCCATCACTTCATGGGAAATAGATGGGGAAACAGTGGAAACAGTGTCAGACTTTATTTTTGCGGGATCCAAAATCACTGCAGAAGGTGACTGCAGCCATGAAATTAAAAGACGCTTACTCCTTGGAAGGAAAGTTATCACCAACCTAGATAGCATATTCAAAAGCAGAGACATTACTTTGCCAACAAAGGTCCGTCTAGTCAAGGCTATGCTTTTTCCAGTGGTCATGTATGGATGTGAGAGTAGGACTGTGAAGAAAGCTGAGCACCAAAGAATTGATGGTTTTGAACTGTGGTGTTGGAGAAGACTCTTGAGAGTCCCTTGGACTGCAAGGAGATCCAACCAGTCCATTCTGAAGGAGATCAGTCCTGGGATTTCTTTGGAAGGAATGATGCTAAAGCTGAAACTCCAGTACTCTGGCCACCTCATGCGAAGAGTTGACTCATTGGAAAAGACTTTGATGCTGGGAGGGATTGGGGGCAGAAGGAGAAGGGGATGACAGAGGGTGAGGTGGCTGTATGGCATCACTGACTCGATGGATGTGAATCTGAGTGAACTCCGGGAGTTGGTGATGGACAGGGAGGCCTGGCGTGCTGCGATTCATGGCGTCGCAAAGAGACGGACACGACTGAGCAGCTGAACTGAGCTGAACTGAACCAACCTCAGATTTCAGTAGATAATGCTTCTTACGTGGAAATAAGTGCGGGTCTTTGAGCTTGACAACTACAGGAATAGCATTTTGTGTTTGACCCACAGATTTTCCATCAATCCATAATCTAATATTTACATTTTGTTCACTAAAGTGAGGGAAAGGGAGGGCTCTATATTCATGAATACAGAGGCATGGACCTTGTTTAATATATCCCTCCCCAAAAGGGGTGAGGGAGATTCTGGCACAATCAGAAACTCGTGTGAAAATAGCACAGAATCCCAGTTGCAAGATAAAAAATAACTGAAATAATATCTTTAGGCTCATCCAGACAGTCCCGTTACAGAAGTGGATGGGGAAGAAAGTGGGCCAAGTGCTTCAGTTAGCACAGAGTAAGTGCCCCAGTATCTAAAAGGAAATCAACGGATTGGCCCTCCCCAATCCTCAGGTGTAATTAGGACGGGAGCTTGTGTGGGGAACCCCGGGCAGCTTCAGTCCTGATTGTCTTGAGAGTCCAACCCCGGAGACCTATGCCTCTGAGGGCAGTTTCTCTTTCAGTGTGGTCCTTTGTAGACTGGACATGGAGCTGGGGATGGCTTAGATGTCTGAGGGCAATCCTGCTTGAGGTGTTCCTCCTTTTTACAGTAATAGCAAGCCCATCCCACAAGAGCCTCCTCTGGTCCACTAAGAGACAGCGTTATCAAAGGAAAAATAAAATTGTGGTCCCAATCTGAGTAACCTTTAACCTCAGAGATGTTCTTGGAGCTAGAGCTCCATCTAGCTTCTGAATTTCCAATTCCTAGTGAGGCTAGGCACTTTCTTGACTGCCAGTCCAAGTTTGGGACCTAAGCCATAGTACACAGTAACAGTATAGATCACAAGTCTCTCAAAAGTCTATGATCAGATAGATTAGGTTAGTACTTCTAATTCCCAAGGAGTTATGAAATGGTCAAAGAAAAACTTTCTTAAACAGCCTGAAAAGGATGCCCAGAGGGACCCAGGTGAAAAGTTTGACAGAGAAAGGAGAATTCGGTCCACACACTTTGCCCATTTCTGGTCTGTTCCCAAAGGAGACAGACATTGGGTGCCTCTTGGCATTGGCAGATCAGTATAAACCCCCAGAAGGTTTCTGTCATAAGCTGTGTGAGATCACTGTGGAACTGCAGAGCAAGGCTTCTCACTTGCTTTGTGCGGGGCATGTCATTCATTCACACAAGTGCACCATAGAGTTAGTAAAGCACAACAGAAAACATGTTCACTAAGAAAACAAAAAACTAGAGCTCCAAGCATCCTTACCTTGTTCAAGGATCCTGGGCAAGCCCCCAACATGAAAGGTTGTTGTTGAATAATGCAAAGACGCCGGGATTCTTGGCCCCTGAAGGAGAAGAATTCAAACCAGGGCCAGAGATGAGGCTTGATCACTCAGAGCTTTTGCGTAATAAAGTTTTATTAAATAGAGAAAGCTTTGGACATAGGCATCAGAAGGGGGCAGAAAGAGTACCCCCCTGCTAGTCTTCAGCTGGATGTTATATAGTCACTAAAAGTCTGATAATGAAAGCAAGGAATGTCTTAAAACTCAGAATGGCACCTGGCCCCTCACCCATAAGATGTATTTTGGGATAATCTTGGTACCAAATGGTTCATCCTGGGCCATAAAATTATTAACTTGAATGTTGAAGAAGGGCAGATCACCATACTAGAGTAAACTAAAAATAGTTTCATTTACATAGAATAGAGGAACAATATCTGTGTATAACATACTGGTTTGTCAAGTAGGTTCTGAGCCAAAAGGCAGAACCGACTTGAAAACAGAGTTTGGGGTAAATGTATAGTATATTAGCATAGCTTAAGACAAACATTTCCATAAGAAAAAGACATTGGTTATCTCTAGGTTTGAGAATAGTTAACTTCAGGTGAAACCAGGTGTCATTATGGCAACATAGTATTTTAAGAGAAATCTCCTTTTAACTTTGTATAGAGAAGGAAAAAATACCTCTAGCTTGTTTCCTCCTGCAGCTTAAGAGAGATAAAAGTGTCTGAAACTTGCAGGCCATTTCCTCCATTTGGAGACCCCTGGCCTTCCTGCCTGTTACTCTGTCGTTTGCAACAACAACATTGGTCATGATATTTTGTTTTGTAAAATAAATAGGATGCTTCCCACATCCTGCAGTGAAGTCATCTGACAGTACAGTTTCATCTCATTGGGCTAACAACTAGTATGGCAGCCAACACTCACAGAACTCTTCCTCAACATCCATTTTAATGGAATTGTACAGTGTATCCTAAGTATGTTGTTAGAAAACTCTGAAACAGCCAGGAAATATGCTTTTGTAAACTTGGGAATTGAAGACTTATGGTAAAATAATATTTTCCACCTGTGAAGGCCGCCGGATAGTTTCAGCCTCATACCTGCTAGAAAAACACAGTAGTTCATTTTTCTTTTCATTAAAACAACAAATTTTGTCAACTATTTGAGATTTATGAAAGCAACAGGCTGCTTGCCACTTTTGAATGGAATTTAACTGACAGTTCAATTTCATCTATTTAGGGTAACATTAGATATGGAGGTCAAGTCTCAAAGAATACTCTCTCTAAACCTCTTTTCTTATGGAATGGTACAGTGTGGCCTAGAAACAACTCTACATAGCTGTAAAACTTCAGGGAAACATGTTTTGTGTTTGATGCTGGATAGCAAAAGAATTCTTTTCTCCAGTGAAACCTGGAGAGTTTCAGCCTAAAACTTTTCAGAAAACACACCGGTTCATATTTTTCTTCATTACAAAAACAACTTTAGTCAACTATTTTAGTTTTCTGAAAGAAACAGGCTGTTTGCCACTTCTTACTAAAAAGTCAGTTGAAAGTACATTTTCACCTAATCAGGGTTAAAAGATGTATTGCAGTCAATGCTCATAGGACACTCTCCCCGACCTCTTTTCTTATGGAATGGTACAGTGTGGCCTAAGTGTGTCTTTACAAAATCTGGAAGTGCAGGGAAACATGTTTCTGTGAACCTGGCAGTTGGGCCCTAAAGGCAAAGCAGTATTTTTCCACTGTGAAAGCCTCAAACCTGCCAGAAAAACACACTGGTTGATTTTTCTCATTACAACAACTCCTTTGGACAAGTTTTTATTTTTATTTTTTTAATTTTTGAAAACAAACAAAGAACCAATCTGCTTGCCATTTCTTGCTTAGAAGTCATCTGACAGTTCAGTTTCATTTAATCAGGGAAATAACAGGTATGGAACTCAAGACTCAAAGAACACTCTACCCAGACTGTTTTTCTTATGGAATGGTACAATGTGTCCTAAAAGTCTTTATACACCTTTGAAACTGCATGGAAACATGCTTTTGTGAACTTGGTATTTGGTGCCTGATTGCAAAAGAATTATTTTCCCTAGTGAAATCTCATAGTTGCAGAAACAAACGTGCCAGGAAAACACTAGCTTAATTTTTTCTTCTTCACAAAAGCAACTTTGGTCAAGTTTTTGTTTTTTGAAAAAAATAGGCTGCTTGCCGCTTTTGCTGAAAGGACATCTGACTGTACAGTTTCACCTATTCAGTATAACAATAGGTCTGCTAGTCAATGCTCACAAACCACTCTCCTCTGACCACTTTTCTCATGTGATGGTACAGTGTGCCCTAGGTGTTTCCTTAAATAGCTCTGAATATGCAGGGATACATGCAGTTGTAAACCTGGCAATTAGACCCTGATGGCAAAACAGTATTTTCCTCATGTGAAAGCTGAACTGTCCCAGTCTGAAACTGTGAGAAAAACCAATTGGTTTATTTTTCTATTCATTATAACAACAACTTTAGTCATGTTTATGAGTTTTCTGAAAGAAAAAGGTGCTTGCCAATTCTAGGTGGAAAGTCATATGACAGTATAGCTTCCCCTATCAGGGTAAAAACAGGTATGGCAGTCAACAGTTACAACACTCTCCCCTGACCTCTTTTCTCATGGTACATTGTGTCCTGCGAGTATGTTTACACATCTCTGAAACTGCAGAGAAACATATTTTTGTGAACCTGGGAGCTGAGGCCTGATGGCAAAGGAAGTATTTTCCCTCTGTGAAAGTTGAATAGATGAAGCTTCAAAACACCCAGGAAAAGACACTAGTTGATTTTTCTCTTCATTACCACAACAGGTTATGCCAAGCCTTTGCACTTTTAAAAGCATCAGGCTACTTGCCAATATTTGCTGGGAAGTAATCTGACAATACACTTTCGCCTAATCAGGGTAAAAACAGGTTTGGTCAACACTCACAGAACACTCTCTCCTGACATTATTTCTAATAGAATAGTACAATGTCTTGGTCTGACTTTGAGTAAATCATCTGCTTGTCACTTCTTGTTGGGAAGTCATCTGATAGTACAGTTTCAACTAACCAGAGTAAGAAATGATATGTCAGTCAAAATTCACAGAACATTCTCCCCAGATAACTTTTCTCATGGAATGGTAAATTGTGTCCTATGTATGTCTTTACAAAGCTCTGAAAATGTGGGAAACGTTTTTTGAACCAAGCTATTGGGCACTAATGGAAAAGAAGTATTTTCCGCCTCTGCAAGGTGAACAGCTCAGCTTCAAACCTGCCAGAAAATCGCACTGGATCATCCTACTCTTCATTACTAAAACAGATTTGATCTGCCGGGTTCCAGCCCCAGTGGATCCAGGGTAATTCAAAGCGGGGACAGTGTGGTGTCTTAGAAAGAATTATTTAATTAGAAATATAAGAGAGATTAAGAAGAAATAGTATAGTAGGAAATTTAGTGGAGAAAAGATGCTGAATAACTTGGTTTACATGGAAAGCCAATAAAATTCCAGACAAGAAATTTGAACAGTCTACGTTGAGCCCACTGGTGCCCACTTGAATATCAAAGGGTGTCCCGCCTTAGTCTCCCTTTCCTGTGGGTCTTAAAAGCCAGGGCAAGTAAGTAGACTCCGCATTCCAGATGGGAATTCAGCTGGAAAAGGAGAAGGAGGGAGAGGGAGAAAGAGAGAGAGAGCCGACATGGGGGGAGCCAGATTTCCAAGAAGCTAGTTCGAGAGACTAGTCTGAGAAACTGGTCCATTCTTTATTGTTCAAAAGGCTTTTTAAACTTTTTGATTGTACATAGAGATCAATGAGTAATACAGAATTATTCTGTGTCAGCAGCCCTGACTCTTATCGAGACCAGGCTTTCTCTCTGCATACCTAAGTTGTATACACAAGTCTTAGGTGATTTACATCATCTTCTGGCCAGAAGGCCAATTAACATTTTACGGCCCTTTTCTGATAAGGGTTTTGCAATAAGAAGACTTATTTGCCTTAACAGTGTTGTTCTTCCCAAAGTCTGGTGCCACTCTCAGAAAGCACTAAATAAAGGTACATTCTTACATAGCAAGGATACAACAATGAAAGAAGTACAATGATTTATAACAAATAGAAAAGTAATTAACTCAAAAGTCTAGTGTTGCTAACATCAAAACTACTATATTCCTGTTTCTGCATCGCATTTACATCAATTAATATCCCCTCAGGTGCCTAAAAGATAAAGGACATGGAGGCCTGGCAGTGAACATTAACTCAACAAACTCTTCACCCGACTAATTCTTAACTCTAAAAGGCTCTATATCTTTAAGATGTTTTGAGCTTCGTGCCTCTCACAGTTGGGGGCTGTAAACAATCCACAAACTGTAAAGTCCAGGCAGACCGGTCAGATAGATTAGAAAGCCATCAAAGGGGTTAAGCCAGAGACATTCTGTTTATATGCAGGAGACTGTTAACTGGAGCTCTGAATTAACTCTTTCCAGAGAAAAGGTGGTAATGTCAGAAGAGTATAGTATAGCAGACAGTAAACAGACAGATTTTGGTTTCAGGGTAGATGCTCAGACAGAGGACCCCTTGAGACCTGACTCACCTTGCCCATCAGGCCTTCCTGCATGACCTTGTCATGGTTGGAATCTCCCATGCTGGCTCCTGGCATCGATCAAGTATTTGATTTTTCTGAAAGCAACAGGCTAATTGCCACTCATCGCTGTAATGTCAAAAGACAGTACAGTTTCACCTAATAAGGATAATAACATCTGTGGCAGTCAACACTAATGGAAAAGTCTCCCACAATCTCTTTTTTCATGGAATGGCATGGTGTGTCCTAGGTGTGTCTTTACAAAGCTCTGAAAATGCAGGGAAACATGTCTTTGTGAACTTGGAAATTGAGGCCTTATTGGTCAATTATTTGAGCTTTCTGCAAGCAATAGGCTACTTGACACTGTTTGCTGGGGAGTCATCTGATAGGACAGTTCAGCTGATCAGATTAACAACAGGGACGGTAGTCAATATCACAGAATACTCTTCTCTGACCTCACTTCTCATGGGATGTTACAGAGTGTCCTAGGTGTGCCTTCACACCACTCTGAACTTGCAGGAAAACATGTTTTGATGAACTTACATATAGGCATATAATGCAAAAAGCAAAATTTTCCTCCTGTGGAATATGGATAATTTCAGTCTCAAACCTGCCAGGAAAACACAGTTTCATTTTTCTCTTCATTACAACAATAACTTTAGTCAAGTATTTCAACTTTCTGAAAGAAAGAGGCTGCTTACCACCTCTTTCTGGAAAGACTTCTGACAGTACAGATTCACCTAAGCAGAGTAAAAACAGGTATGACAGTCAACACTCACAGTACACTCTCACCTGACCTCTTTTCTCATAGAATGGCTTAACATGTCCTCAGTGTGTCTTAACACATCTCAGAAACTGCTTGGAAACGTTTTGTGAACATGGTAATTGGGTCCTGATGCCTAAAGCAGTTTTTCTGTGAGATACCTGGATAGTTGCTGCCTCAAACCTGCCAGAAAAATACACTTGTTCACTTTTCTCTTCATTACTACAACAACTTTGATGAAGTATTTGAGTTTTCTGAGAGAAACAGGATTCTTGCCACTTCTTGGCATGAAGTCAACTCACAGTACATTTTCAAGTAGTCAGGGTTACTACAGGTATGGCAGTCAACACTCATATAACACTATCCCAGTATTCTTTTCTCGTGGAATGGTACAGTGTGCCCTAGGTGTACCTTTACACAGCTCTGAAACTGCAAGTAAATATGTATCTGGCAACATGTGGATTGGAGCTGGATGCAAAAAGCAGTATTTTTCCCCTGTGAAAACCGGATTGTTGCAGTAATGAATCTGCCAGAAAAACACACTGGTTCATTATTCTCTTCATTACAGCAACTTTGTTCAAGTGTATGAGTTTTCTGAAAGAAACTGGCTACTTGCCACTTTGTCTTACGGGAAAGTCATGTGACAGTACAGATTCACCTAAAATGTAACAACACGTATGGCAGTCAACACTCACAGAACACTCTTCCATGACATCTTTTCTCATGGAATGGTACAATGTGTTCTAGGTGTGTCTTTATAAAGCTATGGAACTATAGGAAATATGTTTGTTTGTTTGTCTGTTTGTTTGTTTTTAAACATGAGAATTTGGCCTGATGCCAAAAGCAGTATTTTCAACACATAAAAGCTAGAAAGTTGAAGTCACATACCTGCCAGATAAACACCCTGGTTCATTTTTTTCTTAATTACAATAACAGCTTGTCAGACAGTATGCTTGCTACTTCTTGCTTGGAGGTCTTAGAACAATACAGTTTAAACTAATTAGAATAAAAAGAACAGCAGTCGAACTCACAGAATATTTATCCTTGACCTTGTTTCTCATGGAATGGTATAGTGTGTCTTAGGTGTATCTTTACACAGCTCTGAAACTGCATGGAAACATGCTTTTGTGAACCTGAGAATGGGACCTGATGGTAAAAGTAGTATTTACTCTCTGTGAAAGATGTTGCAGCCTCTAACCTGTCAGAAAAACATACTGATTCATTTTTCTCTTTATTACAACAAAAGCTCTCATGAAATATTTGAAGTTTTCTGAAAGAAAAAGGCTGTTTGCCACTTCTTACTGGTAATTCACATAATATTCAGTTTCACCTAAACAGGATAACCACAGGTATGAGACTCAACAGTTACAGAACAATCTCCCCTGACATCCTTTCTCATAGAATTGTCCACTGTGTTCTAGATGTTCCAGATGTCTTCATGGAGCTCTGAAAAGCAAGTATACCTGTCATGAATCTGCAAATTGGGACCTGATGGCAAATTTTTTTTTTTTTGTCATGTGAAAGCTAGATTGTTGGAGACTCCAACCTGTATGAGAAGCACAGTGTTACACTTCTCTTCATTACAACAGTAACTTTGGTCAAACATTTGCGTTTTCTGAAAGAAACAGCCACTTGCCCTTTGTTGGTAGAAAGTCAACTGACAGTACAGTTTCACCTAGTCATGGTAATGTATATGGCTGTCAACACGCACAGAACTCTCCCCTGTCCTCTATTCTCAAGGAGTGATTCAGTGGATTTGAGGTGTGTTGTGTCTTTCCATCTCTAAAACTTCTGGAACACATGTTTTTGTGACCCTGGGAATTGGAGCCATATGGGAAATGTAGTATTTTTTTACTCTGAAACCTGAATAGTTGCAGCCTAAAATCTGGCAGAAAGACACTGTAGTTCATTTTACTCTTCATGAAACCAACATATTTGGTCAACTATTTGAGTTTTCTGAAAGAAATTGGCTGCTTAACACTCCTTGTATAAAGTTATTGATAGTACTGTTTCATCTAATCAGGGTAACAAGAGGTATGGCAGACAACACTAAAAAAAAAAAAAAAAAAAACCACTCTCCTGAGATCTCTTTCCGTATGATTGGTACTGTGTATCCTAGGTGTGTCCTTGAACTCCTCTTGAAGTGTAGAATAACATGTTTTGTGTACCTGGGTATTGGGTCATGGTGATAAAAGCAGTATTTTCCCCCTGCAATCTTTCCCCCTGGGAAAGCTGGATAGTTTCAGCCTCAAACCTGCCAGAAAAACACACTGACGAATTTTTCTCTTCATTGTACAGCCATGACCAACTATGTTATTTTCATTAATGAAACAGGCTGCTTGCCAATTCTTGCTGGAAAGTCATCTGACTGTAGAAATTCACAATTTGAGGGTAACAACAGGTACTGCAGTCAACACTAACTATGCTCACAATACCTCAAGATTGTACAGAGAAACATCAATAATATCAAATATGGAGGTGATTCAGCCCTTATGGCAGAAAATGAAGAGGAAATAAAGAGCCTCTTGATAGCAAAAGAGGAGAGTGAAAAAGCTTTCTTAAAACTCTACATTCAAAAAGCAAAGATCCTGACATTCTGTCCCATAAGTAGCTGGCAAATAGATGGGGAAATCATGGAAACAGTGACATACTTGCCCCCCCCCCCCCACCTTGGGCTCCAAAATCACTGTGGATGGTGACTGCAATCTTGAAATTAAAAAACACTTACTTTTCGAAGAAAAGCAATAACAAAGTTCAATCAGTTCAGTCACTCAGTCGTGTCCAACTCTTTGTGACCCCATAGAATACAGCATGCCAGGCCTTCCTGTCTATCACCAACTCCCAGAGTCCACCCAAACCCGTGTCCATAGAGTTGGTGATGCCATCCAACCATCTCATCCTCTGTCGTCCCCTTCTCCTCCTGCCTTCATTCTTTCCCAGCATCAGGGACTTTTCCAATGAGTCAATTCTTTGCATCACATGGCCAAAGTATTGGAGGCAGGGCTGATTTTTTTATTGACTGGTTTGATCTCCTTGCAGTCCAAGGGACTCTCAAAAGTCTTCTCCAACACAACAGTTCAGAATCAAATTCTTTGGTGCTCAGATTTCTTTATGGTCTGACTCTCACATCCATACATGACTACTGGAAAAACCATAGCATTGACTAGAAGGACCTATGTCAGCAAAGTAATGTCTCTGCTTTTTAGTATGCTGTCTAGGTTGGTCATAGTTTTTTTATGAGGGCTATTCCATTTCTTCTAAGGGATTCTTGTCCACAGTAGTAGATATAATGATTATATCAATTAAATTTCTATTCAATTTAGTTCACCGATTCCTAAAATGTTCATGTTTACTCTTGCCATCTCCTGTTTGACCACTTCCTATTTACCTTGATTCATGGATCTTATATTCTTGTTGAACTTTTACTTTTTTAATTTCTTTTTTAAAATTTTCATATTCCTTGCTCCCATTTCATTTAGTTTATATTTTTCCAATCTCTCTGTATCATTTTTGTTGTTGTTTCTGAAGACTTTATCAAATGTAATGGAAAATATTTTATATATGTCTATGTGCATGTGTGTGTGTGAGTGTATTTGTAGTATGTACAATATATATTTTAGAAAGCTTATGGATTTTTCCAAGCTAATTATTTTTATATTTTAGTTCCACTTGTATTAAAAAGTGTGAATAGAATCCTAAATTTTTAATTGATATTTACTCAAACCTTTGATATATTTCTATTTACTCTAGTATCTAGTATTACTACTAAAAGTCTAGAGGGTTTATTATTTCAGTTATTTTAGTGATTTTTTTAAACAAAATTTGAATGAGGCTTGAAACTTCTATTCTAATTCTGAGAAAATAAAGAAATAGTATGTTGTAAAACAAAAACAGGAAGCTAACATTTGATACAGTATTATTAACTAAGTACAGATTTTGTCCATGTTTCACAAAATTTTATGGGTGTCCATTATATGTTTTCATAACTTATTCAAGATTCCAGATTGTGTTTAGTTGCACTGAGCAGCTTCAGCTGCATGCACCAAACTCCAATGAATTAGCTTTTCATTTTTGCTCTGGTTTCCTTGTAATGGTTTCTTAGTAATACATCTTAACTTTTTCACTATTTTAGTTTAACATCATTAAGTTCATAATTATAACTTGAGTTATTGATAAAACCTTAAATTATGTTCAGAATTCAATGTTTTGTGGCAAATCTCCAAAATCTTTGAGATAGGGTTGCATCCAAAATATTTAAACAGAATGAAAAATCTTGGGCTTTGAGTAAACAAATGTTCTCTGGGAACAAAAATCAGCTACTCGGTGACACCTTTCAGAGTTCAAAAGAGGTAAGGTATTAAATTAATTTATTTGTGGTTGATAAAAATCAAGATTACAAGAAAAAAAAAGAGCAAGTAGTTTTTTGTTTCCTCTTCAGTACTATCTATGCCTGGAATATACAGAGATTAGAAAAAAAAATTATCTAAAATTTAGATTTAATAGAAAGTGCAGGTGGGCAGTTTTGTTAGGTTGCACTTATTTCTAGTTCATGAAAACTACATGCCAACTCAGTTGGACACATATTTTCTCTAATGTAGAATATATTCCTCTATAATAATTTATAAGCTCTGTATAACTGTCAATATTGATGTGGTACAATTGTTAAAAATAAAGTAGGAATTTCATTTCCAAATACAAAGGTTTTCTAAAGTATCTCTGACATTAATTTATCATTTTACATTAATTTCTCATTTAAATGCTTTCTTCTCTGCAATCACTCTGTGTTTTTTCAGTCTTTTAACTTTATCAAGTATCTCAATGGCAAAGTCAAAGATCTCTTTTAGTAAATTTCACATTCCACTTGAAAATATGAGTTATTTTCAAATATCTTTTGAAATTGATTCCTAATTCCACAGTTATAAGGAAACAGACACTGTATGATTTCCAGTCTTTTGGACTATGTAATTTTTGCCTCTTGTTTTATGTCCCTGATTATGTTTCAGGCTTTTCTGGTTTATAATCTACGGGAACTTGAATAAAATTTGTATCCTAGTTGTGTAAAATATGTATAAATCTTAATTATGTTGAATTGGTTCATAGTACTTTTCAGGTTTATGTTAACATTCTACTTTTCTATTCATTCTATTAATTTTTGAGAGCTTAATAGTGAAACTTCAACTAAAAATCCTAACTTATCTACTTAAAAATAATTATAATATACAGTGGAACTATATAAATTTTCTTTATTTTCCAAGTCTCTTGTAAATGTGTTATTGTACTTTCATAATTTTAAAAAAAAAAATTTAAAAAGAAGTGAGTCTGAGAAGAGGATTTCCATGCTTTTGGATTGAATTTCTCACCTGCTCCAAAGAAAGGAACATGTAAGTTTTGTTTCCATCTTGTCAAGTTATGAGGCAGAAATACAAGGATAAATTTGATTTAAAACTGTCAGCAGCCAAATAGCAAAGCAAAAAACAACAACAACAAAACAGTGTTTAATAGACACATAGCTTGAACCACAGAATTTGGCTAGAGTGTGTTGGAATATAAACATCTATCTTTAGTCCACAACTAAATATCATCTCTCTCTTATGGTATTTCAGACTCATAGAAACTACAGCTAAGTATCATAGCATTCTATAAAATTTTCATCTGCACTCCCACCCAAAATAATTGAGATACTGAGAAAATGAGGTTGTACAATGGGAAGCAGCATTTTCTGGAAGATAAGTTTTTTAAAGCCTTAGTACACTTTTGAAATTTCATTTGTCACTATATTAATGCAAACATATTGTCGTCCAGAATAAATATTATATATTTATAGTTGTGATCATTACTGTTTTATCCTTGTTGAGTGTTTAGCTAAGCCATTGTGAAAAATTAAGACACCTGCATTTAATAGAGCTTGGAGACCAGAAGAGGGAGCTCTCACACTCTGAAACAGTAGCAGAGCCCAGCAAGGGAAAAAAAAAAATCATTTTTCTTCGTGCAAGGTTTCCAAGCAATGAGAAGCCATGGCCTCTTTGTTTACAACAGTTCTCCCAACATCTGTTTCCCCTTTATAAAGGAATTATCCTTCCCTTGTTACACAGGAACATACAGGTGGCTCTCCAAGGTCCTGGATCTCAAAATGCAATTCTCTGCTGACATTAAATAGTCCCGTATTTGCTGGATAAATATCTGCAGCCTATTCCTCCTAGGCCAATACACTCCATAGTTATTGCTGCCTGGGGTTCATTTTGTTTGGCAAACTGACCTGCAGTGACCTTAGCTGACATTAGCCCCTCATACAAGCACATTCTCTAGACAGCAGCCCAGACTCACAAATGAATGCAAGTTCTCAATATGACTCTCTCAACAGTCCTTGACATCAACATCCCCTCTGGCCTCCTAAGATCTTCCCTTCTGGGGACCCTTAGATAAGATACCCAAGGAGCTCACCAAACCCTAACTCTTTTGGTCAATTGTTTTAGATTGAATTGACAAATCCAGCCTTGTCCCAGGAGCTTCAAAGCACTCCATCCATGACCTTTATAAAGGCATGTATCCCAGATCCTCTCTCTCTCACTCTGCACTCACCTTGATGTCCCCTTTGGCTCTTCCAGGTATACTGTGATATCTATGAGTGATTAACTTCTCTATTTTAATTTCTCTGTGGTCTGTTGCTGAAATGCAATTCTCAAGCCATCTACTTAACAAATGTTAATTTAACAGTCATAACAACTGGATTCAGAAGCAGGAAGAAGGGGTTGCCCTCTTATCTCTCCTGAGTGGGCAATTCTGTGTGGGAGAGGCTCACCACTTGCTGGCATTTGTGCTGCAGCAAACCACTCACAAAGATGCCTTCCATCCCATAGTTCAAAGTTGAAAGGAAAAAATAGAGCTTTCCCAAACCTCAGAGCAATGCTCACCAGAGCAAAGTTGAGGTGCTGTGGATGCCTTTTACACATCAGTGTCCCACAGAAGGTCAGCTCATCCAGTCAGTGTTGTATAAACATCAGGAAAGCTGGCTAAGATCTTCATTAGTTAAAGACTAGAATAAACAGGTGACAACTCCTGCCCAAGTGTGTACTACCAGATAAAGGCCCAGAGAGTGCCCTCAGTGAAAGAAGGAGAGTCCCCTCCCTAATTACTGAATTTTCAGGACTCCTGGACCTAACTATTATATTTGAGGCAATCTGACTCCAGAAAGCATGGACCCTTAGCAAGGGAGGTGCAGTTTACAGCTCTGATATCTCTGTCACTGCAAAGATTGCTGCTATTGCACCTCTTCCCACAACGCTGTGGGATATTGTGGACCATATCCAACATATTATGGCAAAAGATGTAATGGTCCTACATAAGCATCATGAACACCTATACCTTCCTTGCCTAAAATTCTATCCCTATCAAGTTACCAATGGTATTTTTCACAGAGATAAAACAAATAATTTCACAATTTGTATAGAAACACAAAAAACCTCGATAGCCAAAGCAATCTTGTGAAAGAAGAATGGAACTGGAGGAATCAACCTGTCTGGCTTCAGTCTCCACTAGAAAACCATAGTCATCAAGACAGTACGGTACTGGCACAAAGACAGAAATATAGATCAATGGAGCAAAATAGAAAACCCAGAGATAAATCCACGCACATATGGACACCGTATCTTTGGCAAAGGAGGCAAGAATATACAATGGAGAAAAGACACTCTCTTTAACAAGTGGTGCTGTGAAAACTGGTCAGCCACTTGTAAAAAAAAAAAAAAAAAGAAAGAAAAGAAACTAAAACACTTTCTAACAGCATACACAAAAATAAACTCAAAATGGATTAAAGATCTAAATGTAAGATCAGAAACTATAAAACTCCTAGAGGAGAACATAGGCAAAACACTCTGACATAAATCACAGCAGGATCCTTTATGAACCACCATTCAGAATACTGGAAATAAAAGCAAACATAAACAAATAGTATACTGTATTGGTGTTCCATTTGTTGGGAGAGGGTGGGATGATTTGGGAGAATGGCATTGAAACATGTATAATATCATATAAGAAATGAATCACCAGTCTACGTTTGATGCAGGATAAAAGATGCTTGGAGCTGGTGCACTGGGATGACCAGAGGGATGGAATGGGAGGGAGGTGGGAG
>SJYW01036750.1:233163-310445 GCA_006410735.1 Raphicerus campestris
GAAACTAAAACACTTTCTAACAGCATACACAAAAATAAACTCAAAATGGATTAAAGATCTAAATGTAAGATCAGAAACTATAAAACTCCTAGAGGAGAACATAGGCAAAACACTCTGACATAAATCACAGCAGGATCCTTTATGAACCACCATTCAGAATACTGGAAATAAAAGCAAACATAAACAAATAGTATACTGTATTGGTGTTCCATTTGTTGGGAGAGGGTGGGATGATTTGGGAGAATGGCATTGAAACATGTATAATATCATATAAGAAATGAATCACCAGTCTACGTTTGATGCAGGATAAAAGATGCTTGGAGCTGGTGCACTGGGATGACCAGAGGGATGGAATGGGAGGGAGGTGGGAGGGGGGGTTCAGAATTGGGAGCACATGTACACCCATGGTGGATTCATGTTGATGTATGGCAAAAGCAATACAATATTGTAAAGTAATTAGCCTCCAATTTAAATAAATAAATAAAATTTGATCTAATTAAAATTAAAAGCTTCTGCACAACAAAGAAAACTCTAAGCAAGATGAAAAATAGCCTTTAGAATGGGAGAAAATAATATCAAATTAAGCAACTGACAAAGAATTAATCCCATAAATATACAAGCAACTCCTGCAGCTCAATTCCAGAAAAATAAACAACCCAATCAAAAAAATGGGCCAAAGAACTAAACAGACATTTCTCCAAAGAAAACATACAGATAGCTAACAAACACATGAAAAGATGCTCAAAATCACTCATTATCAGAGAAATGCAAGTCAAAACCACAATGAGGTACCATTTCACACCAGTCACAATGGCTGCTATTCAAAACCCTACAAGCAATAAATGCTGGAGAGGGTGTGGAGGAAAGGGAACCCTCTTACACTGTTGGTGGGAATGCAAATTTAGTACAGCCACTATGGAGAACAGTGTGAAGATTCCTTAAAAACTGGAAATAGAACTGCCATGTGAGCTAGCAACCCCGCTGCTGGGCATACACACCAAGGAAACCAGAGTTGAAAGAGATACATGTACACCAATGTTCATCGCAGCACTGTTTATAATAGCCAGGACATGGAAGCAACCTAGATGCCCCTCAGCAGACAAATGGATAAGAAAGCTGTGGAACATATATACAATGGAGTATTACTCAGCCACTAAAAAGAATACATTTGAATCAGTTCTAATGAGGTGGATGAAACTGGAGCCAATTATACAGAGTGAAGTAAGCCAGAAAGAAAAACACCAATACAGTATACTGACACATATATATGGAATTTAGAAAGATGGGAACGATAACCCTGTATGTGAGACAGCAAAAGAGACACAGATGTATAGAAGTCTTTTAGACTCTGTGGGAGAGGGCGACGGTAGGGTGATTTGGGAGAATGGCATTGAAACATGTATATTATCATATGTGAAATGAATCGCCAGTTCAGGTTCCATGCATGATACAGGGTACTCGGGGCTGGTGCACTTGGATGACCCAGAGGGATGGTATGGGGAGGGAGGTGGGAGAGGGATTTTGGATGGGGAACACATGTACACTCATGGTGGATTCAAGTCAATGTATGGCAAAAACAATACAACACTGTAATTAACCTCTAATTAAAATAAATAAATTTATTTATAAAAAGAGGAAGAGAAATTAAAATAAAATACCCAAAAAGTTAGCAAGCTCCTCACTAAATATAAAATACACACAGACACAGCCTGAACACAGCCCTGGTGAACTAGTATGCCAAGCACTAGGTCCCTGCTCTCAGAGTTTAGGGCCCAGTCCCACCAATCCTGCCATCATCACATGTGTGAGGGCAAAACCCATACCTTTGAGGTTGATTGGGACTTCCTGGAGAGGAGAGCAGATACGTATGAGTGCAGCCTCATTATGGAAGTTCCTTAAACCCTCAAAATATTACCACACATATGTCCCAGCAGTCCCTCTAATGAGCATATACCCTAAGAAAACCATAATTCAAAAAGACTCATAAACACATGTTGATTGCAGCACTATTTACAATAGCCAAGACATAGAAATGAACTAAATGGCCATTCACAGATGAATGGATAGAGAAGATTTAGAACAGTAATAATTAGTAACTTGGTACAATAATTTCTAATGATAACACATAACGTCAAATCAGTGGGGGATTTGAAACTGAAAGTCAAAATTTCATGCATCTTGGGATTCAAAATATTTTAAGGATTTTCTACATCAGGAGGAATAAAATGGGGCCAACCAGCTGTTGAGAGTGTTTAATACTTCTGTAACCTACTGTTCAACACCACAGAAATAAGACAACAGCTGGGATTACCAAAGGCTTGAAAATGCCTAAAACTTTTTATCGGAGTATAATTGCTTTGCAATGTTGTGTTACATTCTGCTGAATTCAACAAAGTGAATCATCTATACATATATATATTATTCCCTCTCTTTTGAGCTCCCTCTCACACTCCCATCCACCCCCTCTAAGTCATCTCAGAGCACCAAGCTGAGCTCCCTGTGCTATACAACAGCTTCCCTATAGCTATCTATTTTACACATGGTAATGTATGGTCTAGCAGGTAAGAATCCTGGTTTTCAACCAGATACTCTGGATTTGACTCCTGGCTCACCTTCATGATGACTTCATGACCCAGAAAACCATGATGGTGTGATCACTCACCTAGAGCTAGGCATCATTAGGAAGGATCACTATGAACAAAGCTAGAGGAGGTGATGGAATTCTAGTTGAGTTATTTCAAATCCTGAAAGATAATGCTGTGAAAGTGCTGCACTCAACATGCCAGCAAATTTGGAATACTCAGCAGTGGTCACAGGACTGGAAAAGGTCAGTTTTCATTCCAATCCCAAAAAAAGGGAATGGCAAAGAATGTCCAACCTATCACACAAGTGCACTCATCTCACACACTATCAAATGAATGCTCAAAATTCTCTAAATCAGGCTTCAACAGTACATGAACTGTGAACTTCCAGATGTTCAAGCTGGATTTAGAAAAGGCAGAGGTACCAGAGATCATATTGTCAACATCTGTTGGATCATCAAAAAAGCAAGAGAGTTTTAGAAAAACATCTACTTCTCCTTTATTGACTATGCCAAAGCCTTTGACTGCATAGATCACAACAAACTGTGGGAAATTCTTCAAGAAATGGGAATACAAGACCACCTGACCTGCCCCCTTAGAAATCTATATGCAGGTCAAGAAGCAACAGTTAGAACTGAACATGGAACAACAGGCTTTCCAAATCAGCAAAGGAGTACATCAAGGCTGTATATTTATCCTGCTTATTTAACTTATATGCAGTGTACGTCATGTGAAATGCAGGCTGGATGAAGCACAAGCTAGAATCAAGAATGCAGGGAGAAATATAAATAAACTCAGATATGCAGATGACACCACATTTGTAGCAGAAAGTGAAGAAATAAAAAGCCTCTCCAACATTCAGAAAACTAAGATCATGGTATCCAGTCCCAACAGTTCATGGCAAATAGATCGGGAAACAATGGAAACAGTGACAGAGTTTATTTTGGGAGATCCAAAATCACCACAGAAGGAGACTGCAGTCATGAAATTAAAAGATGATTTCTCCTTGGAAGAAAAGCTCTGACGAACCTAAACAGAATATTAAAAGCAGAGACATTACAACAAAGATTTGTCTAGCCAAAGCTATGATTTTTCCAGTAGTTATGTATGGATGTGAGAGTTGGAGTATAAAGAAAGCTGAGAACTGGACAACTGATGCTTTTGAACTATGGTTTTGGAAAAGACTCTTGAGAGTCCCTTGGACTGCAAAGAGATCAAGCCAGTCAATTCTAAAGGAAATCATTCCTGGATATTCACTGGAAGGACTGACGCTGAAGCTGAAACTCCAATACTTTGGGTACCTGATGTAAAGAACTGACTCATTTGAAAAGACCCTGATTCTGGGAAAGATTGAAGGCAGAAGTAGAAGGTGATTACAGAAGATGGTTGGATGACAGCATTGACTCGATGGACGTGAGTTTGAGTAAGGCCCGTGAGTTTGTGCTGGACAGGGAAGCCTGGCATGCTGTAGTCCATGGGGTCGTAAAGAGGAGGCCACTACTGAGAGATTGAACTGAACTGATGAATGTATATATGTCAATTGTAATCTCTCAATTTATCCTCTCCTTTCCCCCATAAGTCCACATGTCCATTCTCTACATCAGCGTCTCTATTCCTGCCCTGCAAATAGGTTTATCTGTAAAATTTTTCTAGATTCTACATAATGCATAATATTTATTTATTTATCTTTTCCTGATTTCCTTTACTTTGTATGATGGACCTTAGGTCCATCCTTTTTACTGCAAATGACCCAATTTCGCTCATTTTAAGGGCTGAGTAATATTCCTTTGTGTATATATATACCATTTATCTTTTATCTATTCATCTTTCGGTAGACATTTAATTTGTTTCCATGTGCTGGCTATTGTAAATAGTGCTGCAGTGAACATTTGGATGTCTTTTTGAATTATGGTTTTCTCGGGGTTTATGCCAAGTAGTAGGATTTCCGGGTCATCTACTGTTTTCCTACTGTAGTGGCTGTATCAATTTGCATTGCACAAAAAGTGAATGAACCCTAGGATCTAGCAGTCAAAAATTGCAGCAAAAGCCTAGCTCCTACCCAACCTGAGGTGGGGAAGTAAAGACCATGTGCTCCAAAGCAAGGACATTCTGCCTTGTTCAGTATCCGTATTGTTCATCTTTTAAAGGAGACCCTGCAAGCTCCTCAAGTGCAAATATTCTCCACTGTTGCAGCTATTGATTTTTATGTATAAGAGGACTGCTCACAGAATCTGCAGGTCTAACGCTGCCCCAGAAGGAAAAGAAAACAGCCACATTATTAGTGTACCAGAGAATAGCTGAAGTCCAGGTGTGGATAGGTCCTATTAAAAGGGCTTTGTCTTGTGTGTCAAAAGGCATGAATTTTGATGCAAAGCTCACCTTCCTCTACATAAACTGGTTCCAAAGGAAGTGATGTTTAAGTCAGTTACTCTCTTTTTATACCATGCCTGAAATTGTATCCCAAGCAGAATCATCCTCCTAATGTAGCCAAACCAGATGGCTCTGGCAGCAGGCTTGAGCTCTTAATGATCTTACTGTAGGTCTACTTGGATGATCTCTGGTTGTAAAGGCGCCTACAAATTAGTTTATCAGTGTGCCCAGATCTACCTGCATTGTAACTAGAGTCCTACAAACCTCAGACATAGACATATTATGGTGCTTTGCAAGGGGTATCTGAATGATTTGATGGAGATCTGCCTAACCAGTCATAGATCCCATATTGTGATTCCATTCTGAGCCAGGCCCTATCACATATACTAAGGTTTACCACCAGTCAGTTTCTCCCCTCCTTCCCTGCTCTCACCTCTCCCACCACAGAACAGACCAATTGCACAGATGAAATCACTTCAGGCTGATGGTGCCCAGCGCTCACCTCAATATGTGCCTCAATGACTATTTATTTTGAATTAAAGTTACTGAAGAAACAGCCAATGGAAGACGGACACTCTGATTCTCCCTTTTGTTATTCTGAATTCAGGAAATAAATCTCTCATGTGAAAGGTGCTCTTCCTGAATCTTGAGGTAAGTGGACAGACAACCTTATATCCAGAGGTAAGGAATTCAGGTCATGAGGCCTATACACACAAACTTTATTACTTCTTTAATTTACTGCTCCAGCCCAAAACTTTGTCCTGTGAACTGCCAACAAATTTTTTTTTCTTTGTCTAAAAGTACAAAGGCTGCCTGCTTTGGGCACTTCTTAGAGTTCCATTTTTGTGAGACCTCCACGTGCATTAATTTATATGTGCTTCTTTTTTCTCCTTTTAATGTTTTGTGTCAATTTGATTACTCAGACCTAAGAACTCAAGGTGGGGCGGGGTCCTAAGATGGTGAAGGAATAGGAATGGGTTCTCCCCCACAAATGCATCAAAAGAACATTTAAAAGCTGAGTAAATTCCACAAAACAACTTCTGAATGCTCACAGAGGACATCAGGCACACAGAAAAGGAGCCTATTGTCTTCGAAAGGAGGTAGGAAAAAATATAAAAAATAAAAGAGAAACAAAAGAGGTAGAGACAGAACTCCATCCTGGGAAGGAAGTCTTTAAAAAAGAGAGAATTTTCCAAACACCAGAAAACACTTTCATGACTGAGTCTGTGGCAAACTTTGGAACCACAGAGGGCAACATAACTGGGAGGAAAAATAAAAAAATAATTAAAACCCACAGATTCTGTGCCCAACAGTAGCTCCCCCAGCGGAGAAGCAACACAGATGCCTGCATCCGCCACTAGCAAGTAGGGCTGGACAGGGAGGCGCGGACTGCATTGCTTAGAGTAAGGACTAGGGCTGAATGCTCTGAGGGAACTAACTTGGAATAGCAAACCAGACTGTGGGATAGCTACCATGCCAAAAGCCCTAACCTAAGACACCGCCAGGTCCACTCACAGAAAAAAGGACTGAGCATAGTTAGCCGGTTGCAGGCCAACCCATCCCCTCCAGAGACAGGCTGGTGAGGGCAACCAGAGCCAGAAGGTGGTAATCGCAGCCCAAGAGAGGCATTATACCAAACTGCAAGCAGGCTTCATTGCTAACCAAGACTTCTTGGGATTCTGGATGGTCAACATCCACCTGAGAAGGTGTGCCAGTTGTACACCCAGAAAGCCAAGCAGCAGGGAAGGGGAAGGTGTTAAGTCGTAGAAACCATGCTCACCAAACATCTAAGCTACTTGGACCTGGGAAGGGCACAAAATGCAGGCCCAACCGAATCTGCGCCTCTGAGGACTACCCAAGAGCNGGAGACCCTGCAAGCTCCTCAAGTGCAAATATTCTCCACTGTTGCAGCTATTGATTTTTATGTATAAGAGGACTGCTCACAGAATCTGCAGGTCTAACGCTGCCCCAGAAGGAAAAGAAAACAGCCACATTATTAGTGTACCAGAGAATAGCTGAAGTCCAGGTGTGGATAGGTCCTATTAAAAGGGCTTTGTCTTGTGTGTCAAAAGGCATGAATTTTGATGCAAAGCTCACCTTCCTCTACATAAACTGGTTCCAAAGGAAGTGATGTTTAAGTCAGTTACTCTCTTTTTATACCATGCCTGAAATTGTATCCCAAGCAGAATCATCCTCCTAATGTAGCCAAACCAGATGGCTCTGGCAGCAGGCTTGAGCTCTTAATGATCTTACTGTAGGTCTACTTGGATGATCTCTGGTTGTAAAGGCGCCTACAAATTAGTTTATCAGTGTGCCCAGATCTACCTGCATTGTAACTAGAGTCCTACAAACCTCAGACATAGACATATTATGGTGCTTTGCAAGGGGTATCTGAATGATTTGATGGAGATCTGCCTAACCAGTCATAGATCCCATATTGTGATTCCATTCTGAGCCAGGCCCTATCACATATACTAAGGTTTACCACCAGTCAGTTTCTCCCCTCCTTCCCTGCTCTCACCTCTCCCACCACAGAACAGACCAATTGCACAGATGAAATCACTTCAGGCTGATGGTGCCCAGCGCTCACCTCAATATGTGCCTCAATGACTATTTATTTTGAATTAAAGTTACTGAAGAAACAGCCAATGGAAGACGGACACTCTGATTCTCCCTTTTGTTATTCTGAATTCAGGAAATAAATCTCTCATGTGAAAGGTGCTCTTCCTGAATCTTGAGGTAAGTGGACAGACAACCTTATATCCAGAGGTAAGGAATTCAGGTCATGAGGCCTATACACACAAACTTTATTACTTCTTTAATTTACTGCTCCAGCCCAAAACTTTGTCCTGTGAACTGCCAACAAATTTTTTTTTCTTTGTCTAAAAGTACAAAGGCTGCCTGCTTTGGGCACTTCTTAGAGTTCCATTTTTGTGAGACCTCCACGTGCATTAATTTATATGTGCTTCTTTTTTCTCCTTTTAATGTTTTGTGTCAATTTGATTACTCAGACCTAAGAACTCAAGGTGGGGCGGGGTCCTAAGATGGTGAAGGAATAGGAATGGGTTCTCCCCCACAAATGCATCAAAAGAACATTTAAAAGCTGAGTAAATTCCACAAAACAACTTCTGAATGCTCACAGAGGACATCAGGCACACAGAAAAGGAGCCTATTGTCTTCGAAAGGAGGTAGGAAAAAATATAAAAAATAAAAGAGAAACAAAAGAGGTAGAGACAGAACTCCATCCTGGGAAGGAAGTCTTTAAAAAAGAGAGAATTTTCCAAACACCAGAAAACACTTTCATGACTGAGTCTGTGGCAAACTTTGGAACCACAGAGGGCAACATAACTGGGAGGAAAAATAAAAAAATAATTAAAACCCACAGATTCTGTGCCCAACAGTAGCTCCCCCAGCGGAGAAGCAACACAGATGCCTGCATCCGCCACTAGCAAGTAGGGCTGGACAGGGAGGCGCGGACTGCATTGCTTAGAGTAAGGACTAGGGCTGAATGCTCTGAGGGAACTAACTTGGAATAGCAAACCAGACTGTGGGATAGCTACCATGCCAAAAGCCCTAACCTAAGACACCGCCAGGTCCACTCACAGAAAAAAGGACTGAGCATAGTTAGCCGGTTGCAGGCCAACCCATCCCCTCCAGAGACAGGCTGGTGAGGGCAACCAGAGCCAGAAGGTGGTAATCGCAGCCCAAGAGAGGCATTATACCAAACTGCAAGCAGGCTTCATTGCTAACCAAGACTTCTTGGGATTCTGGATGGTCAACATCCACCTGAGAAGGTGTGCCAGTTGTACACCCAGAAAGCCAAGCAGCAGGGAAGGGGAAGGTGTTAAGTCGTAGAAACCATGCTCACCAAACATCTAAGCTACTTGGACCTGGGAAGGGCACAAAATGCAGGCCCAACCGAATCTGCGCCTCTGAGGACTACCCAAGAGCCTGAACCTGAGTGGCTTAGACCTGGGAAGTGCATACAACCCAGGGCCAGCCTCAGACAGTTCCTGGCAGAGCAACCTAGAGCCTAAGAAATGTAGACAGGGGAAGCACACATGCTGTGAGTGGAGGCAAACCCAGTGTAGCTGAGAAACTGCAAGCACTCCCCACAAACAGCAGTGTTACTTTTTGCAGCGTTCCTCCCTCCCCACAGCACTACGGAACAAGTGAGCCTAAAAAAGTGTCCACCACTGCCCCCTTGTGTCAGGGTGAAATTAGACACTGAAAAGACCAGCAAACAGAAGAAGCTAAAACACAGGAAACCTCCTTAGAAGTGACAGGTGCAATAGATTAAAACCCTGTAGTTAGTAACAACTACATAGGAAGGGGCCTATAGACCTTGAGAAATATAAATGGGATCAAGGAACAATCCGAAAATGAACTGAACCCACACTGCCCACAACAACACCAGAGAAAGGCTTAGAAATATTTTTACTATTTTTACAATCATTCCTTAACTTCTTTTTTTTTTAATTTTTAAGTTCTCTATTACTCCTTTAATTTTCATTTTTATAACATACTATTACTTTGCAAAAGAAAAAGATTCTATTTTTTAAAGCAAACTTCATATATATATATATACATATATTATAATTTTTGTGACTTTTTTTTTCTTTAATATTGTATTTTTTAAAATCCAACCTCTAGACTTTTAGTCTTTGCCTTTTGGTATTTGTTATCAAATTTGTACCTTTAAGAACCCAATCCTCAGTACCCATTTTTTCTTGAAAGCAAGATTACTGGCTTGACTACTCTCTCCCACTTTGGACTCTCCTTTTTCTCCACCAGTTTGCCTATATCCTCCCTCCCTCTTCTCTTCTCTACCCAACTCTATGAATCTCTTTGTGTGTTGCAGAAAGTGGAGAACATTTAGGGAACTAATTACTGGCTGGATTGGTCGCTCTCCTTTTGACTCCACCATTTATCCTCCTGGCCACCTCTGTCTCCTTCTTCCATCTTCTCTTCTCTGTATAACTATGAACATCTTAGCGGTCCAGACTGTGGAGCACACATAAAGAAGTGATTACTGGATGGCTTGCTCTCTCCTCTTTTGATTCCACCTTATCTCATCCTGATCACCTCTTTCTTCCTCCTCTCTCTTCTCTGCTCTATGTAACATTGTGAAACGCTCTGGGTATATGTACCTCACTGTGGAGAAACTTTTTATCTTTAACCTGGATGTTTTATCAATGGTGCTGTATAGATGGAAAAGTCTTGAGGCTACTGTAAAAATAAGACTGAAAACCAGAAGCAAGAGGCTTAAGTCCAAATCCTGAGAACACCAGAGAAGTACTGGCTCCAGGAACATTAATCGACAGAAGCTCATCAAATGCCTCCATACCTACAGGGAAACCAAGCACAACCCAAGGGCCAACAAGTTCCAGAGCAAGACTACCATGAAAATTCTACAGCAATACAGGGACATAGATCTGAGCTTCAATATACAGGTTGACCAAAATCAATCCAAACCCACTGACATCTCATAACTCATTACTGGACACTTAATTGCTCTCCAGAGAGAAGAAATCCAGCTCCCCCCACCATAACAGACACAAGCTTCTCTAACCAGGAAACCCTGACAAGCCACCCGTCCAACCCCACCCACAGCAAGGAAACTTCACAATAAATAGAACTCCACAAACTGCCAGAATACAAAAAGGCCACCCCAAACATATCAATACAAACAAGATGAAGAGACAGAGGATACTCAGCAGGAAAAGGAACAGGATAAATGCCCACCAAACCAAACAAAAGAGAAAGAGATAGGGAATGTACCTGATAAAGAATTCAGAATAATAATAGTGAAAATGATCCAAAATCTTGAAAACATAATGAAATCACAGACAAATAGCCTGGAGACAAGGACTGAGAAGATGTATGAAAGGTTTGATAAGGACCTAGAAGAAATTTTTAAAAAAGAGTCAATATATAATGAATAATTCAATAAATGATATAAAAAAAAAACCACTCTGGAAGGAACAAGTAGTAGAATAATGGGGGCAGAAGATAGGATTCATGAGGTAAGGATAGAATGGTAGAAATAAATGAATCAGAGAGGAAAAAAGAAAAATGAATTAAAAGAAATAAGGACAATATCAGAGACCCTTGAGATAATGTTAAATGCCCCAATATTCAAATCATTAAAGTCACAGAAGAAGAAGACAAAAAGAAACACCATGAGAAAATACTTGAGGAAATAATAGTTGAAATTTTCTCTAAAATGGGGAAGGAAATAATCACCCAAGTCCACGAAACCCAGAGAGTCCCAAACAGGATAGACCAAAGGCAAAATACCCCAAGACACATATTAATCAAATTAACAAAGATCAAACGAAAAGAACAAATATTAAAAGCAGCAAGAGAAAAACAACAAATAACACACAAGGGGATTCCCATAGGATAACAGCTGATCTTTCAATAGAAACTCTTCAGGCCAGGAGAGAACAGCAGAACATACTTAAAGTGATGAAAGAAAATAACCTGCAGTCCAGATTACTGTACCCCACAAGGATCTCATTCAGATATGAAGGAGAAATCAAAAGCTCTACATACAAGCAAAAGCAGAGATAATTCAGCACCACCAAACCAGCTCTCCAACTAATGCTAAAGGATCTTCTCTATACAGGAAACACAAAAGGGGTGTATAAAATCAAACCACAAACAATAAAATAAATGGCAAAGGGATCATACTTATCAATAATTACCTTAAATGCAAATGGGTTGAATGCCCCAACTAAAAGACAAAGACTGGACAAATGGATACAAAAACAAGACCCCTATATATGTTGTCTGCAAGAGACCCACGTCAAAACAAGGAACACATACAGACTGAAAGTGAAGGGCTGGAAAAAGATATTCCACACAAATAGAGACCAAAAGAAAGCAGGAGTAGCAATACTCATATCAGATAAAATAGACTTTAAAACAAAGGCTGTTAAAAGAGACAAAGAAGAACACTACATAATAATTAAAGGATCAAACCAAGAAGAAAATATAACAATTATAAATATATATGCACCCAACTTAGGAGCACCACAATATGTAAGACAAATGATAACAAGCATGAAAGGGGAAATTAACAATAACACAATAAATGTGGGAGACTTTAATACTCCACTCACACCTATGGATAGATCAACTAAACAGAAAGTTAACAAGGAAACACAAACTTTAAATGATGCAACAGACCAGTTAGACCTAACTGATATCTATAGGACATTTCACCCCCAAAAAATGAACTTCAATTTTTTCTCAAGTGCACACGGAACCTTCTCCAGGATAGACCACATCCTGGGCCATAAGTCTAGCCTAGGTAAATTCAAAACAATTGAAATCATCCCAAGCATCTTTTCTGACCACAATGCAGCAAGATTAAATCTCAATTACAGGAGAAAAACTATAAAAAAATTCCAACATATGGAGCTGAACAACATACTGCTGAATAACCAGTAAATCAAAAAAGAAATAAAAATATGTGTAGAAACAAATGAAAATGAAAACACAACAACCTGTAAAAGCAGTGCTAAGGAGAAGGTTCATAGCAATAGAGGCATCCCTCAAGAAACAAGAAAAAAAGTCAAATAAATAACCTAACTCTACACCTAAAGCAACTAGTAAAGGAAGAAGTGAAGAACCCCAGGGTTAGTAGAAGGAAAGAAATCTTAAAAATTAGGGCAGAAATAAATGCAAAAGAAACAAAAAAGACCATAGCAAAAATCAATGAAGCCAAAAGCTGGTTCTTTTAGAGGACAAATGACAAACCATTAGCCAGACTCATCAAGAAACGAAAGGAGAAATATCAAATAAATACAATTAGAAATGAAAGAAATACAAAGGATCATAAGAGACTACTATCAGCAATTTTATGCCAATAAAATGGACAACGTGGAAGACATGGACAAATTCTTAGAAAAGCACAACTTTCCAAAACTGAACCAGGAAGAAATAGAAAATCTTAACAGACAAGCACGGAAATTGAAACTGTAATCAGAAATCTTGCAGCAAACAAAAGCCCAGGTCCAGACGGCTTCACAGCTGAATTCTACCAAAAATTTAGAGAAGAGCTAACAACTATCCTACTCAAACTGTTCCAGAAAATTGCAGAGGAAAGTAAACTTCCAAACTCATTCTATGAGGCCACCATCACCCTAATACCAAAACCTGACAAAGATGCCACAAAAAAAGAAAACTACAGGCCAATATCACTGACGAACATAGATGCAAAAATCCTCAACAAAATTATAGCAATGAGAATCCAACAACACATTAAAAAGATCATACATCATGACCAAGTGGGCTTTATCCCAGGGATGAAAGGATTATTCAATATTCGCAAATCAATCAACGTAATTCACCACATTAACAAATTAATAAAATTAACAAATTAACAAATAAAAGCCATATGATTATCTCAATAGATGCAGAGAAACCTTTGACAAAATTCAACATCTGTTTATTATTAAAAAAAAAAAAAACCTCTCCAGAAAGCAGGAATAGAAGGAACATACCTCAACATAATAAAAGCTATAAATGACAAACCCACAGCAAACATTATCATCAATGGTGAAAAACTGAAAGCATTTCCTCTAAAGTCAGGAACAAGACAAGAGTGCCCACTTTCACCATTACTATTCAACACAGTTTTGGAAGTTTTGGCCACAGCGATAAGAGCAGAAAAAGAAATAAAAGGAATCCAATTTGGAAAAGAAGTAAAAATCTCACTGTTTGCAGGTGACATGATCCTCTACATAGAAAATACTAAAGATTCCACCAGAAAATTACTGGAGCTAATCAACAAATATAGTAAATTTGCATGATATAAAATCAACACACAGAAATCCCTTGCATTCTTATACACTAATAATGAGAAAATAGAAAGTAAGGAAATAATTCCACTCACCATTGCAACAAAAAGAGTAAAATACTTAGGAATATATCTACCCAAAGAAACAAAAAACCTATATATAGAAAACTATAAAACACTGGTGAAGGAAATCAAAGAGGACACTAACAGATGGAGAAATATACCATGTTCAAGGATCGGAAAAATCAATATAGTGAAAATGAGTATACTACCCAAAGCAATCTACATACTCAATGCAATTCTTATCAAGCTACCGACAATATTTTTCACAGAACTAGAACAAATAATTTCACAATTTGTATGGAAATACAAAAAAACTCAAATAGACAAAGAAATCTTGAGAAAGAAGAATGGAACTGGGAACATCAACCTTTCTGACTTCTTTCTCTACTACAAAGCCACAGTCATCAAGACAGTATGGTACCAGCACAAAGACAGAAATATAGATCAATGGAAAAAAATAGAAAGCCCAGAGATAAATACACACAACTATGGACACCTTATCTTTGATAAAGGAGGCAAGAATATACAATGGATCAGACAATCTCTTTAACAAGTGGTGCTGTGAAAACTGGGCAACCATTTGTAAAATAGAAATTAGAACACTTTCTAATACCATACACAAAAATAAACTCAAAATGAATTAAAGATCTAAACAGAAGACCATAAACTATAAAACTCCGATAGGAGAACATAGGCAAAACACTCTCCAACATAAATCACAGCAGGATCCTCTGTGACCCACCTCACAGAATTGGAAATAAAAGCAAAAATAAACAAATTGGACCTAATTAAAATTAAATATCTTCTGCACAAAAAAGAAAACTCTAAGCAAGGTGAAAAGACATCCTTGAGAATTGGATAAAATAATAGCAAATGAAGCAATTTACAAAGAATTATCCTCAAAAATATACAAGCAATACCTGCAGCTCATACCCAAAAAAAAAAAAAAACTACCCTATCAAAAAAATGGGCCAAAGAACTAAATAGACATTTCTCCAAAGAAGACATACAGATGTCTAACAATCACATGAAAAGATGCACAACATCACTCATTATCAGAGAAATGCAAATCAGAATCACAATGAGGTACCATCTAATGCCAGTCAGAATGGCTGTGATCCAAAAGGCTATAAGAAATAAATGCTGGAGAGAGTATGGAGAAAAGGGAACCCTCTTACACTGTTGGTGGGAATGCAATCTAGTACAGCCACTATGGAGAAGAGTGTGGAGATTCCTTAAAAAACTGGAAATAGAACTGCCATACGAGCTAGCAATCCCACTGCTGGGCATACACACCAAGGAAACCAGAGTTGAAAGAGACACATGTACTCCAATGTTCATCACAGCACTGTTTATAATAGCCAGGACATGGAAGCAACCTAGATGTCCATCAGCAGACAAATGGATAAGAAAGCTGTGGTACATATACACAATGGAGTATTACTCAGCCCTTAAAAAGAATACATTTGAATCAGTTCTAATGAGGTGGATGAAACTGGAGTTGATTATACAGAGTGAAGTAAGCTAGAAAGAAAAACACCAATACAGTATACTAATGCATATATGTGGAATTTAGAAAGATGGTAACAATAACCCTGTATGCGAGACAGCAAAAGAGACACAGATGTATAGAATAGTCTTTTAGACTCTGTGGGAGAGGGCGAGGGTGGGATGATTTGGGAGAATGGCATTGAAACATGTATAATATCATATATTGAACGAATCACCAGTCCAGGTTCCATGTATGATACAGGGATGACCCAGAGGGATGGTATGGGAAGGGAGGTGGGACAGGGTTCAGGATGCAGGACATGTGTACACCCGTGGTGGGTTCATGTTAATGTATGGCAAAACCAATACAATATTGTAAAGTAATTAGCCTCCAATTAAAATAAATAAATTTATATATTTTTTAAAAAGTACTCAAGTGGGATGGGAGATATTTCCCCTCCCCTTGCCTGGTGGCTCAGAGGGTAAAGCATCTGCCTACATTATGGTAGTCCTGGGTTCAATCCCTGGGTCAGGAAGATCCCCTGGAGAAGGAAATGACGACCCACTCCAGCATTCTTGCCTGGTAAATCCCACGGACGGAGGAGCCTAGTAGGCTACAGTCCATGGGGTAACAAAGAGTCGGACATGACTTAGTGACTTCACTTTCACTTTCAACTAGGAAGTTGGCTGGACCTGCTTCCCATTCTGAGGCTGCTGCTGCTCAGAGATTCTGAGATATGTGACCAAGACCAGCAAAAGGTAAGATTCCTTAACATATTAGTCTCCTCATCTCAGACCCCAAGGTCTATTGCAAAGGGAAGGGATAAGTGTACCTTTTCCTCTCTCTCGCTCAATTTTAATTTCTAAAATTTTCTCTAAGTTTACATTAGCAAGATAAAACACTTCTGGAACTAAATTCCTTGGACTTAGCCAAACTTGGCGAGTCTTCTCTCAAAGTTTGCTATGTGTATATGTCTATTTGTCTGTGTATTATGCTCTTTCTCGTGTGCATGTATGCTAAGTCACTTCAGTCATGTCTGAGTCTTTGTAGCCCTAAGGACTGTAGCCTGCAAGGCTTCTCTGATCATGAGATTCTCCAGGCAAGAATACTGGAGTGAGTTGCCATGTACTCCTCCAGGGGATCTTCCCAACCCAAGGATTAAGCACGGTTCTCTCACATTGCAGCTGGATTCTTTACAATCTGATTCACCAGGGAAGCTTGTCATGAAGAGGAAGAAACATAGGGCAGGAAGCAGGCAGAGTCACTGTCAGCCTGCTTTCTGAGCCAACTTCTCAAGCTGGCAAGTTAAGCATTGTCACCAGACTAGTGTTTGTTTAGTCAAACTTGGCTCTGAATCCTTTATGTAAAATGGGATGAGTTTTCTTTCCTTTTTTTTTTTTTTCCTTCCATCTTTCTCTATGTCTTGTGAACTTGGTTTTGTGTCCAGTGAGAATATTCTCTGTGGTATCTGCTATCTGCAAGGTGCATTTACTTGAGTGCAACTGGTGACCAGTTAAATAGACTTGAATCCTGAGACACACAATCATAAGCAACACTTTATTTGCCTGGCTGTGCCGACTTCCTGGGGAGCTTGTCCTAAGGGATCCCAGTCTACTTCATATCACCCTTTGTTGGTTGTTATTGCTGGCAAATCCCATTCTGGTAGCATCTTACCAGTGCATTAGCATATTTATAGAAATGTCCCACATTTTTATGGAACACTGGAGATACCATTTTCACTACACCATTCTTACTGCTAGTAGAAAGAATGATTTTTTACCTTTTCAGACTAAATCTGAAAGTAAACTTTCTTGGTCGTGTGAGGGTTATAATCTTTCACAAGATGCCTCTTATGTCTTTGATTAAGCCAAAAAATGCTAATTGGTTTGAGTCAACATTTTAATTGAAAATAAGATCCCACTTACCAATAGTCAGATAATAGACACTTTAAATTGTCTGCCTTTAAAAGGTAAAAGGAAAAGGAACTCTCATCATAAGCAATGGTCATACTGATGCCTATAGAAGAATCAAATTGAAAGGAAAACAATTATAGTTATGAGCATTAAGTAGCCCCTTATTAAGTTCACTTTAAAAATCACTCTTTCCTCTCAGCAGTTCCCCAGGTACTCTTACAAATAACCGAGAAATAAATCAGCTAGAGTAGTATTTAGGGGCTGAAAGAAATAACTCTTTTAGACTTGAAAATTCCTACAAAACCAAAAGTACAATTCTAGAAACAATAAGGTCCACCTATCTTTACCATCATAAAACCTTACCTATTCCTCTCAAAATGTTTGTAGTTAGTATAAAAGATCAGGATATTGGAGAAAAGGTGCTTGTACTTCAAAAACATCTTAATAATAATTACCCTAAGACTTATGATAGCAGATAAATATACTCCAAATTCCCAAGAGAGAACTACATTTTTATTTATCTGTTCTTTAAGTTATGAATCTTATCATGTCTCAGAGAGATCCAAATGGCAGAGTGGATGGATATGGAACTCACCTCCCAGCATGTCAACATCCATATACATATGGAACTCTCACAGAAACTAACTGGAAACTAGAAGAAAACCTCTTATACCAACAAAGGTGCAAGAAAGATCCCCACACAGTCAGGTAGAATGTGGCATAAATAAAGATCAGAATGGGTCTGGTGCCCTAGGTGGGATCTGTGAAGGAGAAAAGGTCTACATGTGCAAATCCTCAAACTGAGGAACCTACTTGCAAGCTAGGAGACCCACTAGGAAAGAGAAAGAGAGAGTGGAGGGGCTTGGACTCTGCTTTCAAGGAGGGCACATGTGCAGGCTTGCTGTTTATCAGGGCAGAAGGAAACCTATGCGGATGGCAGCCATCTCACCACAGTTTTCACCAGAAACCTGCGCCAGGTAAGACTGCTAATATGGGCAGCACTAGGTGCTGACTCTTGAGGAGATAGGCCCTGGAAAAGACTTGGTGTAGCTCCACAGAGACAGCCCAGAAGGCCTAGGGTGTGGTCTGAGCTGAAACATAGAGGCCACTGTCAGTGCATGCATGGTAGTAGTAGGTCTGAGAGGGGTGGATTTTGTCAGTGTGTACAGCAGGTGTCACTATATAAATGCATCCCTTGGGTAGATAGACCCTGGGGAAGAGTATGCAGTAGTTCATTTCCCAGTGGAAGCTCTCCCATTCCAGCCACCCTTAATCAAAGCTTGGAGCTAGATCTGAGGTGAATAGGTCCTAGAGAGTTCCTGCAACAGACGCAGCACAGGTCACAGGGAGTAATAGCAGCACCACGCCAATTTATGCACCCAGAGCACTTGAGCCCCAAGCACCAGCCTAGAACTAGGTCTGGGGAAAACACAACAGAGAAAGGGACATGACCTAAGCCTTTTTCTAGGTGGAACGTGGATTCCTGCACAAGTAACACATAGGTCTTCTTGGGTACTTGGGCCTCATTTGCTTCAGCAATCACCCTCTTAGAGATGGAGCACACACTTAAGGACAATAGAGCCTTATAAAACTTGACAGTTGGGGCATCTACTCAAAAACTTGGGGAGCGAAATCTGCTCCCAAAGGGCTGTAACAGCCATGGAGGAGAGAAATAGCCCCACTTACCATCTTAAGGTCTTCCCTGGTGACTCAGATGGTAAAGAATCTGCCTGCAATGCAGGAGACCTAGTTCAGTCCCTGGGTTGGAAATATCCCCTGAAGAAGGGAACAGCAACTCGCTGTAGTATTATTACCTGGAGAATTCCATGGACAGAAGAGCCTTGTGGGCTATAGTCCATGGGGTTACAAAGAGTCATACACAACTGAGCATCTAACACTGTTACTTTCACTTAACATCCACAGTGGAGGCTCTGGATATCACAACATTAACCCCCTATCAAGAGGGTTGAGAAAAGTTGTGACTGGCATCCATACCAATAAAGCTCTCACATCAAAAATACTGGATACACACAGTCTGCCCAGGGATGTTCCCACATAAGCACACCCCTTCAAGACCACAATAGATAACTGTTTCTCCTAAATTTAGAGAGACAGAAAAAGTGAAGTAAATGAAAAAGCAAAGGAAGAACTTCCAATCAAAAGTGCAAGATAAATCCTCAGAAAGAACAAATAATGAAATAGACCTCAACAGTGTACTAGACCCCAGTTGAAAAAGGAGGCAATAAAAATTCTAAAGGAATAAAGAAAAATTACCAACAGAAATACAGATCCCTTTAACAAGTAAATGGAAACATGAAGAAGAATAGTAAAAATTAGACAACTCAAATGCCAGGATAAAAACTAACCTAAAAGCAATGAATAGCAGACTAAAAAATGCAGAAGAATAAATAAAAGATCTAGAAGAGACAATAATGGAAATCACCCAATCAGAAAAGCAGAGAGAAAGACCCCCCCCAAAAAAAGTTGCATAAGAGTGCTATGGGATGACATAAAACATGCCAACCTACATATAATAGAGGTTTCAGAAAAAGACAGTGAAGAGATAAAAATGTTCTNTGTTCAATACAGGATACAGGATGCTTGGGGCTGGTGTATGGGATGATCCAGAGAGATGATATGGGGTGGGAGGTGGGAGAGAGCTTCAGCATTGGGAGATCGTGTACACCTGTGGCTGATTCACGTCAATGTATGACAAAACCAATACAGTACTGTAAAGTAGAATAAAGTAAAAAATAAAATTTTTAAAATAAAAATAAAAAGAAATAATACAAATGAATCTATTTACAAAACAGAAAAAGACTCACAGACATAGAGAATGAACTTATAGTTGCAGGGGGAAGAATGTGGGAAGAGACAGACAGCTTTGGATCAACATATACACACTGCTTTATTTAAAATGGAGAAACAATAAGTTATTACTGTATGCATAGCATAGAGAACACTGCTCAACCTCATGTGGTAGCGTAGATAGGAGGGGAGTTTGGAGGAGAATGGATACTTGTACATGTATGGCTGAGTCACTATCCTGTCCACCTGAAACTATCACAACAAAGTTAATTGGTTTTTCAGTTCAGTTCAGTCGCTCAGTTGTGTCTGACTCTTTGCAACCCCATGATCTGCAGCAAGCCAGGCCTCTCTGTCCATCACCAGCTCCCAGAGTTTACCCAAACTCATTAACTCGCTATACTCCAATACAAAAAAAAATTTTAATGAAAGCATATATGCACCCAACATAGAAGAACCTAAATATATAAAACAAATACTAACAGACATAAAGGGATAATTGACAGGAACACAGCAATAATAGGAGACCTTAGTACTCCATTGGTGTTATTGGACAGATCTTCCACCTGGAAAATCAATAAGGCAATAGAAATCCTAAAAAACACAACTGACAGTTGAAATTAATTGGTATCTACAGAACACTACATTAAAAAGAGAAAGAAAAAAAAAACAGAAATACACATTCTTTTCAAGCACACATGGAACAATCTCTAAAAGAGATCACATTCTTTTCAAGCACACATGGAACAATATCTAAAGGAGACCATATAGTAGGTCACAGAAAAAGCCTCAACAAATTTAAGAGGATAGAATTATTTCAACCATCTATTTTGACCACAGTGGTACACATGAAAAAGGAAATTAACCACAGAAAGAAATCTTGGTGGAAAAAAATGAACAAATGAAGATGAAATCACATACTACTTAAAAAATGAATCAATAATGAAATCAAAGAGGGCATCAGAAGATACCTCAAGAAAAATAACAATGAAAACACAGCCTTACAAAATCCATAAGATGCAGATCTAAGAGGAAACTTTGTTGACACAGGCCTTCCCCAAGAAACAAGACAAATCTCATATAAACAACCTAAACTACCCTCTTAAAAAATAGAAAATACCAGTGAGAGAGGCTTTGTGTAATTTATCAACATATGCGTACTGATATGTCATTTTTATTTTTATGAGACATAAATTTTCTGGAGCCTGAATATTATAGAACATTTTGCCAGATTTAATTTTACATGCCATGGAAGACCAACCCAAATGGAAGCAAATTTTGGTTGGACAGATGAGGTTTGGGAAATGTACAAATTAATTGTGATTTAGAAATGAAAAGTTAATTTGTAAAAAATATTAAAATGACTGAGTGGTTAAAAAAATAGAAAATAAAAACAAAACAAATAAAACCCAAGTCAGCAGAAGGACCAAATAAAGATCAAAGAATAAATAAAATAGAAAAAATCTATAGAAAAGATCAATAAAACCAAAAACTACTTTTTTTGACAGTAAACATCTTAGTCTTTTATTTGCCCAAGGCCAGCTATTGCAGGCACTGAGGCCCCAAGACTTCCAGAAGGGATGGGGGTGGTGACCCATCCTGCCTCCCAGGTGCTGCCTGCCCCATCCTGCTTCCTGCAGGAGATGGGAGAGTAGATAAAGTATACCCTTGCACAATCAAGTATCTCAATTGTGTGTGTGTGTGTCAATAGCTCAGTTGTGTCTGACTCTGCAGCCTATGGACTGTAACCCACCAGGCTCCTCTGTTCAAGGGAATTTCCAGACAAGAGTACTGGAGTGGGTTTTCATTTCCTTCTCTAGAAGTTTTTTTTTTTTTTTTAAATAAATAAGAAGTGATTTATTAGAATAGGACTCTTGTGAGGTTTACAAGAGGGTGGTTGAGAGGATGCTGTGCCCAACCAATACAGTATTATAAAGTAGAATAAAGTAAAAATAAAATTTAAAAAAAAGAAAGACAAAAGCAGTCTTCTCCCCCTCCCCACTTTTCCTTTGATTATAAAACTGTATCCCAATAGAAGTATTTTTTAAAGAAAATAAACAGCACTTGCAACCTCTAGCCAGACTCACCAAGAAGAAAGAGAATCCAAATAAACAAAATAATTCAGAAAGAGGAGAAACAGCAACCAAGCCCATAGAAATGCAGTAGAATTATAAGAGAAACCCATGAACAGTTATATGCCAACAAACTAAACAACTTCAAAGAAATGGACACTTCTAGAAGCATGCAGCCTGCCACAACTGAGTCAAGAAAAAACAGATAATTTGAACAGACTGATCACAAGAAGTGAAATAAAATCTGTATTTAAAAACAATAACAATCACCTTCCTGAAAACAAAAGTCCAGAACCCTGTATCTTAACTGGGAATTTCTATAAAACATACAAAAATACTTATATCTATTCATCTCAAACTCTCCCAAAAGATTGAAGAGGAGAGAACACTTTCATTTTTAAAATATAACTTTATTTAATTGGAGGTTAATTACTTTACAGTATTGTCTTGGTTTTGCCATACATCAACATGAATCTGCCACAGGTATACATGTGTTCCCCATCCTGGACACCCCTCTCTCCTCCCTCCCCGTACCGTCCCTCTGGGTCGTCCCAATGCACTAGCCCCAAGCATACAGTATCATGCATTGAACCTGGACTGCTGGTTCATTTCCTATATGATATTATACATGTTTCAATGCCATTCTCCCAAATCATTCCACCCTCTCCTTCTCCCACAGAGTCCAAAAGACTGTTCTATACATCTGTGTCTCTATTGCTGTCTCACACACAGGGTTATCATTACCATCTTTCTAAATTCCACATATATGCATTAGTATACTGTATTGGTGTTTTTCTTTCTGGCTTACTTCATTCTGTATAATCAGATCCAGTTTCATCCACCTCATTAGAACTGATTCAAGTGTATTCTTTTTAATGGCTGAGTGATACTCCATTGTGTATATGTACCACAGCTTTCTTATCCATAGGTCTGCTGAGGGACATCTAGGTTGCTTCCATATCCTGGCTATTATAAATGGTGCTGTGATGAACATTGGGGTACACGTGTTTCTTTCAGTTCTGGTTTCCTTGGTGTGTGTACCCAGCAGTGGGATTGCTGGGTCATAAGGCAGTTCTATTTACAGTTTTTAAAGGAATCTCCACACATGCTTGTTTTGGTTTCTGGTGAGAGTGTCATCCATACTTGTAGACACCTGCCTTTGTGCTATCTTCGTGAGGCAGAGAGAGACACAGTCAGCTGTTTGGTGTCTCCTCTTCAGGGATATTAATCCTATTGGATCAGGGCCCTAACTTATGACATAATTTAACCTTAATTATTTCCTTACATATTATATCTTCAAATACAATTGGATTTGTATTTTGGATATATTTGTCACATTGGATATATATACTCCTTAAAGCTATTGTTCTGTAATTTTCTTATTTTTTCTGTATTTTTTCTTATTTTTGGTACTATTACTGTCTGGTTCTGTTATCAGGGTGATAGGTAATCTATGGTATTTTGCTATGGTGCCCAAGAAAATAATGCAGTAACAAAATAATAGCTCATTTCTGTCTAGTTTGTAAGGAATTAACAATACTATAATAGTACAACCCTGCATATGAGAATCTCATGTTTATATTTAAAGCCAGAAAGTGATAATCTTATTACTTCTTAGGATAAAGTTAGCTTTCTTCTAATATCTTTATTGTTTTATATTTCAGGTTCCTATCTATATTTCTCATGAGATAACATTGCCATACTTAGTTGCTCAGTCATGTCTGACTCTTTGCAACCCTATGAACTTTAGCCCACCAGGCTTCTCTGTCCATGGGGATTCTCCAAGCAAGAATACTGGAGAAGATTGCCATGTCCTCCTCCAGGTGATCTTCCCAACCTAGGGATTGAACCCAGGTCTACCTCAGTGTAGGCAGATTCTTTACCATCTGAGCCACCAAGGAACATTGCTTGCATGCAAAGTGATAGAAGTGAAATTTCTTTTTTTTTTTTNACAGGGTTATCATTACCATCTTTCTAAATTCCACATATATGCATTAGTATACTGTATTGGTGTTTTTCTTTCTGGCTTACTTCATTCTGTATAATCAGATCCAGTTTCATCCACCTCATTAGAACTGATTCAAGTGTATTCTTTTTAATGGCTGAGTGATACTCCATTGTGTATATGTACCACAGCTTTCTTATCCATAGGTCTGCTGAGGGACATCTAGGTTGCTTCCATATCCTGGCTATTATAAATGGTGCTGTGATGAACATTGGGGTACACGTGTTTCTTTCAGTTCTGGTTTCCTTGGTGTGTGTACCCAGCAGTGGGATTGCTGGGTCATAAGGCAGTTCTATTTACAGTTTTTAAAGGAATCTCCACACATGCTTGTTTTGGTTTCTGGTGAGAGTGTCATCCATACTTGTAGACACCTGCCTTTGTGCTATCTTCGTGAGGCAGAGAGAGACACAGTCAGCTGTTTGGTGTCTCCTCTTCAGGGATATTAATCCTATTGGATCAGGGCCCTAACTTATGACATAATTTAACCTTAATTATTTCCTTACATATTATATCTTCAAATACAATTGGATTTGTATTTTGGATATATTTGTCACATTGGATATATATACTCCTTAAAGCTATTGTTCTGTAATTTTCTTATTTTTTCTGTATTTTTTCTTATTTTTGGTACTATTACTGTCTGGTTCTGTTATCAGGGTGATAGGTAATCTATGGTATTTTGCTATGGTGCCCAAGAAAATAATGCAGTAACAAAATAATAGCTCATTTCTGTCTAGTTTGTAAGGAATTAACAATACTATAATAGTACAACCCTGCATATGAGAATCTCATGTTTATATTTAAAGCCAGAAAGTGATAATCTTATTACTTCTTAGGATAAAGTTAGCTTTCTTCTAATATCTTTATTGTTTTATATTTCAGGTTCCTATCTATATTTCTCATGAGATAACATTGCCATACTTAGTTGCTCAGTCATGTCTGACTCTTTGCAACCCTATGAACTTTAGCCCACCAGGCTTCTCTGTCCATGGGGATTCTCCAAGCAAGAATACTGGAGAAGATTGCCATGTCCTCCTCCAGGTGATCTTCCCAACCTAGGGATTGAACCCAGGTCTACCTCAGTGTAGGCAGATTCTTTACCATCTGAGCCACCAAGGAACATTGCTTGCATGCAAAGTGATAGAAGTGAAATTTCTTTTTTTTTTTTAATTATTTATTCAATTGTCTGAATACCATTTCTTGAAAAAAGCCATCTTCATTACTCTGAAGTTCCATATTTGTTAAGAATTAAACATTTTTGTGCAGGGGACTATTTCTGAACTTTCTTTTTTATTCAGTTTTCTCTCTATGATTGTAACAATGTCCAATATTTTAACTAGTTAGCCTTGAAATGCATTTTGATATCTGGTAAAAGTAATTCTTCTTTTCCCCCTTATTGCCTAATTATATTTGGTTGTTAGCACTTGCATATGCATTTTACGCTAACCCTAGACAGTCATATATACACTCATTTTCATTGAGTTTCTGGATAATCCATGGATAAAATTTTCATATATTAATCTTCTTGAAATATTACATCTTTACTTTTTTATAATAGAATAATTCTCAACGTATTTAGGACATCCTGAATTTTTCTCAATTATAGTTTATATATTTCTATATAAGTATCTTTATTCCTAAAATATTAAAAATACATCTTTAGTTCTATAGTTCTAAAATTTTGTTTCTAACTGTTACTATAGATATGCAAATATACAATTGGTTTTCATATATTGATTTTTGTCAATGGATTTTCTAAACTTATTGCTTCAAATAGTTCAACTATAGATTCTTCTCTATTTTCAACTGTCCCCCCTTGTTGATAACTCTTTTCCAATTGTAATATGCTATATTTATTTACTTTCCTTATTACAGTAGATAAGACTTTAAGTAAAATTTTGAATATAAATGTTGGTTGATAACACTGTGCCTCATTCTTGGTGGCAGAGGATAATCTTTGACATTTCAACATTTATATTAATCAGTAAAATTTTATCTAGAGTTCTAAAATATATTTCTTTATTCAGTTAGGGAAATTCACTTCTGTTCCTGTTGCCCCAATAATTTTATCAGAAATGCATATTGCTTAAACATAAAAATGTGGATTTTTGAGTTCATCATTTTTTTCTCCTTAATATTTTAATGTGGTTATTTATACTAGTTGATTTTCTTTTCATCATTCCTAGAAACATCTTTATCTCAAGTGTTCCTAAATACTTTTCAGCATACATTACAGATGTATATAACTTCCATTCTTTGGTATGGTGCTGTTCTCAATGCAGCTTGCAAGTAGCATCTTAGAAATGCCTTTAACTATAAGTATTCTCAAACACTTCTCTGCATGCATTTCAGAATGGGTGTAACTTCTTTTCACTGATATAACACTGTTCCAAATGGGCTTGCAAACAGCATTTTAAATGCATCTTGAAGTTAGTGTTCTTAGAAACATATTTGTGTGTGGTGTTGTGTGTGTGCATGTGAATCAGTTCTTTCTTGTTATTTATTTCTTATTAATATATACATGACTTGAACCATTATATTAGTTTCAGGTGTATAATAAAATAATTTGGTATTTGTTTATACTGTGAAATGATTACCCCAATAAGTCTAGTTATAACATCCCTCACTACATATAGTTATAATTTTTTTATGATGAGAAATTTGAGATCTACTTTTTAAGTAACTTTCAGTACACAACATAATATTATTAACTATAGTCATCATTACACCTCTAGGACTTATTTATTTTATAACTCAAAGTTTGTTCCTTTTGGCTACCTTCACTCTTTTTACCTAGTCCCATCCCTGGGTATGGAAGTCACTTATTTGTTTTCTATATGCACAAATGTGTTATTTTTTCCAATTGATTTTTAAATATTGACATAATGAGAACTAACTCTTCTTTGTTTTATGTTTACTCTTTCATAGATCACTGTACTTCATATTTCAATTTACCTGAAATTTGCATGAAAGTTTATAAGCAACATTGGTCTGTAATGATCCTTATTATGTACTTAATAGAATTTATTGTGAATTTATCTGGGCCTGGAGTTTTCATTATATGAAGGTTTTTAATTATAATTAATTTTAAAAGTTAGAAGGCTATTCATACTTCCCATTTACTTCCACTTTAGTTATGATCATTTATTTACCAGGAAGCTTAAAATTTGAACTACATTTTTATATTGAATGGCCTAATGTTCATGACACACTCTTATGATCTTTTAAAGTATGTATAAACAGTAGAGATATCACTGTTCTTTATTCTTGATATTAGTTAGTTGAGAAATCTCCATTTTATCTTTTCAGTGAAGCATACTAGTGGTTTATCTGATTTATTTAACTTATTAAAGAACAAGCCTCTGTCTATTCTCCTTGCTATACATTTCCTTTTTTTTTTTATTAATGTCTGTTCTTATTTTTGTCATTTCTTTACATATGTGTTCTTTCTGCTAAATTTGTTGTCAATTTTGTAATATAATGTACATTTGTAAGGCCTTCCCAAGTGGCTCAGTGGAAAAGAATCTACCTGCCAATGCAGGAGACACAGGAGAAGCAAGTTTCATCCCTGGGTCAGAAAGATGCCCTGGAGGAGGAAATGGCAACCCACTCCAGTATTCATGCCTGGAGAATACCATGGACAGATGAGCCTGGTGGGCTATAGTCCATGGTGTCACAGAGAGTCAGACGGGACTAAGTAACTAAGCCCACACATACATTTGTAATTATCCAAATTTAGTGATTGTATCAGAAATAACAACTTTCTCATTTTCTAATATATTTATTTCAATCTACAAAATTTTCTCCAAGTATTGCTTTCCACCCAGCATACAAACTTTTATATAACACTTCATTATTAATCAAATAATAATATTTTCTGATTCTTTTTGTAATTGTTTTCATTGACAAGTGAGTGATTTAGAAATGTATTTATTAATATCTTGATATATAAATGATTTTTCTAGCTGTATTTTGTTATTGATTTCTGATTCAATTTCAGTCTGGGCTTAGAGAATATATTCTAAATTATTTCAAGCCTTTGAAATTGTTGAGACATCTTTTAGGCGCAATATGTAAATTTTAATAAGTGTTTGATATGTAATTTTCACCAATGAGATTTGGTCAGCAGTATTAATAGTGTATAAAAATCTATCACCTTGCTGTTTGTTTGTTTATTTGTTTGTTTGTTTCTACCCCTCGGCTTATTCAATCAATTACATTCTCGTCCTCTAGTGACCAGAAATACGAACTTTCTTATGTTTCTTGTGGGAAATGAACATTGTCTGGTCAGCTGGGCATGATTGCTTGTAATTCTCCTAATAACAGCACAAACTTTTTGAAGGATGAAAGAAACAGGGCAAAGAACATAGGAAACTATATATGTATTTTTATGTTTTAAAATATTTTTTTTTTAAAAAGCACTCCTTCTTCAAGAAACAAAGATTCAGATGAATTCTATTTCCCTCCCCCTCCCCACGGTGGCAGCATGCAGGTCCAAGTGCACACCTGGCATAACATCTATGTGCCCCTCTAAAGAAGAGAAGGCAGGAGGAGTCCAGCATCATTATATGACATTTCTGCCCCATCTATGCATTCATCTTCTTTTCCCTACCACTTGGAAACAAAGTTTCATCTTTCCTTATGAATGTATTTAAAGCTAAATGTTGTATTTCAGTGCATGGCCTTAAGGGTATTCTAAGTGTTTATACCTGTCATATTTTGAATAGCATTCATTTGAAATATTTTTGAGTTTTGCTTGAGTTCTTCTATAACTCATAGGTGATTTAGGTTCTTTAATGCTCTCTCTCAAATTTTATTCCTTGAATTCTCACTATATTAGCTATTTTCTAAGTCTTTCAAGCAGTTACTTCTTATACTTAACTAGTTTCTATCATTGATCTATATGTAAATATCAGCTTATTAAAAATGTTTAATCTAGGTTATGAGTAGAAATTAAAATTTAAGTATGTTTTAGACCTGTAAAATAAGTGAATACAAATAAATTCTGCTAACCACACTACAATATACACATAGCAGAATTCTTGGCACTTGCAGAAAAACATTTAGAGTTTTTCTTGAAATTTCAGTGTTTGATTAAACAGATAGTTTCATGTAATTTTCATAATCAGAGAACTTTTGTGATATTATATTTGAATAGCTTTAAAATAATTAATACCTTTTAAATCTGTATTAAAATATGGAATTAGAAATACATCTTTGAGTGACTTTTGTGTTTCTCGTTACTTTTTATCTAGTTATTCACTCATAGTGATTAGACGCTTCATAACAGCCCATCCTCACACAGAATGAGTGAGAGAATGCCTGTCCCAAGCAGACTTCCATACAATTATTAATACAAGTGATTTGGGAACAAAACATGCTACACAAAGGTACTTACAAGTGAAATTCCCTTTTTGATAATATATTTCATTGTTCTTGGCTTTAAAGTTCAACTTACTTTACAGCCTTCTTAATGTGTAATAGATGTACAAAAACAAGCAACTGCACATAATTAATGTATGGAATTTGGTGAGTTGTAGAAAATTGTCTTTGTAAATTTCAAAATAAAAATCAGTTTTTCCATCAGTATAAGAAAATAAATACTTATCCCCTACCTGTTCCTGCAGGGATTATTCATTTTCAGACAGCAGAAAATGGAGACTGACACAGTTGCTCCAGTCACAGTATCCTTTGGGCGATTCTAAATTACCAAATAATTTTATCTCAAAAATTATTCTTGTAAACACTGTTCCAATAATTTTATAATAATTATTTCATTGAGACAACAAAAGAGACACAGATGTGTAGAACGGACTTTTGGCCTCTGAGGGAGAGGGAGAGGGTGGGATGATTTGGGAGAATGGCATTGAAACATGTATACTGTCATGTAAGAAATGAAGCGCCAGTTTATGTTCAATACAGGGTACAGGATGCTTGGGGCTGGTGCATGGGGATGATCCAGAGAAATGATATGGGGTGAGAGGTGGGAGGGGGTTTCAGGATTGGGAGCTCGTGTATACCTGTGGCTGATTCATGTCAATGTATGGCAAAACCAATACAGTATTGTAAAGTAGAATAAAGTAAAAATAAAATTAAAAAAAAATAATTATTTCATTTAATACTCATGGTAAACCTGGGAGCTGATTGCTCTTATTATTATGATAGTTTTTGTTTACCAGATAAGATAAAAGAGTGTTTAATTTGCCCAAGATAAATACTTAGAGAGCACTGCATTCAGATTTGAACCCCTAATGTCTAATTTTTAATCTTCCTTCCCTGCACCCTACAGTAGTGCTTAAACGTTGGACCTGAATACGTGTGTGCTGGAGGAAACTGCTTGGAAACAATGCATGTCCTTTAAATATGGGCATATGAGCCATGTGGGACTGGGCCCAAGGCCTAGGATGTTTAAGATAAAAGACTGTGGGAGTCTCCAGTTTTCTTCTGCCCATGGCCACAGTCCACTTCAGAACTAGTCTCTTGCCTGTCAGACTCATGTTACACTGCCTGGAATGTGCCTCAGCATTTTAGTGCTGTCAGAACCTCCCCTTTATCAACTTGCTCCCTGGTGACTGGGTGCTCAGCCCAGCCAACTTAGGTGGAAGGCTACTTCCCTTCATTCCAGTTGGACACCTCAACACTCATCATCCAGGAGATAGCCTACTACCCTGCACATTGCTGTGTGCACAAATTGGTCTCAATCAGGTTCTAGACCTGGATGCCCTCAGTGATATTTTGGGGAAAGAGGGCTCAGCTGAGCCAAATAATTGGAGATAGGATCAGATATGTATTTTTAGAGACTATGTGAAAGCAACATCAGTGCTCATATTAAAAAAATCAGGATAAGTTTTTGAAATATGATGGTTAAATAAAATTCTATGAGAAGAGAGATTTGACTAGTATGGAAAATATTAGATTATTTCTCTCAACACACACCGCCTAGTGTTTGTAGTTATTCAGTCTTAGATAACATATAAAATCATGGGGTACAATTTTAGTTTCTAATAGTGCATAAGGAATATCTCATTATAAAATGAGAAGATGTGGTTCACGGTGAGAGGACAAGACACAAACACTTTTGTGAGTCACACAGGTGGGAATCTGAAAGCAGACACTGTCCCATGCCAGCTGTACAGCTGGGCAGGTTAGAAGATACTGCTTTTTCTGCATTTCCTTAGGTTTGAGGAGAAGGATGGCCAAATACCATCTAGAACTGAGCTACCACTCTCCTGAATTTCAGGTGCTTAAGAGTCATATGCATTAATGATTACCATAGAGAACAACACATATAAAGTCATCATAAAACACTACACTGAGTAGTGCTAATCTATAAAAAGTAAAAAAGTCAAACAAATATAATTTAGACATGATGCTGAGAATATACTACCATTAAACATGTAATAGATTTATACTCAGGATTTTTTATGTTTGTGAATTTTTGGACAACCAATAGCTGTGTTTCAAGTCATTTTGTATGAAAATTTGGAGGGCTGTCAAAGGAATAGTCAATATCCAACACATTTATAGAGAAAAAGTAAAAGTGAGCCAAACTTTGAAAGAGTTATCATCCTAAACACAAAATTCAACATAAAGGAGAAAAATATAAATTCACTAATATTTACTAGATNATTATTAATACAAGTGATTTGGGAACAAAACATGCTACACAAAGGTACTTACAAGTGAAATTCCCTTTTTGATAATATATTTCATTGTTCTTGGCTTTAAAGTTCAACTTACTTTACAGCCTTCTTAATGTGTAATAGATGTACAAAAACAAGCAACTGCACATAATTAATGTATGGAATTTGGTGAGTTGTAGAAAATTGTCTTTGTAAATTTCAAAATAAAAATCAGTTTTTCCATCAGTATAAGAAAATAAATACTTATCCCCTACCTGTTCCTGCAGGGATTATTCATTTTCAGACAGCAGAAAATGGAGACTGACACAGTTGCTCCAGTCACAGTATCCTTTGGGCGATTCTAAATTACCAAATAATTTTATCTCAAAAATTATTCTTGTAAACACTGTTCCAATAATTTTATAATAATTATTTCATTGAGACAACAAAAGAGACACAGATGTGTAGAACGGACTTTTGGCCTCTGAGGGAGAGGGAGAGGGTGGGATGATTTGGGAGAATGGCATTGAAACATGTATACTGTCATGTAAGAAATGAAGCGCCAGTTTATGTTCAATACAGGGTACAGGATGCTTGGGGCTGGTGCATGGGGATGATCCAGAGAAATGATATGGGGTGAGAGGTGGGAGGGGGTTTCAGGATTGGGAGCTCGTGTATACCTGTGGCTGATTCATGTCAATGTATGGCAAAACCAATACAGTATTGTAAAGTAGAATAAAGTAAAAATAAAATTAAAAAAAAATAATTATTTCATTTAATACTCATGGTAAACCTGGGAGCTGATTGCTCTTATTATTATGATAGTTTTTGTTTACCAGATAAGATAAAAGAGTGTTTAATTTGCCCAAGATAAATACTTAGAGAGCACTGCATTCAGATTTGAACCCCTAATGTCTAATTTTTAATCTTCCTTCCCTGCACCCTACAGTAGTGCTTAAACGTTGGACCTGAATACGTGTGTGCTGGAGGAAACTGCTTGGAAACAATGCATGTCCTTTAAATATGGGCATATGAGCCATGTGGGACTGGGCCCAAGGCCTAGGATGTTTAAGATAAAAGACTGTGGGAGTCTCCAGTTTTCTTCTGCCCATGGCCACAGTCCACTTCAGAACTAGTCTCTTGCCTGTCAGACTCATGTTACACTGCCTGGAATGTGCCTCAGCATTTTAGTGCTGTCAGAACCTCCCCTTTATCAACTTGCTCCCTGGTGACTGGGTGCTCAGCCCAGCCAACTTAGGTGGAAGGCTACTTCCCTTCATTCCAGTTGGACACCTCAACACTCATCATCCAGGAGATAGCCTACTACCCTGCACATTGCTGTGTGCACAAATTGGTCTCAATCAGGTTCTAGACCTGGATGCCCTCAGTGATATTTTGGGGAAAGAGGGCTCAGCTGAGCCAAATAATTGGAGATAGGATCAGATATGTATTTTTAGAGACTATGTGAAAGCAACATCAGTGCTCATATTAAAAAAATCAGGATAAGTTTTTGAAATATGATGGTTAAATAAAATTCTATGAGAAGAGAGATTTGACTAGTATGGAAAATATTAGATTATTTCTCTCAACACACACCGCCTAGTGTTTGTAGTTATTCAGTCTTAGATAACATATAAAATCATGGGGTACAATTTTAGTTTCTAATAGTGCATAAGGAATATCTCATTATAAAATGAGAAGATGTGGTTCACGGTGAGAGGACAAGACACAAACACTTTTGTGAGTCACACAGGTGGGAATCTGAAAGCAGACACTGTCCCATGCCAGCTGTACAGCTGGGCAGGTTAGAAGATACTGCTTTTTCTGCATTTCCTTAGGTTTGAGGAGAAGGATGGCCAAATACCATCTAGAACTGAGCTACCACTCTCCTGAATTTCAGGTGCTTAAGAGTCATATGCATTAATGATTACCATAGAGAACAACACATATAAAGTCATCATAAAACACTACACTGAGTAGTGCTAATCTATAAAAAGTAAAAAAGTCAAACAAATATAATTTAGACATGATGCTGAGAATATACTACCATTAAACATGTAATAGATTTATACTCAGGATTTTTTATGTTTGTGAATTTTTGGACAACCAATAGCTGTGTTTCAAGTCATTTTGTATGAAAATTTGGAGGGCTGTCAAAGGAATAGTCAATATCCAACACATTTATAGAGAAAAAGTAAAAGTGAGCCAAACTTTGAAAGAGTTATCATCCTAAACACAAAATTCAACATAAAGGAGAAAAATATAAATTCACTAATATTTACTAGATTCACAATGTAGTAACATCATTCTCACATAATTTATCAAGTGAGGAAAAGTTTTACCTTATGAAACTATTGAGCCTTCTACTGCATGATCAGACTATCCTTCAATTTCTTTTTGTTTTCATAAATAAAATGATTTTAATTTTAGTACTTTAACTCCGAGAATAATTAGCTTTGAGTGTTATAAATATAAATTTTAAATATTTAATATATTGATTATGTGCATGTATGTATATATAATATAAATATAAATACAAATTCAAATTATTTTTTTATTGCACTCCTACTCATTGTCCTTGCTAAATCCTCTTAAGTATAATAGTTTATCAGTAATTATTCTTAATCTTCTGCTGTCCATGAATAATTTCTTTGCAATTCTAACATGTATTATTTCTTTGCTTACCTTACTGGAGTGGACAAGACTTGTAATAATAACACATATAGACTTTTTACCTTTCTGTAGATGGAAACTTTAAAAATTTCCATTTATAGAGTTATTTTAAATTAAATATTTAATTTATCTAACAGATCAATATTTAAATTCCTTATTTTTGGTCCTGTTATTTTTGTTGATAAATGGTGTTTTTTTTTTAGAAATATGACCATTTCACATACATTTAAAAATTTAATAACTAACTTTTTTCTGATATCCTCATATAATTTTTAATACCTGTTATTAATGTACTGATATCACTTTTTATATTTCTGATCTTGATTACTTGAGCCTTCTTCACTTTAGGTTTAAGAATCTTTTCAAAGGATTTTGATTAATTCCCCCAACTTCATATTTGTTTTACTTTATCATGTTTATGATTTACTTCAATCTAATTTCTGTGCTATATTCATATTTTCTCAAATTTTAAAATAAAAATTGGAACACAAAATTTCCTCTAAGAACTTGTTTTAGCAAACAAAATCTAATACTATGTAAAATGATAATCATACCACAAAACGTTTATTCTTGGGGAAAAAAGGGTAAGTTAAACATTGAAAAAAATCTATCAGTGTAAATAATCACAATAAAATAAAAAACAGAAAAATAACATGATCATCTCTTTAAAAGTACAGAAACCTACATGATAAAATTCAATATACATCAACACTTTATATTTATAACTTCTTTGTTTACTAATCTATTAAGATGCATGTGCAAATGACAGCTCAGATGAAATTAAAAGCACCACATGGGCAGAAGGATAGAGGATTTACCATGAAAGGCTGGCCTAGCACAATACCGTACAAAACTGGGTGTAATAAAGAAACAGAAACAAAGAGCCACTGTGAATTAAATAAATCATAAAGAGTGGGGGGTGGGGGGGGGNACCTGTTCCTGCAGGGATTATTCATTTTCAGACAGCAGAAAATGGAGACTGACACAGTTGCTCCAGTCACAGTATCCTTTGGGCGATTCTAAATTACCAAATAATTTTATCTCAAAAATTATTCTTGTAAACACTGTTCCAATAATTTTATAATAATTATTTCATTGAGACAACAAAAGAGACACAGATGTGTAGAACGGACTTTTGGCCTCTGAGGGAGAGGGAGAGGGTGGGATGATTTGGGAGAATGGCATTGAAACATGTATACTGTCATGTAAGAAATGAAGCGCCAGTTTATGTTCAATACAGGGTACAGGATGCTTGGGGCTGGTGCATGGGGATGATCCAGAGAAATGATATGGGGTGAGAGGTGGGAGGGGGTTTCAGGATTGGGAGCTCGTGTATACCTGTGGCTGATTCATGTCAATGTATGGCAAAACCAATACAGTATTGTAAAGTAGAATAAAGTAAAAATAAAATTAAAAAAAAATAATTATTTCATTTAATACTCATGGTAAACCTGGGAGCTGATTGCTCTTATTATTATGATAGTTTTTGTTTACCAGATAAGATAAAAGAGTGTTTAATTTGCCCAAGATAAATACTTAGAGAGCACTGCATTCAGATTTGAACCCCTAATGTCTAATTTTTAATCTTCCTTCCCTGCACCCTACAGTAGTGCTTAAACGTTGGACCTGAATACGTGTGTGCTGGAGGAAACTGCTTGGAAACAATGCATGTCCTTTAAATATGGGCATATGAGCCATGTGGGACTGGGCCCAAGGCCTAGGATGTTTAAGATAAAAGACTGTGGGAGTCTCCAGTTTTCTTCTGCCCATGGCCACAGTCCACTTCAGAACTAGTCTCTTGCCTGTCAGACTCATGTTACACTGCCTGGAATGTGCCTCAGCATTTTAGTGCTGTCAGAACCTCCCCTTTATCAACTTGCTCCCTGGTGACTGGGTGCTCAGCCCAGCCAACTTAGGTGGAAGGCTACTTCCCTTCATTCCAGTTGGACACCTCAACACTCATCATCCAGGAGATAGCCTACTACCCTGCACATTGCTGTGTGCACAAATTGGTCTCAATCAGGTTCTAGACCTGGATGCCCTCAGTGATATTTTGGGGAAAGAGGGCTCAGCTGAGCCAAATAATTGGAGATAGGATCAGATATGTATTTTTAGAGACTATGTGAAAGCAACATCAGTGCTCATATTAAAAAAATCAGGATAAGTTTTTGAAATATGATGGTTAAATAAAATTCTATGAGAAGAGAGATTTGACTAGTATGGAAAATATTAGATTATTTCTCTCAACACACACCGCCTAGTGTTTGTAGTTATTCAGTCTTAGATAACATATAAAATCATGGGGTACAATTTTAGTTTCTAATAGTGCATAAGGAATATCTCATTATAAAATGAGAAGATGTGGTTCACGGTGAGAGGACAAGACACAAACACTTTTGTGAGTCACACAGGTGGGAATCTGAAAGCAGACACTGTCCCATGCCAGCTGTACAGCTGGGCAGGTTAGAAGATACTGCTTTTTCTGCATTTCCTTAGGTTTGAGGAGAAGGATGGCCAAATACCATCTAGAACTGAGCTACCACTCTCCTGAATTTCAGGTGCTTAAGAGTCATATGCATTAATGATTACCATAGAGAACAACACATATAAAGTCATCATAAAACACTACACTGAGTAGTGCTAATCTATAAAAAGTAAAAAAGTCAAACAAATATAATTTAGACATGATGCTGAGAATATACTACCATTAAACATGTAATAGATTTATACTCAGGATTTTTTATGTTTGTGAATTTTTGGACAACCAATAGCTGTGTTTCAAGTCATTTTGTATGAAAATTTGGAGGGCTGTCAAAGGAATAGTCAATATCCAACACATTTATAGAGAAAAAGTAAAAGTGAGCCAAACTTTGAAAGAGTTATCATCCTAAACACAAAATTCAACATAAAGGAGAAAAATATAAATTCACTAATATTTACTAGATTCACAATGTAGTAACATCATTCTCACATAATTTATCAAGTGAGGAAAAGTTTTACCTTATGAAACTATTGAGCCTTCTACTGCATGATCAGACTATCCTTCAATTTCTTTTTGTTTTCATAAATAAAATGATTTTAATTTTAGTACTTTAACTCCGAGAATAATTAGCTTTGAGTGTTATAAATATAAATTTTAAATATTTAATATATTGATTATGTGCATGTATGTATATATAATATAAATATAAATACAAATTCAAATTATTTTTTTATTGCACTCCTACTCATTGTCCTTGCTAAATCCTCTTAAGTATAATAGTTTATCAGTAATTATTCTTAATCTTCTGCTGTCCATGAATAATTTCTTTGCAATTCTAACATGTATTATTTCTTTGCTTACCTTACTGGAGTGGACAAGACTTGTAATAATAACACATATAGACTTTTTACCTTTCTGTAGATGGAAACTTTAAAAATTTCCATTTATAGAGTTATTTTAAATTAAATATTTAATTTATCTAACAGATCAATATTTAAATTCCTTATTTTTGGTCCTGTTATTTTTGTTGATAAATGGTGTTTTTTTTTTAGAAATATGACCATTTCACATACATTTAAAAATTTAATAACTAACTTTTTTCTGATATCCTCATATAATTTTTAATACCTGTTATTAATGTACTGATATCACTTTTTATATTTCTGATCTTGATTACTTGAGCCTTCTTCACTTTAGGTTTAAGAATCTTTTCAAAGGATTTTGATTAATTCCCCCAACTTCATATTTGTTTTACTTTATCATGTTTATGATTTACTTCAATCTAATTTCTGTGCTATATTCATATTTTCTCAAATTTTAAAATAAAAATTGGAACACAAAATTTCCTCTAAGAACTTGTTTTAGCAAACAAAATCTAATACTATGTAAAATGATAATCATACCACAAAACGTTTATTCTTGGGGAAAAAAGGGTAAGTTAAACATTGAAAAAAATCTATCAGTGTAAATAATCACAATAAAATAAAAAACAGAAAAATAACATGATCATCTCTTTAAAAGTACAGAAACCTACATGATAAAATTCAATATACATCAACACTTTATATTTATAACTTCTTTGTTTACTAATCTATTAAGATGCATGTGCAAATGACAGCTCAGATGAAATTAAAAGCACCACATGGGCAGAAGGATAGAGGATTTACCATGAAAGGCTGGCCTAGCACAATACCGTACAAAACTGGGTGTAATAAAGAAACAGAAACAAAGAGCCACTGTGAATTAAATAAATCATAAAGAGTGGGGGGTGGGGGGGGGCGGGGAAAAGCAAGCCAGGGTCACAACGGGGACAGAGGCTTATTAAGCCAGCATCAGGACCAGCAATGTCTGAGGCTTCTGCACAAAGGGAGCAAAAGCCTGGAAACCACAATAACCTAACCCGGCTGAAAGGCACTAAAGCAGCCTCAGACCAGAGGTCTGCTCACGCCTCACTGGTGAAAAGCCTTTCAAACCTAAGCCTGTAAGAATTACCAGAAAACAAAGAGCAGAAGAAATGAGCTCTTGTCAACACAACTAAATGAATAAAGCTTTCAGAAGCAACAGTTAAAGTACTCAGAATGGAAAATAATTAAAACAAAAACAGATCCATATAGACATAAAATAAAGTGAAAAACACATTTATAAAATTCATGTGTGATATGGTTCAGAAACAAGATGAATTTTACACAGTGGAAAATTTTTAAAAGCATGACGATTATGATGTTTTCAACTGACATGTATGAAAAACCAGTGAAATCAATGCGTCCGAAGGAACACTGGAAGGGATTGCATTAAAACCTCAAAGGGCTGTGATTTCTTCTCTCAGCGGAGCCGCGGCAGAGCGAAAGGCTGCACGCAGCAGAGCAGGGGCGGCGAGGCGGGCAGCACGGCCGGATGTGAACAAAAGAGGATGCCGGTCACAATTCCAGCCGGACCGACCGTGCACCGACCCAGTGGAGGACTGACGTTGCCCTCACAGGAAGTGTCTGCTGCGCCTGCTCAGAGAAGGAAGTAGGAACACAGGCACAGGAAGCAGGGACTGGGGGAGAGGAAAAATAGATGCACAGCTCCAAAGGAAGAGTCCGGGAGCTGGCTCGAGGCCTCCGGGCCTCAAGCCCGAAAGGAAGACACACCGGGGAAGTTCCGGTACCATTTGGGGGAGTAAAAGCTGCCATGGAAGAGCCTGCAGCTCCCAAAGAGCCCCACGAGGCAGCTGGGGCCTCTGGGGGTGCCGAGGCAGCAGGGGAGGGTGCCCCACGGCCCACCCTCCCGGTGCGCCCTGTTTCCCGGTGGTCCTCGGCTCCAGGCCCATCCCCGTTCCGCCCGTCACGTCTGAGGCCTGCCCAAGCCTCATGGGGAGGGGCCGGGCCCAGCTGGCTGCAGAGCCGGAGCACTGGCAGCTGGACAAAGCAAGTCGTCTGCAGGTATTATCTGCATGGGCTGTGCAAGGAGGGGGAGAAGTGCCGATACTCCCACGACCTCTCGGGCCGGCAGGGGGCCAGGGAGGGCCCTGGCTCGCAGCCCCAGGCCTCTGCAGACAGCGGCCCTAGCACGGCTGCGCACATGGAGCCCCTGCCTCAGCAAGTGACGGAAGCCCCCCCTGCTATTTCCTCACTCTCCTTGCCTGTGATTGGCTCGGCTGCTGAAAGGGGTTTGTTTGAAGCCAAGACAGACAATGCAGGCCTTGAAGCTGCTGGAGGAGCAGGTGTAGAAGGCTGGGAGAATGCCGTTGAATTTGTTCCCGGGCAACCCTACCGGGGCCGCATGTTCCCTTCTGTCTCCGAGGCTCCTCTGCAGAGCTCGGTGACTGAGAGTGGGCAAGTTATTTTGGGCATGGGGAGGCAGCTTTGCCGCGATGCTATCGCGGGGCAGTGCTTTCGTGGGCAAAGCTGTATTTATCTCCATGGAGATATATGTGATATGTGTGGGCTGCCGGTCTTGCACCCTTCGGATGGTGCCCAGAGGGCAGACCATGTAAAGGCCTGCATTGAAGCACACGAAAAGAATATGGAGCTCTCTTTTGCCGTGCAGCGCAGTGCGGACAAAGTGTGTGGCATCTGCATGGAGGTTGTCTATGAGAAAGCCAACCGGAATGATTGCCGCTTTGGCATCCTCTCCAGCTGCAACCACACCTACTGTCTTAAGTGTATCCGCAGGTGGAGAAGTGCCAGACAATTTGGGAGCAGAGTTATCAAGTCCTGCCCTCAGTGCAGGGTCATGTCCACCTTTGTCATTCCCAGTGAGTTCTGGGTGGAGGAGGAAGAAGAGAAGCAGAAACTTATTCAGCAGTACTTGGAGGCTTTGAGTCACAAGACCTGCAGGTATTTTACTCGAGGCAGGGTCTGCCTATTTGGCGAGAACTGTTTTTACAAACACGTGTATCCTGAGGGCCAGGGAGAGGAGCCTCAGCGGCAGGGTGCTGAGGCGTCTGGTCCTTGCCATTGGGAACCTTTGGAGCCTCTGCAGGTGGGAGAGGGCAACATGCCCTTTAAAAGCAGTAGAAAAGAGCTTGTCATGCTTTGGCTGGCCAATCTGTTGTGTAAGTGTTTTCACCAGGAGCTATGCGCTCCCCTTCACAGAGGTCTGGTGGGACTTGCTTCATTGTGAGCTGGAAGAATATTGCACTTTGAATCTGTGGCATTCTGCTGTGGCATGTTGTTTGGTTTGCTGAGGCTCTGTCATCTGTTCTTGTCTGTGTTTTGTTTATAAACACATCCGTCACTTCCAGGGGCTGCTGAAAGCATTTGTATAGAAACGTCCATCTGTTTTCTTGACCATTCCCATTTCTGGTCCTCCAGGATTATGGTGTTTCACTGTGTTAAAAAGTAACAAAACATCCTTAAAGTAATTGTTTGGTGAAATTAATATGACTGTCAGTTTATGGTTTATTTTGTCATCTATTTTTAACAGGATTGACTCAGTTCTAGTCTAGTGTTTACAGAATTTCCACACTCATTTTGAAGCCCCTCAAGAAAAAATCTGACAGGGTGAAGGGAGAAGTCTAAACTGAACCAGGAGATTTTTGCTGCTTCATTCTTAAGAAATGGACCCTCGTGGGGCTTTATGGTGCAGCTTCAGCATCTCCGTTGTTTACACGTCTGTTCCCTCCCCCATTCCCCTTCAAGTGCACTCTTAACTTGTGGTTACCTTGTGGTTTTATGTTTTATGTGACCAGAACCAGATGCATATGTTTACATGTTTTTATCCTGTTTAACTTTATGTGAAATCATTTATATTTGGAAGTATATATGTAAGAATTATATATACATGCACATTAATATGTTTGAAAGTTATGCATTTGAAAATATTTATTTAAGGTGTATACTATAATATAATCTTTATTTAATAAAATACTGAGCTGGAAGCTGAAGGTGAAAGATCGATAGGATTGCTGTTGTGCGAGTGTGAAGTATGTAAATTAGTTTTCTGTCCCCTTCACAGGCTTCAGTGATTAGCATCTAATGAAAACAGCTATTTCAGTGGCTCTAAATGTAGCAGACACAGATCTTAAAGAATTTACAGAATATGACACTGGTAATTACTGTGATGCCATTAATAGCTCGCTGCTATATGAGTTCCCATACAGTTTAGCCACTGTATCATTATTATTTAAAACAACACAGTCTTTGACTCAGATACACAGTCCTTTGTGTTCAGTATTTTGTGTCATCCATAGACATACCAGAGTATCAACTTTTGACAGAGTTTTTGGCGTAAAAGTGATTAAGATTATAAAAAGTAAAGTAGAATAATAAACATTTTCAAATGAGTAATAATGCAATAATGGAAAAACAAGTGAAATATAGAAAGTAATGAAAACTAAATAAATATAAGTTGGAAAGTTAATAATGCCAATATACTATATTTATATTAAGCGGAAGTATGTCAAAATCTGAAGATTACCAGACATAATTAAAATGAAAATTAAACTATATATTTTTAAACTATATACTACATACATTAGAAGAATACAAAAACATTATAGAGATGAAAAACTAATCAGAGATGTTACAACTTTTGAGCATAGAGTTCATTATTAAGGATTAATACACAACTGGAGATAAATATAGTATATAAACATGAAATTATAATTTACCAGGAAGATAAACTATTCCAATTTTCTGTTTAGTATTATACTATTAGATAAGCAAATAAATTATTGATAAGCTACAAAATCTTGGTAGACAATTTGAATACTTCTCAATAACTGAACAAGCAAAGAAAGAAACAATGTGGGTTAAATAGCACAATTTTAGCAGTTTACCTAGTTGACATGTGTAAAGTGCTGTGTATCAACTGCAGAAAGCACTCCTCCTGCCTAACATAGCTGAAAGTATCCTGGGGACCTGAGTCACAGGGTTGGCAGAATTTCCTGACTGTTTAACAAAGACAGGACACATTTACAGAGTTTATACTCTTCAAAACAGTAATTTAATTCTCAGAACTACCTTATGAGGTACTGGCTATAATTTTTATCACCATCATGATGAGATGAATAAGAGAAAGAGATGTTAAATTACTTGCCTATATAGCTCTGACCTGTAGGCATACATAAGTAGAATAGCAGTGAATGAACCTCAGGTAGTATATTTCCAGAGCATAGGCACCCTGCTGCCTCTTGTCTCACATTTGTGACTGAGAGCAGGTGGACCCACTTAATAGAGCTACTGGAAATACATGTGCAATATTTATGTGTGGAGTTTCATAAACTGCCCGGTGGGACAGAGGTGAGCATAAGTGAGCTAGAGAATGTTGGAGTTCTGGAGCTTTGTCTGTGGGCTGCCAGACCCAGTATTTCTTAGTTCACCACTCAGAATGTGCCTCAGCTGCCTGTATTTATAAACTGCCTCTTTCTTATTACATGATTCCTGATTTTGTGGGTGAATATCTCAGCCTGTTTCACTGAGGTCCTTGCCATATTCCTTCTCTCTTGATCCTTGTTATCCAAATAATTCCTCAGTCAAGAGGCCCTTGATGCCNATTTACCAGGAAGATAAACTATTCCAATTTTCTGTTTAGTATTATACTATTAGATAAGCAAATAAATTATTGATAAGCTACAAAATCTTGGTAGACAATTTGAATACTTCTCAATAACTGAACAAGCAAAGAAAGAAACAATGTGGGTTAAATAGCACAATTTTAGCAGTTTACCTAGTTGACATGTGTAAAGTGCTGTGTATCAACTGCAGAAAGCACTCCTCCTGCCTAACATAGCTGAAAGTATCCTGGGGACCTGAGTCACAGGGTTGGCAGAATTTCCTGACTGTTTAACAAAGACAGGACACATTTACAGAGTTTATACTCTTCAAAACAGTAATTTAATTCTCAGAACTACCTTATGAGGTACTGGCTATAATTTTTATCACCATCATGATGAGATGAATAAGAGAAAGAGATGTTAAATTACTTGCCTATATAGCTCTGACCTGTAGGCATACATAAGTAGAATAGCAGTGAATGAACCTCAGGTAGTATATTTCCAGAGCATAGGCACCCTGCTGCCTCTTGTCTCACATTTGTGACTGAGAGCAGGTGGACCCACTTAATAGAGCTACTGGAAATACATGTGCAATATTTATGTGTGGAGTTTCATAAACTGCCCGGTGGGACAGAGGTGAGCATAAGTGAGCTAGAGAATGTTGGAGTTCTGGAGCTTTGTCTGTGGGCTGCCAGACCCAGTATTTCTTAGTTCACCACTCAGAATGTGCCTCAGCTGCCTGTATTTATAAACTGCCTCTTTCTTATTACATGATTCCTGATTTTGTGGGTGAATATCTCAGCCTGTTTCACTGAGGTCCTTGCCATATTCCTTCTCTCTTGATCCTTGTTATCCAAATAATTCCTCAGTCAAGAGGCCCTTGATGCCTGGTTATTACCAGCATGTAGGGTGAATGATTCCAAATTGTAAATCCAAATATTTTTCCACCCTCTAGGCTGCCCTAGTCATGCAGGGTTGAAAGGGGACTTAGATAGCCAAGCAATCAAAGAATAGGACCAGATGGGGCAGTCTCAAAGACTGCACCAACCCCAGGGACTCAAAATATGAGCTCTGTGTGATGACTGTCAAGGAGGACAATTTAAGCCAAGCACAAAAAGCTTTGAAAAGTTTGTCCTAATATGCATTATCTAATGTTGTGAAATATCACATTTTGTTCAAATATTTTAAACCCAAACAATTATATAAACTGATCTTTATATAGCATGTGAGAAGGGGCCATAGAACATAATATGTTTTGGGAGACAAAGGATGACTGTAATCTGACTGCATCTTAACATCCCTGCAGTCAGGAGCAAGTTATTTAAACTTCCTATACCTCAGTTTCTTTATATGAAAAATGGGTATAACACCATCTATTTTTCTGGATTGTTGTGAATGTCAAGTGTAATCTGGACAATGCTTGGGACATAGGTGGTATTTTTAAAATAGCATGTATAAAAGTGATATTTGTGTATTTGTGAACCTGAGAAAAGCTTGCACAAGAATTAAAACACTACCAAGTTCTTCTTTTTGATAATCTTTGGAATTTATCTTAAGATAACATTATTTTTAAATGATTTTCTTAGAAAATGGTACATTAACTTTATATTCATAATTTCAGAAAGACCAAGTAATATTTTTGGCAAATGTCACTCAATTGAAACCAAAAATGTGCTATTCAATTTGTAAAAATATAACAAAAATTATGTTATTTCTGACTGATATCTACATGAGGAAAATAAGAAATAAGATTTTTTTTTTTCAAACGAGATTCCCTGTTCCTCATCAGCTCATTCAGGAAGAGATCAAATAACAGGGATATCACCAGGACTGAAGCTGGGTGAAATGCCCTGAGGGCCTGCCCAAAAGGACAAATGAACCACCCCTGCTGCAGTTAGGAACAAAGGAGCCCTTTGCCATACAAAGGTTTGCTCTGTGAATGATTCAGAGTGTTATGTTGCTCCCTCCTCCTGGAGATGCATGGATTCAGCCTCTGGGGCTTGTAACATACAGAGTGTCATTCTGACCACACAACGAATGCCTGGGTGAAACAGATCTGATTTTCTTATGCTTCATTTGTTTACGTTTGGTGGATGTAAAGACTTAACAAAATGAATATGCTAAAAATGTACCTCATACTCCTTCACTAAGTTAATTTACTGAATCTCAGTGACTTAAAGGGAAAGATTTCTAATTCATTCCATTTTTCACTTTTGCAAATATCTCAGGAGTGTGATTTCTGTTTCCACAGCAAATACTGAACTACAACCTGTGTCAAATGAAGTTGAGGTGGAGATGAAAAAAGGGTACTTGGAAAATAACCCAAAACTCGTATAAAGAAATAAATTAACAGATGTTAGAATTTTTGCCATGAAAAATATCGCATATCACATTTTCTAGAGTTGGTCACTAACAAAACTTCCTGGCTATGTATTAGATCACAATGAAACTGTCAATTAAATTGAAATATAAGTAGTACAGGCAACGGTCTCTGATTCAAGAAAAGAAAATAAACCACTGCTGCGGCTAAGTCACTTCAGTCATGTCCGACTCTGTGCGACCCCATAGATGGCAGCCCACCAGGCTGCCCCGTCCCTGGGATTCTCCAGGCAAGAACACTGGAGTAGGTTGCCATTTCCTTCTTTAATACATGAAAGTGAAAAGTGAAAGTGAAGTTGATCAGTTGTGTCCGACTTTCAGCGACCCCATGGACNTTTTCTGAATGTTGAGCTTTAAGCCAACTTTTTCACTCTCCTCTTTCACTTTCATCAAGAGGCTCTTGAGTTCTTCACTATTTGCCATAAGGGTGGTGTCATCTGCATATCTGAGGTTATTGATATTTCTCCCGGCAATCTTGATTCTAGCCTGTGCATCATCCAGCCCAGCCTTTCTCATGATGTACTCTGCATATCAGTCTTGTAGAAATCCTAATACCTAACTAACTATCAGTTGATAAATTATGTNCTGCATATCTGAGGTTATTGATATTTCTCCCGGCAATCTTGATTCTAGCCTGTGCATCATCCAGCCCAGCCTTTCTCATGATGTACTCTGCATATCAGTCTTGTAGAAATCCTAATACCTAACTAACTATCAGTTGATAAATTATGTAATTGTCTCTTATTTTAGTTTTTCTGTATTTTTCAGTGAGGAAAGCTTGATATGGCATGTATTAACTTCGAGGTAACATTCTCATTATTGTGGTCACTAATTTGCCCTATGGTGGAATTGCATCTGATTGCATTAGGGTGTCAGGGGTTGTAGGATGATGTTTTAGGAAGAACCAGAGAGTGTCAAGATTGAATTTCCTGAATAGATCATTAGCTCCTTAAAGTTAGGGACCAACTTCATGTGTCCTTTTATCTCTCACAAAATTAAAATTAGCTCAGTGTCTTGATAAGTTCTTTAAGTAATTTTGAATCATTTAACTATAACTGCATCCCTGGCCTTTCCCAAATAAGATATGATACTATCTAATAAAAGATCTATAAATTTGCTTTTAAAAATACATGCTTTTAGGGACTTCCCTGGTGGTCTGGTGGTGAAAATTCTGTATTCTTAATGCAGTGGACCCAGGTTTGACTTGGCCACACATAGAACTAGATCCTATATGCCACAACTAAGACGTGGTGCAGCCAAATAAATAAATACTTTCTTTTTAAAAAAGCATAAGACCTTTACAGAGAAAAAAAGTTGTACTCCTTAAAATTTATGCTTCAAATCTAACACAGAACACACATTCAAAAAATAGTTAGTGAAAAGGATATTGTACTCCCTGTTTTCCTATAGTGTGAAAAAATAAGTTACAATCATATGATTTTTAATGTTATGACTGTAAAGTCTTTATCTCTGAAGAAGCTCAAGAAGAGAATTATACTATACACTTGCCATTTACCTTCATGGAAAAAGGGGTTTGAACCAACTGATTTTCAGTCTGATATGCTCATGCCAGACTATTTTCAGTCTTAAGATTATTTGGGATTTTATCACAAGAGTATCTGCTTATTGCACTACATCTACAAAAGAATGTATGAAATTATTAGCAGTCTAGAAAAATAAAAGATCTGCATTCATCTAGACTGGCCACAGTGTGAGTCAGGTCAAATACAAGGGAGGCAGTGTGGTGTTGTAGCAAAGCCTGGTTTGAATTCTGGCCCTGATGTTTATTATATAAACATTTTAATCTCACCAAGCCAAATTCATTCTCTGAAGAATATCTCCCCTAGGTGATTTCTGTGAGAGTTAAATAAATAATAGGTAAATCACCCAGCAAAACTATTTTGAGAAATTAAACATGCTGCTTTTAGCTGTGTAACCTTGACTCAGCTCAGTTCTCTTCATCCCTTCTAGTTTCCCCACCTTTAAAATAGTATACGAGATTCCCAGGTGATTTGTGCACATTTAGGAAACACTTCCTAATCTGCAAGCTGTATCCATGGGTCAAATCTAGCCTGCCTTTATAAATAAAGTTTTGTTGGAACACACAAAAAGAATATAAAAATAGACTCTGTCTCTGAGGACCATAGTGAGAATTAAATAAGATGATCATTTAAGATTCGTCACACAGCGCCTGGCACATAAGACTTACTCAGAAACCAAGTGGCCTGTCTTGTACCTGAGCCTCCAGCTGCTCTTCCCGGGCTCGTCTTCCCCAGTGTCCCTGTTGTCACCACCAGGCATCTCGTGGAGAAAGTGGAAATGTGAGTCGCTCAGTCACGTCCAACTCTTTTGCAACCCCATGGATTGTAGCCNTGGTGCAGCCAAATAAATAAATACTTTCTTTTTAAAAAAGCATAAGACCTTTACAGAGAAAAAAAGTTGTATTCCTTAAAATTTATGCTTCAAATCTAACACACACAGAACACACATTCAAAAAATAGTTAGTGAAAAGGATATTGTACTCCCTGTTTTCCAATAGTGTGAAAAAATAAATTACAATCATATGATTTTTAATGTTATGACTGTAAAGTCTTTATCTCTGAAGAAGCTCAAGAAGAGAATTATACTATACACTTGCCATTTACCTTCATGGAAAAAGGGGTTTGAACCAACTGATTTTCAGTCTGATATGCTCATGCCAGACTATTTTCAGTCTTAAGATTATTTGGGATTTTATCACAAGAGTATCTGCTTATTGCACTACATCTACAAAAGAATGTATGAAATTATTAGCAGTCTAGAAAAATAAAAGATCTGCATTCATCTAGACTGGCCACAGTGTGAGTCAGGTCAAATACAAGGGAGGCAGTGTGGTGTTGTAGCAAAGCCTGGTTTGAATTCTGGCCCTGATGTTTATTATATAAACATTTTAATCTCACCAAGCCAAATTCATTCTCTGAAGAATATCTCCCCTAGGCGATTTCTGTGAGAGTTAAATAAATAATAGGTAAATCACCCAGCAAAACTATTTTGAGAAATTAAACATGCTGCTTTTAGCTGTGTAACCTTGACTCAGCTCAGTTCTCTTCATCCCTTCTAGTTTCCCCACCTTTAAAATAGTATACGAGATTCCCAGGTGATTTGTGCACATTTAGGAAACACTTCCTAATCTGCAAGCTGTATCCGTGGGTCAAATCTAGCCTGCCTTTATAAATAAAGTTTTGTTGGAACACACAAAAAGAATATAAAAATAGACTCTGTCTCTGAGGACCATAGTGAGAATTAAATAAGATGATCATTTAAGATTCGTCACACAGCGCCTGGCACATAAGACTTACTCAGAAACCAAGCGGCCTGTCTTGTACCTGAGCCTCCAGCTGCTCTTCCCGGGCTCGTCTTCCCCAGTGTCCCTGTTGTCACCACCAGGCATCTCGTGGAGAAAGTGGAAATGTGAGTCGCTCAGTCACGTCCAACTCTTTTGCAACCCCATGGATTGTAGCCCGCCAGGCTCCTATATCCATGGAATTCTCTAGGCAAGAATACAGGAATGCATTGCCATGCCCTCCTCCAGGGGATCTTCCTGATCCCAGGGATCAAACTCAAGCCTTGGGCATTACAGATAGATTCTTTATTGTCTGAACAACCAGGTCTCACGGAGGGCCACGTGAATTTGTTGCATGAGGCCACAGAAGGAGAGTACCTGAGAACAGTCAGAAAGTACCCATACAGACCTAAAAGAAAGAGACAGTGAAGCAGAGGAGTTCACTGCTCTCTGCTCCTGCCATCTTCTTAAAGACCTCCCATTCACATCAGTGAAAGCCATGTGACCGCAGAGCAATAAACACCTCCCACCCCCATCCCTATCCCCCTGCGAAGCGGAAGAGTGGGCAGGCACTGTTGTAAAATGCCTGAGAGAAGAGAGGATCCCCGAAGTCAGGATGCCAGAGCTCAAGGTGCTCTTCTCTGATGGCTCCGTCCCGTTACAGGGATAGCGTGGAGCACTCAAGGCCTTCCTCCCCAAGCCACAGTGCTCTCAGCTGTGGGCCACAGACGCACATCAGCTGCCTGGCCTGTGTCCAGGAAGATTCTGCCTGGCATTCCCAGGCCTCAAAAATGGGGGCTTGATTCTTGGAGGAAGACAGATGTTATTGGCTGGCTCTGTGTTTCCTCTGGGAAGATAGATCTGACAGCCAGAGGCCAGAGCATACCACAGTGCTTGTCCTCCATGCGTTCTGCACTGAACTCATCCTGGTTGTTTGGTGAGCCAACCATGCTTATCTGGAAAACCACGACGGAGATATCATAGCAGAGTTTTTTTTGTTGTACATCTGTTAATGTCAATTTGGAAATTTTCAGTAGGGCTGGAAGAGTAGGGCAAGTAAAGCAGTGAACTTTGGCATCAAAGAAACTGAGCTTTGAAACCTAGTTTTGACTTGACCAACTGACTTAACCACTCTAAGCCTCAGTTACCTCATCTCAAAAATGGAGATGATAGTATCTACCTCAAAAGGGTATTTTGCAGAATGAGATAAAGTACATAAAACTCAGTAGTGTTTGGCACATAATTGTGTTCAGTGAGTTGTTTTAAAAAAAAAAAAAAAAAGGAGAGAACTATGCATGCACTCACAAAGTCTTAAATCCTTTCAAAGTTAGTCTGCTGTGAGCCTCAGCAAGAACATTCGAGCTTGGAGGTTAGAGCCAAGAACAGAGTTAATTCTGGGTCATGATTTCTCATGACACAGCTTCAGTAAACAGACAATTAAATACCTTTTGGTGATTGTTCTCAGTTGCTCACCTGTATTCAACTCTTTGTGGCCCATTGTAGCCCGCCAAGGTCCTCTGTCCATGGAATTTTCCAAGCAAGAATCCTGGAGTGGGTTAGCATTTCTTCCTCCAGGGTCGGATCCTCCTCCTTCAGACCCAGGGATGGAACCCGTGTCTCTTATGTCTCCTGCACTGGCAGGCGGATTCTTTTCCACTAGCGCCACCTGGGAAGCCCTAGTGGTAACTGCTGCTGCTGCTGCTGCTAAGTCGCTGCAATCGTGTTAGACTCTGTGTGACCCCATAGACGGCAGCCCACCAGGCTCCCCCGTCCCTGCGATTCTCCAGGCAAGAACACTGGAGTGGGTTGCCATTTCCTTCTCCAATGCATGAAAGTGAAAAGGGAAAGTGAAGTCGGTCGGTCATGTCTGACTCTTAGCAACCCCATGGACCGCAGCCTACCAGGCTCCTCCATCCCTGGGATTCTCCTGAGCCAGCCTTAAATCCTTATAGAATACTGTTTAATGAAGTAAAAATAAATATTGTTGACAGATCTAGCTTCTTCTCTTTGTACTATGTTCCCTGTTTTACAGACTCCAAAACTTTGTCTTGTTAATTAAGGCTATATAAACCCTACTCACTCTTACTTTCTCATTAGCCACATTGAGTTGATTATAATCCTGAATAAGTATTGCTGACTTCAGGGGTATTAAAATCCTGCTGTGAATGGCCTCTAATCTAATTAAAAGATAGTCCTCATAGACTCATCAATCTTCGGCTTATCACTTCAGTGTCTTTACTTTCCCTTCCCTTGGCAGGGGTCAGGTCTTCAACGCCTCTCATCCTGAGGAATGGGCTGGCCTTGGCCCCAGCTCTCCTGTTGTCTGTTCAGCTGCACAGGAAAATGGATTAAGATTAAAAACAACATGTCATGCCCTTCGCTTTTTCCCAGATTGCTCTCTTGCCAAACCAAACTCCTAAGCACTAATATTCTTTTAACTGTTACTTGGCCCATATTTTGTTATTTTAAAACTGGATAAATGTGTTTTACCACAAAAACAGAGAAACATTTGTTAAAACTTTGGTTGGTTTTTGAATCCTTAGAATATATCTTTGATCTGAATATAGAATTCCGATTTTAACTACTTTCTAAAAAAACCTTTATTAGGATTGCTTTGAAAATCAGAATAGAAAGAAATGGGTTTTTTTCCCCCCAATAGAGCATATTTTAATTTTAATACATAAAGTATTATGTATTATTTTAATACATAAAGCAAAACAGTGTTCTGTAGCCCACTTTCGTGTCATGGTTATAAACATAATCCTGGACCAGTCTGTGCGAGAAGAAATAGATTGTTTAATTTCATTGGCAAAATATCACACCTCTGCTTATAACTACAAATCCAGATCTCTTTTTAAGAAACAACTTCATGTCAGTTTATTGAATGGTTCCATATCTACCTCCTGTTCAAAGCCAGCTAACAGGACTGACATTTGAGAAAATAACAAAGGATCTCTCCTACCTTTCATCCCTGTGTTCCCAGGGCTTCGCCACCTCTCAGGTTAGAGACCNGATCTCTTTTTAAGAAACAACTTCATGTCAGTTTATTGAATGGTTCCATATCTACCTCCTGTTCAAAGCCAGCTAACAGGACTGACATTTGAGAAAATAACAAAGGATCTCTCCTACCTTTTATCCCTGTGTTCCCGGGGCTTCGCCACCTCTCAGGTTAGAGACCTCAAAGTTACGCACCTGGATTGTATCACCCTAATTACCTAGAGAAATACCATCGGAGAACTCTAATTTAACTTTATGCCCTAAGCTTTTATTCATAATAATTTTAAAAATCATCTTTGTACTATATAAAACCATCATCAAAGGTATTACCCATTGAGTTGTTCATTGTCCGCTTTATAAAAAATACCCACAGAGAACATTCTTTTCAGAACCATCTAGGAAAACATCCTTGCTGGCTCACTAGTGTGGTTTTTTTTTTTTTTTTTATAGATAATAAAAAGCTTTATAAACCTTTTTTACTCCTCCTTCTTGACCCTAGGAAGCTCCAAACAAAATTGTGTGCTTAATTAATTTTTGATACACATACTCCTGTCCCCATTGACTTTACCTTCTTAGTTAATAGATTCCTGAGCTTTTGTGTTTGTTTACATGGCCTTATGATTTGTTTTACCTGTATATCATTAAAAACTTCCTGATTTCTTTTAAAAGTAAGATTATAATAATAAATATAACAATTTTATTAAATACTCAAATTGTTGAGAATACTGTTTTTGGAGGAATGGATTCAGAAGACAATATGCCTGTTCAATTTTTTTTAAATCTATGATCAGAAAAATAGAGTATACACATACATATTGTCCCTCATGACATATTTTATTACTTACCAGCAGGGGCTTTTTTTAATATGACTATGGTAATGTGACTGTGGTTGAGCCTTACCTTCATTGAATTGGTTCTGTTTCTAATTCTAAAATTTATTACTTAGGCTTCCCCTGAGAGATCAACAAGAACTCAGCAAAAAGAATTTCAGACTTACATTCTGGATAGTGTGATGGATCATTTGCTTGCAGCTGATGTTTTACTGGGTAATATTACGTTATCTTCACTTTGTTAAAAATTGCTGGTAATCACTTCCCTTCTCTATTTAAACTCCAAGTATACCACTGTTTTAACTTCATCTTTTTCCTTCTTTCCTGTGCATTTTCCCATTGTATTGGTATTTTCCTTTGAACCTGGCCTCAATGATCAGTAACGGGGACTACTTAAGCTGCTTGTCCACTTTCGTACATTCAGAGGTGGCAGGAAGGGGACAAGGAAAGAGAAAAAAAGTGTTTTTAAAACCATGTTATGCGAACAGGCTCTATTTTTATAAATTAGCTAATACTTTAAAAAATTAACTTATTGTAGTATAGTTACAAACAAGCAAATTATAAATGTAGCACTCTGTGAATGACCACCCAGACAACATGCCTCTGTAAGAACAATTGATAGAAATGCGCTACCAGCACCTGCAGAAACTCCCCTCTTCCTTGACCCAATTACTAGTCTCTGAGTCACTGCCTCAACTTCTAAAATAGCAGATTCATTTCACCTGTCCTTGAACCTTATCCACACAGGATCACACAACATGTATTCTCTTTAGTCCAGCTTTTTACACTCAATTCTGTGTTCATGAGATTTATCCACATAGTTGCATGTGGCAGGAGTCCATTCATTTCTGTGTAATGTCCTTTTATGTGAATATATAAATTTATCCAATTTGTTGTTGATGGACATTCAGTAGTTTCTAGCTGGAGACAATTAGAAATAAAACTGCTGTCAATGTTCTTATCAGGGCCACGTGTCTGTATAATATTTAATATATATCTGTTGAGTATATACCTCAGGTGGAATTATTGGGTCATGGGTATCTATGTTATTCTTTGGAATGGTTTTTAGGACATAAATTCAAAGCACATTAAAATGTGTTTCTGTCTATCTAGTTAAAACTATAAAACACAGTGGAACTAACATAAAACTGATAAAATTGAAAGGAGAAGGAAAACTAATGATTTAGCATACTTGCTACTTGAATTTCTGGTGATCATATGAATCATAGAACCTCCATGCTATTACATTATCAATACTTCATAAAGTAAATTTGCCAAGAAAATCTTTAATTTTGTCATAACATGCAACTCTCAAAGCATAGTGTCAAGTCAAACTTTTGTATTTGTTTTTATCACTTGGGAATCTTTATATAGTATCAGTTTTACTACATAAAGACACACAGTGAAAAGTTTTGCATCATGTAGTAATTTAGAGTTAGGCAGGAATAATAATTGCAATCAGTAAAAACTCCAAATTTCTAGAAAGGAGGGGCTTAAAGAGGTCATTTTCCATTGGAGGCGGAGCCAGAAGGATTAGCCTTGAGGCAGTATGTATACAGCAAGCACACTCAAGACCCTGGGGCAACTATGAAGTGAAACAGTGCTGATAAGGATCATGGAGGGGGCAAAAGGTACCCCTTGGCACCACCACCACTGATTATTCCTAATTCCTCTGGACCTCTCTTCTGCCAAAATTACTTCATTGTGCTTAAAGATATATTCAAAAAGAAACAGTTTAATGGTTTACATTATCCTCTATTAGTTACACAGTATCAATTTACAGCTAATAAACTGACAATTTTTCTCTCAAAGAGGGACCATCTGTCACTGAGTTTAAGTTGAAGAACTGTTTTCTTATCACAGACTGTCATCTGATAGAAGGTTCACAGTCTGCATCTGTAACATTTTAATCCTGCAGAAAGTATCTCTTTGAACATTTATCATGGCTTCTAGCCATGAACATCATTTTGCTTCAAGTGGTCCATAAGAGTTAATGAGTCTTATTTCTGATTAGAGTAGGTGTACTCATTTTTCCTTCGCCTGACTTGTTGAAGGGTCTGGTCGATATCCATTTTCTTAGACATTTTTTTTTCCTGTTGGAATTTAGGAGAAGATGCATCTCTTCCTATCACCAGTGGAGGAAGCTACCAGGTATTGGTGAACAATGTGTTTTATTTCACACAACGTGTGGTGGACAAGCTTTGGCAAGGCATGTTCAACAAAGAATCTAAACTTCTTATAGATTTTATAATCCAACTAATTGCACAGGTAATCCATTGTCATATTAGCTGTAGAGTACATGTTTTCCTATTGCGAAACTTTTCCTCGGGTGTCAAAATTGTTGGAAATAATTGTAACTAATAAGATAATGAATGTTGACATTTACTGTGAATCTCAGCTTATTAAAAGTGAATAAAACCTTTGCCTCATAACCATTTCTCCGTTACCTCCTGGCCTGGCATCCTCTTTCTCTCCAGCTGTGGGCTTCCCACTATCTTCCCCACTGACATCACTCTTTCCTGCACTCATAGCTGGATAACTTCCCATTGGTTTAAAGACCTTATGTTAACAGGATTTGATAGATTTTCATAGTATGATGAAAGGTTTATGGAGCATGAAGATTGCTGTTAAAGGAGTATTCTCTTCTTGCAGTTGAATCTTCACAAAGTCCATTGGAGCCCTGTTTCTTTTAAAATGTCATTTTACTGCCTGTCTGGGGTGCCTTTGCCTGGTTTGGCACAAGCGACAAATCTCATTCAACACACGATGTAGCAAGTAGNGTTCACAGTCTGCATCTGTAACATTTTAATCCTGCAGAAAGTATCTCTTTGAACATTTATCATGGCTTCTAGCCATGAACATCATTTTGCTTCAAGTGGTCCATAAGAGTTAATGAGTCTTATTTCTGATTAGAGTAGGTGTACTCATTTTTCCTTCGCCTGACTTGTTTAAGGGTCTGGTCGATATCCATTTTCTTAGACATTTTTTTTCCTATTGGAATTTAGGAGAAGATGCATCTCTTCCTATCACCAGTGGAGGAAGCTACCAGGTATTGGTGAACAATGTGTTTTATTTCACACAACGTGTGGTGGACAAGCTTTGGCAAGGCATGTTCAACAAAGAATCTAAACTTCTTATAGATTTTATAATCCAACTAATTGCACAGGTAATCCATTGTCATATTAGCTGTAGAGTACATGTTTTCCTATTGCGAAACTTTTCCTCGGGTGTCAAAATTGTTGGAAATAATTGTAACTAATAAGATAATGAATGTTGACATTTACTGTGAATCTCAGCTTATTAAAAGTGAATAAAACCTTTGCCTCATAACCATTTCTCCGTTACCTCCTGGCCTGGCATCCTCTTTCTCTCCAGCTGTGGGCTTCCCACTATCTTCCCCACTGACATCACTCTTTCCTGCACTCATAGCTGGATAACTTCCCATTGGTTTAAAGACCTTATGTTAACAGGATTTGATAGATTTTCATAGTATGATGAAAGGTTTATGGAGCATGAAGATTGCTGTTAAAGGAGTATTCTCTTCTTGCAGTTGAATCTTCACAAAGTCCATTGGAGCCCTGTTTCTTTTAAAATGTCATTTTACTGCCTGTCTGGGGTGCCTTTGCCTGGTTTGGCACAAGCGACAAATCTCATTCAACACACGATGTAGCAAGTAGGAAAGACCCTTGTTGTGTGTTGTTAGCGTGTGGTACAGAGGTTCCTTCATGTCATCCAAGAATTTAAGAATAAACTTGTATGTAACTCAGAGAAAAGTTCTTAAGTAAGATGAAAGTAAAACGTCAGACAAAGTTTTTACTAATGTTTTAGGTAATTTGCGTGTGTAATTTTGAGTAGATGCTGATCACCCCGACAGAACTTGTGGGAAGGAGACGCCATCTGGCTGGCACCTCCTCATGTTCTCAGGGAGGCTGCTTCACTGCCAGGAGGGCTGGCAGCTCTCCTCACCAGGAGGTTTATTGACACATAGCACTCATCTCCTGACATCACATTTATGTGTCTCTTGGGCTCAGAACCTAATAATAGCAAGTGCTTTGTATTTTTTGTTAATAACTCGGCACCCAGTACTTAGCATGGCATCTGGTACGCAGTAAGCCTAATAAATGTTCATGTGTGAATGATAAGCAGGGTTTGGGGGCTTGTTTTTGTTTGTTACAAGTTTACTAAGTAAAGTATCTCTCATTTCTCTAGTCAAAGAGGAGATCCCAGGGGTTATCCCTGGATGCAGTCTATCACTGCCTCAACAGGACCATCCTGTACCAGTTCTCGCGGGCGCACAAAACCGTCCCGCAGCAAGTAGCCCTGCTCGACTCTCTCAGGGTCCTGACTGTCAACAGGAACTTGATCCTGGGCCCTGGAAACCACGACCAAGAATTCATCAGCTGTCTGGCTCACTGCCTCATTAACCTGCATGTTGGGAGGTAACTTTTAGGTTCAGTTTAAACTGGTCTTTATTTTATTAATACTTTTTTGATGATAGCATTTCTTTTTTCTGTAATCTCAGTTTTACTTGAAATTTCATGAGAAGGTAAAAGACAAGTATTGAGATAATGATTTTTTTTTTGCTTTAATTTCCTATATCTTTTCTTTTTGTTCATCACGTGTCATATATACTTTTAAAAAGTTTGTTTACTTTTAAAGTAAGTTAGATTCCCGCTGTCAGAGGTGAAGAGGAGTAAAAGGATAGGAAGGCAGTAAATAAATGCAGTATGGGTAAAATCAGTATTTTTCCATGAATGTTTTGACGGATATCTCTTTGGTGTCTTCTGGGGGCCAGGCATTGAGTTAGGGGCTGGGAAGAAATATGAGTAAGTCAGATCCTGTGGCAGGTGTTAGAGCTCACAGTCTAGGAGGGAGGACCAGTAACTAAGCACAGCCTGTCAGAAGTGCTAAGTGCTCTGCTAGAAGCGCGGTGCTCAGCGAGAAAGCATGTGATAGGTGGCCTCTGCCTGGCAGAGAGGAGGAAGTTAACCGTCCCAAGAAAATGAGGAAAAGTGATATCAGAAGAAAGCGTTCACCTGTGTGCTTTCCCAGAGGGCACAAAGAATACGGTGCATAGGCAACTGCACACATTCCCACTGCCGCTGGAGCACAGAGTGGCGACAGAGAGATGGGAGAGGGAGCACAGACATATGAGGAAAGTGCTCATAAATGAACTGTTTGAATTTTTAGGTAAAAATGTTAATAGTCATCAAAAGGCATCTGAAATAGTATGCTCATCTTAATGCTGTAATTTAATTACACTTAGTCAAGTGGGTTTGTGATATCACTCCTTAAAAATGACATTTCCATGATAAATTAGAGGTTCTGTTTTGTGAATCTGCCCAATGTCTGCCATTAATGGAACTTTGTGACAGAGCCAGCATTCACTTGTGTCTGCAGAGTAATAGTCATTACAGTTTGCAGCTACAATAATTTCCTTCATAGAATTTAAACTGCCTGGAATTTTCTAGCAATGTGGATGGATTTGGACTGGAAGCAGAAGCTCGCATGACTACATGGCATATTATGATCCCTTCGGACATTGAACCAGATGGTGGTTACAGCCAAGATATTAGTGAAGGTAATTATCTCAGTTTCCCCCCCCCACATCTTTATCTCCACTCATTTCTGATTTTTAACAGCTTATTAACCAGAAATGTATTAATACATCTTTTGTTACCCAAACATTATTGACCAGAGATGTTTCAGTATTCACTTATATAACAAATTACTGGCCACAGGCGTTAGTTTCTGCAAAAATCCCCCGGTCGATAATGTGTTAAGATATAGCCAAAACTTTCAGAAACTGCCAACATTGACAGTCTGTCTCCCCGTAGGGCACACCTGAGCATACACCAATACAGCCACCAGCATACACTGATATGCTGGCTGTATATCTGCTTATGCTAGGATGGGTAAACCACTAACCGCTGATAATGCTTGCCCTCCACATTTCATATTAACACTGGAAAACTTGGTGGTACATTTGCACTAGTAGTAGCACAAACACTAAATTGGTGCTTATCATTAAGAGAGCCAGCTATTGGTAGTATTAGGCCAATCACAGTAGAGGCAAATATTGCCTGAGACAAGTTGTCAGTACTACCATTTTTATTCTTTCTTCCTCTCTTTTTTAATCTAGTTCTCCCACTGTTTTTGTTAAGTTCCATGCATTGAAGTCTTCAGGTAGATTGATTTCTATTTTCAACAATGTTCAGTTGAAACGATTAGATAATTACAGGAGTGTTTGTCTCTCCAGCAATGTACTATGGTAGTTCTATCCTTTGTCCCGTTCTTATTCTTTCATTCATTTAAGCATTAATTTGTTCTGTTATTTCACTAGAATTTCTTGAATCCCAGTGATTGTTTCCTCCCAAGGAACTAACTCTAGAAAACTGGTTCCCAAAGTGAAGGGCTCAGACTAGAAACATTGGCATCATTTGGGAACTTGTTGGAAAAGCAGATTCTCTGGTCTGACTCAGAGCTACTGAGTACACAGTACTCAGATACTCTGGAAGGTGGAGAACAGCAATCTGTTTTAACAAACTCCCAAGTGATCCTGCTGCTTGCCAGATATTGACTGGTCTAGAGCAGTAGTCCAAAGTAAGATGGAATTTAGTAGTAAAAACTCTAAAAATATTTGTTATTTCTTTCCTTTTGCAAACTACTCAAGAACAGTTAACTTACTAGTGAGTGTACTTAAATATTGAATTGTCCCAAAGTTTGTTCAGGTTTTCCATAGGATCGTATGGAAAAACCCAAAGGAAATTTTTAGCCAACCCAATATTTATATCTAAAATTTACTTTTAAGTGAGGAGTATATTCTTTTCTTTCAATATAAGCTAGATAATAAAATGTATATGTGATTTCCAGTTTTATAAATTAAAATGCACTCTTTTTGCTTGAATAGAAAGTTACTTTAAAATTTCCAAGTAGCCAACCATGTTTTTGGTTATCTGAATAATCATTTTCTTTCTTTTTTTTTTAACTGAGCTAGCTATAATGTGAAGCTTTTTTTTTTTTTGGATGATTAAGTACTGTACATCTAAGTTGAAATTCTTAGAAGTAAAACAATTTAAAAAATACTAACTACTCTTGTATTATTTTTGATCAGTTGCTGTTTTTCGTTTCCTAGGGCGTCAGCTTCTCATAAAAGCTGTCAACAGAGTTTGGACGGAATTAATTCATAGTAAGAAACAAGTCTTGGAGGAGCTTTTCAAAGTCACTCTACCTGTGAATGAAAGAGGCCATGTGGACATAGCTATAGCTAGGCCGCTCATCGAAGAAGCTAGTTTGAAGTGCTGGCAGAATCATCTGGGTAAGAATGTTTACAGATACCATGTGGCCAAGAGACTTACACATGACTATCCTATATGGGTGCCCTTTAGATATGAAATGAAAACTTTCCCCAAAGAATATTATGATGGCAGTAGAAATGAAAATCAATACAGGATAGCCCATTCTAGAATGATTATATTGTATAGGGCTGCCCTTGTGGCTCAACTGGTAAAGAATCCACGTGCGATGCGGGAGAACTGGGTTTGATCCCTGGGTTGGGAAGATCCCTTGGAGAAGGGAAAGGCTACCCACTCCAGTATTCTGGCCTGGAGAATTCCATGGACTGTACGGTCCACGGGGTTGCAAAGAGTTGGACACTACTGAGCACTTTCACAATGATTATGCTGAAATTAAGCTTTTCTTCTTAGATTTTTTTTTAAAAATCTGAGATGTGTTATACATCAAGGTATCTATGAGCTTAGTAAATAATATATTGCTCAAAATTTCAGTATGATCACCATCTTGGCTATGACTCCGTATCCCTTATCTATAATTCTAAAGTGCCAAAAACCCTAAAAATCCAAAATGTTATTATTTGATGCCAGAACTCACTTGGTGGCAAAACCTAACCTATCTTTGTTTATCCTACTAGGCATGAATATTCATACATTTTGTTGTGGAAATATTAATTATTATTCATTATGGTTTATTACTCTAGATCCTCAGATGGTATTATATAACATGTAGTACACATACCATATCACCTTTTTAAAGTCCAGAGCTTTTTAAATTCCAAAGTGTACACAACACCATAGACTTTAGGTAGGGCATTGTGAATTGTTATTAACATAGAAATTGATGACAGTTAAAATAAATTTGCATAGCATTGCAGAGCTATGAGGTTTCACCCAAATGTGAGTACAGCCAGTACAATAATTATGAAGCAGCTATCCTTACACAAGCTAAGTAGATGTCGTATCTAAGACAGCATTTACAGATGCTTTTGATGACCACAGAAATGTGCTTTGTAACTATGATGAGAAACTATTAAAAGTAAAGTGAGTAAATACATGGAGAAATTGTAAAATACTCTTAATTTTAATTCTGTAGCCCATGAAAAGAAGTGCATAAGTCGAGGAGAAGCTTTAATGCCCACCACACAATCCAAATTGTCCCGTGTCAGCAGTGGCTTTGGTCTTTCCAAGTTAACGGGATCAAGAAGGAATCGAAAGGAAAGCGGGCTTCATAAACACAGCCTTTCCACCCAGGTACATCGTTTAGTTTTATCAATGATATTAGAACTTTGTATTTCAAGGTTTAGTTACAGTGTTTTATATAATACACTTAACACATACAAGCATATGATTGGAATCGATTCCCTGCATTTTTGCTTTCGGACAGATAACTCTGGTTATGGAGTCTTCTCCCATTTTATTATGATACAGTTGCACTATGAATGTTGTGTATTTGATCCATGTCATGAATGAATATAAGATGAGATTCAGATATTGATATATGATCTGACTATAGTTTTTTCCCAATTTTTTCAAGCATTCAATAGTTCTGTTATTAATAGTCATATAAATTTTAAATCAATAACAAAATGACTTTTTTAATAATTTTATTATACACACCAATTTTTGATTTTTTTTAACTCCTCCACCTCCAGCATTAATTTCTTCCTCATCATACTCTCTTTGCCATCTCAGAATCTCAGTGGCAGCCGTGAAAAGCATCTGGGAGAAACCATGTGTATGAGTCATTCCATGTGTCAGGTTGGGCTCCCTAGCAAGCTTATTCTGAGAGAGGGTTTAGTGTGCAGGCTGCTTGTTAGGGGTGCCCTTGATATTTGTGGTAGGGAGAAAAACGAAGCAGAACTGGTTATGGGGAAATGTCAGGGTACAGGGCAGGTCTGGTGACAGACCAGGTAGACCCAGTGGAGCCTTGGTACCAAAATGACCTTGTACTGAGCTGAAATGGCTCAGCCCGCTTGCCCCCAAGTCAAGCAGTGATTGTGGGGTGCACCACAGCTGAGATGATCCCTGCAGCTGAGATGATCCCTGAAGTACGGACGGCACGCCCAGAAGCTGTGGCAGTGACCCCTTCCTTGAAGGGGCAGTAGGGGTTGGGGTCTGGGGAACTGAGTCCATCACACAAGCCTGCATCAGATTCATCAGATAATTCATCCTTCACAGTTTTTCTGTGGGATATTTGGGATGTTGTTGTGATGGCTTTAATAGAATTTTAACTAACTGCCTTATTTCAAGGCTAGTTAACATTTTCTTTTTCAGAAAATCCATGAAATAAGACTCTTTTTCCACCCATTATTAGGAGATTTCTCAGTGGATGTTTACACACATCGCTGTTGTTCGTGACTTGGTAGACACACAATATAAGGAATATCAGGAGGTAAGAGTCAAAACCATAATAATGGTTTGTTTTGCATTTCTCACGTGAGAAAAGACTGTTCCCCTTGTTATCTTNTGTTTACACACATCGCTGTTGTTCGTGACTTGGTAGACACACAGTATAAGGAATATCAGGAGGTAAGAGTCAAAACCATAATAATGGTTTGTTTTGCATTTCTCACGTGAGAAAAGACTGTTCCCCTTGTTATCTTCCTACTCCTTTTAAAAGTAAGTTGCTGAACTGCATTCATCATCAAAAGTGGTGTTTTTAGTTATTCCTGGCAGCAGCTACTTTGGCCACTGGTTTTAAGACAGAGTGAACTTCCTTTGGGCAAACTGCATTAAAAAGTGGCAGACTGGAGATCAGCACAGCTGAACCCTAATAACATTCATGACCCTCATATTCCATGTGTTTGTTCCTAATAAAAATTGAAATGTCAGAAGATCCCTCTTTCAGACTTAATACGGAGGTCATCAACATGTGCATCAAAGTCTCTAAGAAGTCTCTTAAAATTCTAAAAAATTAAAACATACAAAGTTTTTTTTATTATAAGTACTTGGTAATTTTGTCAGTAAAAACTTCAGTGAAATCTTCTTGATTAATTCATAATTACTCGACAACTTATTCTAAGTATTTTATTTCCATGGCAGCTAAATTGTATGCATTAAGGATTTCTGAATGGTATGCTGCTAATATTTTATGGGCATGATACTAGATACTTAGTTATTACAGATGATTTCCTCCTGTTAGGAACACATAAGTACTGTTATGGTATCATATAACATCAAGGTGACTTCTTCAATAACCATTAGGGTCAGTTATATAAAGAGATCTTTATTCCTAGACTTTAAAAGTATATGCTTATATTTCATGAATCATTAGATAAGTTAGTCATAAGCATCTACTGTTGAAATATTACACACTTAGGCATTTGACAATAGCAAGAAGTTATTCCACAAGTCATAAGTTTCCCTTGTAGTAAGTTGATTTGAAAGTCTCCCAGTAGCCAAGTAAAAATGATTTTCCTTTTCTTTTTATATAAATGTTAAGTTCCCTATCAAAACTGCATGTGTATATTCTTTACCTAAAAGTATCGGAAATGTTACGGAGATCAGCAGGTATCTAGTGTGTTGGCAATATTTCTTGACCTGGCTTTGTAGATTTTCTTTTATTCTTGTTCTGGTAACTGCTTTACAATCTGGGGTGGGGAAGGGGATTCAGCCTTAAATTCATGTCTTTTTTATCTCTCACTGGACAAGCCATCACATTGTATTTTCATAAATAATATTTTCCCTGCTTGTCTTGAGTTACAAGTTTCTTCTATACTCTGGTCAAGTACACAGGCTACCCTGTACACGCCTTCCACAGAACTTGGCACTAAAATAATCCCCTTGGGCCATCACTAAAACCCCACCTTCTCACAAAATAGCTTATCTTAGCCATAAATAAATGTAATTTTACTTTTATGATATTGACTGAAATGGCATGAATTGGGTTCTATTACCAAATACTAACTTGGTTTTAAGCTGTTTATAGACTTGTAATTGTTGCTCCTGATTTTGCTTGAAAACCAACATGGACTCCACCCCTACTCCCTTAGCGTCAGCAAAATGCCCTGAAGTACGTGACGGAAGAGTGGTGCCAGATCGAGTACGAGCTGCTGCGGGAGCGGGGGCTCTGGGGCCCCCCCATTGGTTCCCATCTCGACAAGTGGATGTTGGAGATGACAGAGGGGCCCTGCAGAATGAGGAAAAAAATGGTGCGAAATGATATGTTCTATAACCATTATCCTTACGTGCCAGAAACGGAGCAGGAAACCAGTGTGGCGGTGAGTGCTCAAAAGTCATCATTTCTCATGGCGGTTTTAAGCTGCCCTTCTTTTTTTGCAAGCATCTTCTCTTATTAGATCAGTTACATAAAATACCTGATATAGAAAATTCGATGAACTGTATTACATTGGCACTGTCAGGATGGTGGCTATGGAATGAAAAGATAAACAGGGAGATCGCACAGTGAAGCAGTTTAGGTTGGAGACCCTGAGCTGCCCTCTCAGTAGCTGATAACCTAGTATCAGCCGCTTGAACCCTAGGCTCTGCTTTCTTCACGCCTAAAATGGAGAAAAAGAGCAGTTCCATCTTACAAGCCATTAGGAGGATAAAGTGATTAAAATCAGTCAAGTGCTCAGAATAAGCACTATCTGACTGTTAAGTAAAGAAAATAACACGGCCACGAAGCAGTGCTCTTTGAAGAAATGCAGAGCACAGTTAAAGAATAATAGTAGCCCCAGTGTCTAGATCATTCCAGTTATGTTGAGAAGCTTCATCACAGGTTCCGCCGGTGTAAAACAGACAGCATTTGCCCTTAAGTTCCTTTTTATTCAGGCAAGTTGCCCTTCCTAAAGCCTTCATTCAGATTTTTGCACTGACCAGAAAAATGTTGTCTATAAACTGATCTTGATTTAAGATCATGCTTTTTTTTTTTTTAAACATTTGGGGAAATGCAGTCTTCCCCAGTAAAGTCACTGCAAATTTAGGAAGAGAAACCCCTTCACAGTTCAAGTACTTTCACATTCCTGACTCAAACACGATTCTCTCAACAATGGAAGAAACCAAGATTTATGAAAAAGACGTGGCGCCTGTGTCTTCTAGTGAGAAGATGGAGTAACATGAGACAGCTTGGATTGCTCCAGTGCCTCTTGTTTTTCTCAACCAAAACCCTGGCTTCATTTGTCTTGTGCTAATTGACTGCACTTTGTCCTGTTGCTACTTAGTATATCATAGATCTTAGACCTGCTAATATATAGTTGTTTACAATCTTTTTAAAGATTGCTCCCTAAAGTTTATTTTTCTCAAAGCTATTTCATTCTGTCAAAAATGCCATACTTTGTAAATTTTAACTTAAAGCACTATAATTTCTCATACTAGTATGCTCTATAGAAAAAAAGATCCACCCATATTTTTTCATCCTTCTAATAGCACCTACTTTTGTCAGAGCAGACTGGCAGGACAGTCTCTGATTATTCATCCATTTTTCCCAAGTAAATAATTGAATAAGAATTCAAGCTTGTAGCAATTTGATAAAATATGTTTTTATGAAGTCAACACTTATTCAAATTGAATACATTTAAGGATATGAAAATAGAAGATGAATGTGCTCTCTTAAATATGAGACCATTCACTATATGACTGAGGTATATACTTTTTGGGTTACATAACCATAGGTTTTCTTTTTTTTAACTGTGTGTGCTCCATTGCTTCTTATAACAGTGTCATTTGTTTTACAAAAGTGTTTTTGAAAATTTTTATCAGCATATAGTTAATTTACAGTGTTGTTAGTTACAGCTGTACAAAATAGTGAGTTAGTTATACATATATATATATCTCTTCTCTTTTTAGATTCTTTTGCCATACAGGCCATTACAGAGTATTGAGTAGAGTCCCTGTGCTATACAAGGAACTCTATACCTGCTATGTGGCAGGTCCTTATCAGTTATCTGTTTTATATGTAGCAGTTGCAGGAGACCTGGGTCCAATCCCTGGGTTGGGAAGATCTCCTGGAGAAGGAAATGGCAACCCACTCCAGTACTCTCGCCTGGAAAAATCCCATGGATGGGGGATCCTGGTAGGCTACGGTCCATGGGGTCACAAAGAGTCAGACACGGCTGAGCCACTTCCATTTCAGTGTGTATATGTCAATCCCAATCTTCAGTTTATCCCTTGCCCCCTCTGTACCTCCCAAAACCTTAAGTTACAAAAGTGTGTTTGAAGTTCTATATCAGATAAAAACATAATAACCTATTCAGAGTTGACACTTACAGCCTTAATATTATTAGCATTTTACNATATGTTTTTATGAAGTCAACACTTATTCAAATTGAATACATTTAAGGATATGAAAATAGAAGATGAATGTGCTCTCTTAAATATGAGACCATTCACTATATGACTGAGGTATATACTTTTTGGGTTACATAACCATAGATTTTCTTTTTTTTAACCGTGTGTGCTCCATTGCTTCTTATAACAGTGTCATTTGTTTTACAAAAGTGTTTTTGAAAATTTTTATCAGCATATAGTTAATTTACAGTGTTGTTAGTTACAGCTGTACAAAATAGTGAGTTAGTTATACATATATATATATCTCTTCTCTTTTTAGATTCTTTTTCCATACAGGCCATTACAGAGTATTGAGTAGAGTCCCTGTGCTATACAAGGAACTCTATACCTGCTATGTGGCAGGTCCTTATCAGTTATCTGTTTTATATGTAGCAGTTGCAGGAGACCTGGGTCCAATCCCTGGGTTGGGAAGATCTCCTGGAGAAGGAAATGGCAACCCACTCCAGTACTCTCGCCTGGAAAAATCCCATGGATGGGGGATCCTGGTAGGCTACGGTCCATGGGGTCACAAAGAGTCAGACACGGCTGAGCCACTTCCATTTCAGTGTGTATATGTCAATCCCAATCTTCAGTTTATCCCTTGCCCCCTCCGTACCTCCCAAAACCTTAAGTTACAAAAGTGTGTTTGAAGTTCTATATCAGATAAAAACATAATAACCTATTCAGAGTTGACACTTACAGCCTTAATATTATTAGCATTTTACCTTATCAAAGGAGTTCATCAGCCTGTGAAATCTATAAACAGTCTCAGAAATAAGTGTGCACCATATGGAGCTCCCCCCACCTCCACAAATGGGTTACATATTGCAAAATACAAGGCAGTTGAGAAATGTTAGAGATATATTTACAAAAAAGGAAAAAGCAGGTGGGAAGGGGAGATGATTACAGATTGTGGGATTCATGCTGCTTTAGTTCATGTAAAGTCAGGGTTAATCTGCTATGATGAAATTTTCCAAATGAATAATGATTTTGGTGGTGCTAGTTCAAAATCTGTAAACTTGAAACGCCATTAAATGTCCACTTTTTTTTTTTAATGGAATATGCTATCTGGCAATATTGACATCAAGGGAAATTCCAAAAAGTAGAAGCAAACGCTATTTCACTAACTTCTATTGTAAAATAAAAAAGAGCAGGGACTTCCTAGCGGTCCAGTGGCTAAGACTCTTCACTCCCCCTGCAGGGGGCCAGGGTTCGATCCCTGGTCAGGGAACTAGATTCCCCCATGCCACAACTAAGAGTATGCATACCTTGACTAAAAGAGATCCCACATGCTGCAGTGAATACCTGGCACAGGTAAATAAATGATAAATATTAAAGAGAGAGTGCACAGCCACTTACAAGGCACAGTGAGCTTGATGCTCTGCAGAGCATTCACTTACAATTTCAGGGCCCTCTGAAGTGTAGTTATATTATTATCCCAATTTCACAGATGAGAAACAGAAGCCGAGAAAATTAAGGAATCTCTTCTAGGTAGCAGGGCAAGATATAATAGCTATAGCTTGATAATTCCTCAGAAGTTGAATCAGTTTTGAAAAAAGATTCCAATCTCTGGTGGTTTTGAGACATTATCAACAGACAGTGAATTTCTTTCAGAGAGAAACCGTATACTAGATTTTTTTTTTCTCTTTTTTTATTTTCAAAGAATTTTTTTGATGTGGACCACTTTTTAAAAGTTTTTGTTGAAACTGCTACAACATTGCCTACATGTTGTGTTTAGGTTTTTTTGTTTTTTTTTTTTCCTTTGGCCACAAGTCATACGGGATCTTAGCTCCCAAGCTAGTGATGGGACCTGTACCGCCTGCTCTAGAAGGCTAAGTCCCAACCACTGGACCACCAGGAAAGTCCCATATATTAGGTTTTTTCTCTCTAATGCTGAAGCGTATATAGAGCTTAATACGTGTTCAATGAATGGACTTGTCAGCGCTCTTTCTTCCTAAATTAGAATTTATCCATTGCTTCCCATTCAGTATTCTTACAGAATTTTCCTAATTATTCTTGTACTACAAAGGGCTAGAGTCAAATTTTATGCGGTGTAAAGTTTCTGTAACTTGGGGAGGCTCTATAGTAAAAAGAGTATTGCATTATGAATAAAAAATTGCTAGAGCATCTCTTGCAGGGCTTTGAAAGGAGCACATGGGAAGTGAGGACTGTTGAGATATAAGCATCGTCAGTTTCATAATAAATCCTCCTCTACTCTGAACCATTTTGGATATTGCCTCCCAGAATCAGAGACCAGTCACATCTTTCCGCTTGTGGAAATGCACCATTCTCCTTGTACCCATCTTTATAAAATATAGGCAGTACTTTTTACAACCTAAGAGGTATTTCAGGTATAACCGGTACTAAAAATTGCTTTTGAAGCCTCTTGAGAGGCATAATAGGTTCTGCCTGGAGTAAGGACAAATGATTTGATCTTCACCTTATTTATTAAGAAGAATCATTGTTTTAAGTAACATTTAACTCTTTAGTCCTGTTGCTTGAGGTGAACACACAGTGATGATTTCAAAGTTATTTCTTGTTTTAAAATCTTTGATGTGTTAGAAATAATCAGGTGATTATTTCTTTGGTCATTATTTCTTAAACCTGGATAGTGCTACATACTGTGTTAAAAAGTAGCTTATCTTTTATTGTAAGTTTTGAACTTTAAGTTAGATTTTTAGTGAGAATGTAGGGAATATTTTAGTGTTTCATTTGCCACAGGATTAAAAGCTTTGAAGCTTTATCAACTAAAATTATTTTAATGAGAACAAAAATTAATTTTGTCCTGAGAAAAGTTATATACATGTGGAAATTTTTCTAGTTGCACTTAAAAGTAACTTATCCCATTTGCACAGGGACTTTTCTTGGAGGGTTGATTTCAAATCTAAAATAGCTATACTGAGTTGTACTATAATTCTGTATTGTAAGTAATATTATTTATAAATATTAAGATGTGAGCCTGGGAAATGATGCAAATACAAAACCTGGTGGTTTTTAAGCAGCTAGCGGCTCTGAATCCTGAGAAAGGAGAATAAAATTCCAAACTTTGCCACCTAATAGTTATATTTAAGTACTAAAACCAGGTTTTAATTCTGCAAGCCCCTTATTTTCACAGAATAATAGTCTCAAACAAATTTACTGTTCTTTGCAAATATTATTGGGATAAAACCCTCACTGTTTCCCTTTAATGTTGAGCTGCTCAGGGCAGAAGGGTAAACAGCTCACCTAAGTTCCTTTTCTTGTAACTGAGTGAGTCTCCTATGGCTTCCTCTGCATATATTTTTATATGCCATGTATGAACTAAGCAGCTCAGGAAATTCCATTGCCAACAACAGAGAAAACTTAGAAGTAAAGGAACTATAAAATTATTTACTAGAAATTCTGACATTGAAAAATTTAAATTTCTGTATAAACATAGTTTATAATAATAATTTATAAATTTTTAAAATTAAATAGAACTATAATATATGAAAATTATTAGTATACATATACCTTTGATGTTGAACACTGTATCTTTTAGTAAAATAAGAACCTGTTAGTGGCTCAGTGAACAAATGTGTATTAAACCAGCACTCCATCATATGCTCTAGGGAACACACCATCATGTACATGTCAGGCCCTGCCCACATTCTAGTTGAGGGTATACAGTGGACATCAGAATTGGGTTTGATAATAGCAGTTGGCCCATTTTGCTATATTGGTTTATCACACATCTGTCCAGTGGTCTATCTTGTTTTATTTTTTAGTTAATTTCAAAATGAGTTGGAGAAATCAGTACCCTTCACCCCTAAACACTTCCACACGTATAGCAATGGAGTTCAGTATTTGTTCAGAATTCTTTTTTTTATTGACATGAATTTTATATATATTGAAATATATAAATCCTAAGTGTACCATTCAGTGAGTCTCAACAAATGTGTAGTAATACTCATGTAACCCAAACCTTTACCACGATTGAGAACATGGATGTGTGTTTTAAAGATTATCTGTCGATGTAAGGTATGCTTTTAAAAGTTCGCTTTTAAGGAGAGATGTTTATTAAACCATATTAAGTACTTGAAAGTATGCCCAGTAGGTTCGTGTTTGTTTTGCCAGGGGAGGCAAACATTTATGAAAGCATTTTGCCTGCCCACATTTACTGTAAGGCCAGGTACTGAAAGTCATCTCCAAATACAGACTGTGAAAAGAAGAACTGAAAGGTTGCTTGGATGTGTTATTGTCTGTCTGTAGCTATCTGACTGTGTGTTTACATGCACAGGCCACACGCTGCAGCTCAACAGATACTGCCTTCTTGTTACTCAGTTTCATTCTGAGAATAAAATACAAAGCAGCTACCTTATTGTTTAAAAAAAAAAAGAAGCCCTGTTTTAATGCCAGCTACCAGCCTACATAATACTGAATGTGAAATTCTTAAATATACATATTCATAAGCTAAGAACTTTATTTTAATAAAGCTTTGTTCATTAAAAAAAAAAAAAAGTACTGTTTAGAGAAACTTTTGGTTTGGAGGCTAATAATCCAAGCTTCCTTCCACTTTCAGCCTCTCTGGGATCTCAGCTATGAAGGCAGCAAAGGAAGTAGGTCCTCTGGCTTTTAGGGGAAGATGTTTTTTCACTGACAAGCACTTAGTGATTTCTGTGGTTTGGGATATTGTAGATAATACTTCAAACCAGTTGCTTCTGTTGCAAAACAGATGAAGAGATNATATCTGGCACCCCTCACATAATTAACAGTTTGTGTGTATGTGATGAGAACGTTTTAAATTTACTGTTTCAATGACTTTACAATATACACTACCTTAATTATTAGCTAGTCACCATGCTGTACATTAAATCCCTGGAACTTGTTTTATAATTGGAAATGTGTACTCTGACCGCATTCACCTATTTCCCCCATTTTACTCTGCTACCCTGGCAGCCACTGATCTGCTCCCTGTTTCTCTCAGTTCATTTTTTTTTTAATTCCAGCTGTAAGTGATATAGCATTTGTCTTCTCTTTCTGATTTATTTCACATAGCATAATGCCTCAAGGGTCATCCACATTGTTGCAAATGTAGAATGTATTTACTGTTTATGGCTGTATGATATTCCATTGTATGATGCATAGTTTATGACAAAGTATAATCATGATACTATGTATACACTCACATTTTCACCCAAATGATTAAATGATTTATTGAAATATGGTTTATTTATGAAAAAATTATCATGTACCTGACGTAAAGTGTAAATATATTTGTAATAGCCAGAATGAAGATATTTCAGCATTTTCATTCTTTTAACAAGGAAAGTAATCAAAAAATTGTCTCCTGTGATCAACCAAAAACAAGTAGATCACCTGTCTGTGCTGCCAGTCAGTATTATTTTGAGAATCAGCACAATTGAATGCAAAATAAAACAATTGAGGCATATAAAATTTCAAAGAAGGATGTAAATTTATCTTTCTGAGATAATATAATATTTCATGTTGAAAATCCAAAACTATCTGGAAAACTTCAGAAAAAAAATCTGTAAGAGGTTAAGAAAAATTAATGGAAGTTTCATATATAAAATATAGAAAATTTAATGGAGACTTTTTTATGGAGACAATAAAGTGTATAGAAATAAGCAAAAATAAGTCTGGAAAAGCTGCAAAATTAAGCACTTTGATAAGGTAATTAATCTTAAAGAATACTTGAAGAAGTGAAAATGTGTACCATGGAATTTGATAGGGAAGTTCAACATATTATTGTGTCAGTTCTTTAAGTTCATTTACATACTTGACAAAATCCTAATAAATTACTCCTTTGAACTGACTTTTTGCCCATTCCATTCATATGTTGAACCTCTAATCCTCAACGTGGTGGTATTTGGAGGTGTTGGCTTTCAGAGGTAATTTGGTGTTGGGGGTGGAGCCCTCATGAATGGGATATGTGATTTAATAAGAAGAGACATAAGAGAGATGGTTTCTCTCTCTCCACTACATGAAGATACAGCTAGAAGGTGGCCATCTGCAAAAAATGAAAAGGGCCTCACTAAGAACCTGACCATGCTGGCAGCTCGACTTCAGCCTCCAGAACTGTGAGAAATAAAGGCTGTTTTTATTGCCATCCCATCTGTGGCATTCTGCTAGAGTAGCCTGAACTGAAAAAGACAGAAATGAGTAATGAGAGGTAGATGCTTCTCTCACATCTACCTAAAAATGTGGAAGTAGTTTTGGAACTAGTAATAGGAAGAGGCTGGAAGAGTCATGAGGTGCCTGCTAGAAAGACTGATATTGCTATGGAGTCTTCTATTAATAAAAGTAATTGGTGAGGGCTCAGGAAGGAAGGTGGAGAGATGTAGGGAATTGATATAGTTCATTCACTAAGTCACGGCTAGCACTTTGCAACTCCATGGACTTCAGCACACCAGACTTCCCTTTCACTATCTCCTGGAGTTTTCTCAGATTCATATTCATTGTGTTGGTGATGCTATCTAACTATTTCATCCTCTGCTATCCTCTTCTCCTTTTGCCTTCAGTCTTTCCCAGCATCAGTCTCTTCCAATGAGTTGGCTCTTAGCATCAGGTGACCAGAGTATTCAAGCTTCAGCTTCAGCCTCAGTCCTTATACACACACACACACACACACACACACACACACACAATCATATACAGAATATTGGTAGAAATTAGNATATCTGGCACCCCTCACATAATTAACAGTTTGTGTGTATGTGATGAGAACGTTTTAAATTTACTGTTTCAATGACTTTACAATATACACTACCTTAATTATTAGCTAGTCACCATGCTGTACATTAAATCCCTGGAACTTGTTTTATAATTGGAAATGTGTACTCTGACCGCATTCACCTATTTCCCCCATTTTACTCTGCTACCCTGGCAGCCACTGATCTGCTCCCTGTTTCTCTCAGTTCATTTTTTTTTTAATTCCAGCTGTAAGTGATATAGCATTTGTCTTCTCTTTCTGATTTATTTCACATAGCATAATGCCTCAAGGGTCATCCACATTGTTGCAAATGTAGAATGTATTTACTGTTTATGGCTGTATGATATTCCATTGTATGATGCATAGTTTATGACAAAGTATAATCATGATACTATGTATACACTCACATTTTCACCCAAATGATTAAATGATTTATTGAAATATGGTTTATTTATGAAAAAATTATCATGTACCTGACGTAAAGTGTAAATATATTTGTAATAGCCAGAATGAAGATATTTCAGCATTTTCATTCTTTTAACAAGGAAAGTAATCAAAAAATTGTCTCCTGTGATCAACCAAAAACAAGTAGATCACCTGTCTGTGCTGCCAGTCAGTATTATTTTGAGAATCAGCACAATTGAATGCAAAATAAAACAATTGAGGCATATAAAATTTCAAAGAAGGATGTAAATTTATCTTTCTGAGATAATATAATATTTCATGTTGAAAATCCAAAACTATCTGGAAAACTTCAGAAAAAAAATCTGTAAGAGGTTAAGAAAAATTAATGGAAGTTTCATATATAAAATATAGAAAATTTAATGGAGACTTTTTTATGGAGACAATAAAGTGTATAGAAATAAGCAAAAATAAGTCTGGAAAAGCTGCAAAATTAAGCACTTTGATAAGGTAATTAATCTTAAAGAATACTTGAAGAAGTGAAAATGTGTACCATGGAATTTGATAGGGAAGTTCAACATATTATTGTGTCAGTTCTTTAAGTTCATTTACATACTTGACAAAATCCTAATAAATTACTCCTTTGAACTGACTTTTTGCCCATTCCATTCATATGTTGAACCTCTAATCCTCAACGTGGTGGTATTTGGAGGTGTTGGCTTTCAGAGGTAATTTGGTGTTGGGGGTGGAGCCCTCATGAATGGGATATGTGATTTAATAAGAAGAGACATAAGAGAGATGGTTTCTCTCTCTCCACTACATGAAGATACAGCTAGAAGGTGGCCATCTGCAAAAAATGAAAAGGGCCTCACTAAGAACCTGACCATGCTGGCAGCTCGACTTCAGCCTCCAGAACTGTGAGAAATAAAGGCTGTTTTTATTGCCATCCCATCTGTGGCATTCTGCTAGAGTAGCCTGAACTGAAAAAGACAGAAATGAGTAATGAGAGGTAGATGCTTCTCTCACATCTACCTAAAAATGTGGAAGTAGTTTTGGAACTAGTAATAGGAAGAGGCTGGAAGAGTCATGAGGTGCCTGCTAGAAAGACTGATATTGCTATGGAGTCTTCTATTAATAAAAGTAATTGGTGAGGGCTCAGGAAGGAAGGTGGAGAGATGTAGGGAATTGATATAGTTCATTCACTAAGTCACGGCTAGCACTTTGCAACTCCATGGACTTCAGCACACCAGACTTCCCTTTCACTATCTCCTGGAGTTTTCTCAGATTCATATTCATTGTGTTGGTGATGCTATCTAACTATTTCATCCTCTGCTATCCTCTTCTCCTTTTGCCTTCAGTCTTTCCCAGCATCAGTCTCTTCCAATGAGTTGGCTCTTAGCATCAGGTGACCAGAGTATTCAAGCTTCAGCTTCAGCCTCAGTCCTTATACACACACACACACACACACACACACACACACAATCATATACAGAATATTGGTAGAAATTAGGATGGTAACGGACATTCTGATAATGTTTCAGGCATAAAAGGGAATGTGTTATTGGACAACATAGAAAATATGAGCCTTGTCGCAAAATGGCAAATAGAACTTGTGAGCAGTGAAATGGAAAATGGACATTTAGGTGGAGAGATTTGCTACCAAAGTGTTGAAGAAGCAGCTTGGTTCTTCCTAACTATTTGGGCAGAGAAAAATGAAGACCAAATTGATAGGAAAAGGAAAATAGAACATACAGATTTGGGAAATTATCAGTCTGTCCGTATTACAATAATAATAATAATAATGAAGTGTGTTCAGAAGAGCACATTCATGGTGTGGCAGCTGAACATGTTGATGAGATTAGTGCAGGTATGAACGAACTGTGGCCCTAACCAGCCACCCCAGTATGAATCCTCTCAGTTTGAACTTAAGGGGGCAGAAATGAGACAGAATGAAGGCTATCAGACTTCCTAGATTTGAGAAGTCAAGACCATAAGAGTTGTTTGGCTCTGAATATGCTCTGTTCTTCAAGATAGGAGAAGATGATTCCAAAGGCTATTTAGAAATCATCAAGGCCACCTCAATTTCAGCAGGCCCAAACAGATTAGGACAAGTAAAAATAGATCATGTACAGCTTAAGTAAGTAAATACATACATACATAAGTCTACTGTGAAGATGCATATGAAAAGGGAAAAAAAAAAAACGGTAGGGCTTGAATATTTTAGAATTGAAAAATAAGTATTTATTGAAACCTTTCAGATCCCATAGCATAGATATGCCATCAGTGTGAAAAGTGAGGTTGGCATTTTAATTGTGAGATCAAAAATTTATATTAAAAAGGTCCAGAAATAGACACAGATACATATGAGAATTGAATTTATGAAAAAAGTTTAAAAGAAAAATAACGAGTTATTAAACAAAAATTATTGGATAAACTCAGGCATCATCTTGAAAATGATATGCAGACTCCAAATACCATACTTTACATACAATATAAATTCTACTTCCGTCAAAGTTTCAAATATAAGTTTGAAACCAAAATTTACAGTAACAATATAGGATTTTTTTCTTTTAAAGTCCTGTAGTTCAAAATGCCTTTCTAGGACATGATTGACAGAAGCCTTAAAGGAAACTTTGAAAATAGCTGTAGCAAACGTGAGGAGCTTATTATGTTCCAGTTTCTTTTCTAACATATCTTACATATAAAGATGTAAGTCCTAATATTATCCCCTTGTAGGGGGGTTGAGAGATATTCCAAGGCTTATCCTCTCACCATTGCACTGCCTCACAATGTGACCACTTTGAAATGAGCCTTACAAGTATCATATGAGTAAAATGAGAAGACAGTATTGAAAGTTTGTTGTTGAATTACGACGCTGGGATTCTTGGTCCCTGGAGGAGAAGAATTCAATCCGGGGCCAGAGACGAGGCTTGATCACTCGGAGCTTTTGTGTAACAAAGTTTTATTGAAGTATAAAGGAGATAGAGAAAGCTTCTGACATAGGCATCAGAAGGGGGTAGAAAGAGTACCCCCTTGTTAGTTTTAGCAATGAGTTTATATATTCTCCAACTAATCCAAAGAAGGTCTGGAGGTTGTAAAGACCTCACCAGACCTACTCCCATAATTTACATTTTAAGATAACAGAATTAGCCAGAAGGTTTAATCCAGAGACTGTCCTCAGGCAGAATACATAAAACATTGCTGTTATATAATCCTTGTAAAGAGAAGGTTTAATCCAGAGACTGTCCTCAGGCAGAATACATTATTGTTATATACTCCTAAGGAATGTAGAGAAATAAGTTTGTCCTTTCTTCCTCCTTGAAAATTCCAGACCCCTCTCTCCTTGGGGACCCCTAGACTTCTTATCAACCTGCCTAGGAAATGACTCTCTCAGTATCAACATCAGTTCAGTTTAGTTCATTTCAGTCGCTCAGTCATGTCAGACTCCTTGTGACCTCGTGAATCGCAGCACGCCAGGCCTCCCTGTCAATCACCAACTCCCGGAGTTCACTCAGATTCATGTTCATCGAGTCAGTGATGCCATTCAGCCATCTCATCCTCTGTCGTCCCCTTCTCCTCCTGCCCCCAATCTCCCCCAGCATCAAAGTCTTTTCCAATGAGTCAACTCCGCATGAGGTGGCCAAAGTACTGGAGTTTCAGCTTCAGCATCATTCCTTCCAAAGAAATCCCAGGGCTGATCTCCTTCAGAATGGACTGGTTGGATCTCCTT
>SJYW01036750.1:313408-339712 GCA_006410735.1 Raphicerus campestris
TTCTAACTGTTGCTTCCTGACCTGCATACAGATTTCTCAAGAGGCAGGTTAGGTGGTCTGTTATTCCCATCTGTTTCAGAATTTTCCACAGTTTATTGTGATCCACACAGTCAAAGGCTTTGGCATAGTCAATAAAACAGAAATAGATGTTTTTCTCGAATTATCTTGCTTTTATCCATGATCCAGCGGATGTTGGCAATTTGATCTCTGTTTCCTCTGTCTTTTCTAAAACCAACTTGAACATCAGGAAGTTCACGGTTCATGTATTCCTGAAGCCTGGCTTGGAGAATTTTGAGCATTACTTTACTAGCATGTGAGATGAGTGCAATTGTGTGGTAGTTTGATCATCCTTTGGCATTGCCTTTCTTTGGGATTGGAATGAAAACTGACCTTTTCCAGTCCTGTGGCCACTGCTGAGTTTTCCAATTTTGCTGGCATATTGAGTGCAGCACTTTCACAGCATCATCTTTCAGGATTTGAAACAGCTCCACTGGAATTCCATCACCTCCACTAGCTTTGTTCGTAGTGATGCTTTCTAAGGCCCACTTGACTTCACATTCCAGGATGTCTGGCTCTAGATGAGTTATCACACCATCGTGATTAGGGTCGTGAAGATCTTTTTTGTACAGTTCTTCTGTCTATTCTTGCCACCTCTAAGTATGATGAGACCTTGCACAGAAAATAAATGCAAATAAATTTTAAAATAGTAAAAGATGTCAAACATCGCTAATAATAATGCTTATTTGAACTGCATGGAGTTTCAGTTTTCTCCTTTCAATTTGTCAAATAACCAGACGTCTGAAAGAACACTCAGATGGCAACTGGGTGAAAAGTTGTTGTTGAATCAAGAAAGACGCCAAGATTCTTGGCCCCCAAAGGAGAATAATTCAATTTGGGGCCAGAGACAAGGCTTGATCACTCAGAGCTTTTGTGTAATAAAGTTTTATTAAAGTATAAAGGAGATAGAGAAAGCTTCTGACATAGGCATCAGAAGGGGGCAGAAAGAGTATCCCTCTGCTAGTCTTCAGCTGGATGTTATATAGTCACTAGCAGTCTGTTAATGAAAGAAAGGAATGTCTTAAAAATCAGAATGGCACCAGGCCCCCCACCCATAAGATGCATTTTGAAATAATCTTGGCACCAAATGGTTCATCCTGGGCCATAAAATGATTAACTTGAATCTTGAAGAAGGGCAGACCACCATACAAATAGTTGCATTTACATAGATTAGAGGAACAATATCTGAGTATAACGTACTGGTTTGTCAAGTAGGCTCAAACAGGTACCTCCCCAAATATTGTTTTGGAGGGTAATTGGTACAGTTTCCATAGAGGAATATTTGATTCCATCAAATCATAAACTCACATATACATGCTTCTTGACCAGTCATTCCATTGGTATTTATTTAAATGAGACTTACTTATATATTTTACATGTATGAAATAATTCTAAAACCAGGATGTTAAATGTGGGCTTTATCATAACAGTATAAGATTAGAAATACCTAGATAAATCCAATAGTAGGCAACTGGTTAAAAATAGCTGAGACATACAGTGGAACATTATAAAGTCACATTTAGAAAGTGAAGAAACAAAAACAGAAGGAAATTTACATGGGCTGACATGGAAACATATAGTGGTAAGTAGGAATTAAATTTACAGATTTATGAAATTATATCACTTGTTTGTAAAGGCAGTTCAGTTTAGTTCAGTCGCTCAGTTGTGTCCAGCTCTTTGCGAGCCCATGAACTGCAGCATGCCAGGCCTCCCTGTCAATCACCAACTCCCGAGTCCACCCAAACCCATGTCCATTGAGTCCATGATGCCATCCAACCATCTCATCCTCTGGCTTAGCCTTCTCCTCCTGCCCCTAATCCCTCCCAGCATCAGGGTGTTTTCAAATGTGTCAGCTCTTCACATCAGGTGGCCAAAGTATTGGAGTTTCAGCTTCAGCCCAGGAATGATCTCCTTTAGAATGGACTGGTTGGATCTCCTTGCAGTTCAAGGGACTCTCAAGAGTCTTCTCCAACACCACAGTTCAAAAGCATCAATTCTTCTGTGCTCAGCTTTCTTTATAGTCCAACTCTCACATCCATACATGACCACTGGAAAAACCATAGCTTTGACTAGACGGACATTTGTTGGCAAAGTAATGTCTGTGCTTTTGAATATGCTATCTAGGTTGGCCATAAATTTCCTTCCAAGGAGTAAGCATCTTTTAATTTCATGGCTGCAGTCACCATCTGCAGAGATTTTGGAGCCCAGAAAAATATAATCAGCCAGTGTTTTGTTTTCCCACCTATTTGCCATGAAGTGATGGGCCCAGATGCCATGATCTCAGTCTTCTGAATGTTGAGCTTTAAGCCAACTTTTTCAGTCTCCTCTTTCACTTTCATCAAGAGACTCTTTAGCTCTTCTTCACTATCTGCCATAAGGGTGGTGTCCTCTGCATATCTAAGGTCCTTGATATTTCTCCCAGTAATCTTGATCCCAGCTTGTGCTCCCTCCAGCCCAGCGTTTCTCATGATGTACTCTGCATTCAAGTTAAATAAGCAGGGTGACAGTATACAGCCTTGACGTACTCCTTTTCCTATTTAGAACCAGTCTGTTGTTCCATGTCCAGTTCTAACTGTTGCTTCCTGACCTCCATACAGATTTCTCAAGAGGCAGGTCAGTAATAATTATATAAACTGTCTTTATATATAACTATATATATATATATAGTTATATAGTTATATTTGGTGTCTTTGTTTATGTGCATAAAAAACTCCTGACAAGTCATTTTTTTTAATGAAAGAATATATGTGTAATCATGAAATTAAAAGATGCTTACTCCTTGGAAGAAAAGTTATGACCAACTTTGATAGCATATTAAAAAGCAGAGACATTACTTTGCCGACTAAGGTCCATCTAGTCAAGGCTATGGTTTTACCTGTGGTCATGTATGGATGTGAGACATGGACTGTGAAGAAGGCTGAGCACCGAAGAACTGATGTTTTTGAACTGTGGTGTTGGAGAAGACTCTTGAGAGTCCCTTGGACTGCAAGGAGATCCAACTAGTCCATTCTAAAGGAGATCAGCCCTGGGATTTCTTTGGGAGGAATGATGCTGAAGCTGAAACTCCAGTACTTTGGCCATCTCATGTGAAGATTTAACTCATTGGAAAAGACTCTGATGCTGGGAAGGATTGGGGCCAGAAGGAGAAGGGGACGACAGAGGATGAGATGGGTGGATCACATCACGGACTCTATGAACGTGAGTCTGAGTGAACCCCAGGAGATGGTGATGGACAGGGAGGCCTGGTGTGCTGCGATTCATGGGGTCACAGAGTCAGACACGACTGAACGACTGAACTGAACTGAATTGATATGTCTTTTTTATTAAAAACAAAAAAAGATTGTAAATGTACATACATATACATGCATGCATGTTCAATGTAAGTAAATTTGCATACAGGAGAAAATATATACATATATATATGTGTATGTAAAATAAAATCAATGTAGATCTGAAAATTGAATCAGTGGTTAGTAATTTGGTTCACTTATGACTACAGGTTGTGTGAAGAAAAGCTGCATGAGACTACATGAGAAAAATCATTTACAAAACTTCAGCCAAATACAGCACACTATCACTGTAAGGACCCATGAGTCACTGTGGCAATAGAGATGTCTCCTGAGAGCCCACAGATGTAGACACACATTCATGGTAGGGCTTGATAGTGGTGTTCTTGTCATGTGACAATTCAAATTGTGACCCAGATGCACAGGTCTTTATACTCAATATTCTCCTGTTGTTCGGACACTAAGTCACGTCCTACTCTTTAAGATCCCATGAACTGCAGCATGCCAGACTTCGCTGTCCTTCACTGCCTCCCTGAGTTTGGTCAAATTCATGTTCATTGAGTCAGTGTTGCCATCCAAACATCTCATCCTCTGTCACTCCATTCTCCTCTTTCCTTCAATTTTTCCTAGCATCAGGGTCTTTTCCAGTGAGTCTATTGGAACTCACATCAGGTAGCCAATGTATTGGAGCTTCAGCTTCAGCATCAGCCCATCCAATGAATATTCAGGATTAATTTATTTTATGTTTGACTGCTTTGATCTCCTTGCTGTCCAAGGGAGTCTCAAGAGTCTTCTCTAGCTCCACAGTTTGAAAGAATCAATTCTTTGGCTTTCAGCCTTCATTATGGTCCAACTCTCACATCCGTAGATGGTTACTGGAAAACCATAGCAAAGTAATGTCTCTGCTTTTTAATACACTATCAGGATTTGTCATAGCTTTTCTTGCACGGAGTAAACATCATTTAACTTCATGGCTGCAGTCATCATTCACAGTGATTTTGGAGCCCAAGAAAATAAAGTGTATCACTATTTTCATTTTTTCCCCATCTACTTGCTGTGAAGTGATGGGACTGGATGCTATGATCTTACTTTTTTGAATGTTGAGTTTTAAGCAAGTTTTTCATCAAGAGGCTTTTAGTTTCTCTTCACGTTCTGCTACTAGGGTGGTGTCATCTGCATCTTTGAGGTTATTGATATTTCTCCCAGCAATCTTTATTTCAGCTTGTGCCTCATCCAGCCCAGCATTTTGCAAAATGTGCTCTGCATATAAGTTAAATAAGTAGGATGGCAACATACAGCCTTGATGTACTCCTTTCCCAATTTGGAACCAGTCTGCTGTTCCATGTCTGGTTCTAAGTGTTGCTTCTTGACCTATATACAGGTTTCTCAGGAAGCAGGTAAGGTGATCTTGTATCCCTAACTCTTGAAGAATTTCCCACAGTTTGTTGTACTCCACACCGTCAATGGCTTTAGTGTAGTCAGTGAAACAGAAATAGATGTTTTTATCTGGAATCCTCTTGCATTTTTTAGCATCCAGTGGATATTGGCACTTTGAGTTCTGGTTTATCTGTCTTCTCTAAATCCAGCTTGTACATCTGTCCATTCAGATATTGTTCAACCTAACTTTAAGGATTTTGCGCATTATCTTGCTAGCGTGTGAAAAGAGGGCAATTGTGTTATAGTTTGAACTTTCTTTGCCATTGTCCTTCTTTGGGATGAAAACTGACCTTTTCCACTCCTGTGGCCACTGCTGAGTTTTCCAAATTTGCTGGCATATTGAGTGCAGCACTTTAACAGTATCAGCTTTTAGAATTATAAACAGCTCAGCTGGAGTCCCATCACCTCCACTAATTTTGTTCGTAGTAATGTTTCCTAAGGCCCACTTGACTTCACAATCCAGAAAACTAACCAAAATGATCACATGGATTACAACTTTGTGTAACTCAATGAAACTATGAGCCATCAATATGGATGGCTCGTGGTGAACAGTTCTGTCATAATTTGGTCCACTGAAGAAGGGAATGGCTAATCACTTCAGCATTCTTGACTTGAAAACCTGATGAGCCATATGAGATTCAAGAAATAGCATAGAAAAAGAAGAATACAAATAATATATTTATAAGAAGATAAGAAAAAATAGAAAATTGGCATAGAATAAGCAAAAAAATAGAAAGTAAACAGAAATATTGGAAATTAACAAATAATTCAAAAGAAAATTTTTCTAGATTTATATAAATATCAATTTTAAGGCAAAGGTGTTAGAATAGATGATAAAATTTCAGTGCATCGTGAAGTTAAAAGCAGATAAAATTTATATTCATGTGATTACATAGCCTCAGAAAATGCAAAGACAAAGAATGAATAGGGGAAACTCAGGAATCCACAAGCTTAATAGAATTTTTAATACATCCTAATCAGTCCTTATTTTCAAAGAAATAAGGATAAAGTAGATTTACATAACACTATGAACACTGTATACTTAACTTCTCAGGTTTAGGATCCTGCAGTCATAAAAATTTATTGTAGTATGGATACTAGATAACAAAAGGAAGATGCCTGGCCAGATGCCTTGATCCAGAAACCTTTGCATGATCTGTCTTTCTTATAAAAATATATACCACGAATAAGTTTTTACCATGTAGTAGGCAAAGTGAAAGTGGCGTTTGTAAGTGTGATCTAATTATTATAACAACACCCAGAGTAGTATGCTAATACTCTATATCTAGAGAATATAATGATAATTATGGGTAAGTTAAATAATTTGTCCGCTGTCAGGACTGCATCCATAAAGTTGTGGAGAAAGAATCTGAACCTGGATTGTCTGAGTCCAATTCGCCTCTCCCATTCTGTCTACGTATTGATCTGGAATGAGTGTGTGTGTATGCGGGTGGGAGTGGCTCCTACATAAAACTAATTGGAGAAAAGCACATATTCTTTCACTGTAAATGGACAAGCCTCAAATGTAAGGGCGAGCATCCCTGAATTGCTGGGAATAACAAGCATTCCAGATCTTATCTTTCCATCTCATCTGCCTCTGAACAAGGGGCTAATTCTTCCACTGTCTGGGTTCTGTCTAGTTTCTTGGATTTTGTGTTCTCTTTGCTGTGCTTCTTTGTTTCTTGGAGGAGTGGTTCAGACTCCTTGACTGTGGCTTTCCGTATTTCTTCCAATATCACACCTTCCAAAATGATATCACCCAAATAGTTAACAAGGGATGGTAATCTGGGTCTTTGGAAAAGCAGGCACCAAAAAAAATTTAAGTGTACACAGATTTTATTGGGGGTAAATTCTCATGAGAAAAGTTAGGGGGAGGTCCAGAAAGGTGGGAAAACACTTCAGACCAAGTCTGGCTGCAGGTGACAGAGAGGAGGATGGTAGGGTGGAAGCATCTTGATCTGATATGCACTCTAGTGGAGTCTCAATATGCACATCCAGGAGTCCTCAAGCCACAGCCAGCCATGACCAGAGTCCCCTATTCCTCGGAAATTGTCCTCATCACAGTCCCTTACTAACTGAGAGCAGCCCATGGGAAGCATGGTTTTGACATAAACACAGTCATGGATTTCAAAGCACAGATTTTAAGGCCCTTGGTTGGTTAAAATCCATGTAGTTGGAAGGATTTCCAAGTACCTGTTGAAAGAGCCAGATCTTTAACTGTCCACCTGTACTGCAATACCTGATGGTGGACATTCAATAAGATCTGAACTAAGACCCTTCTTTTGAGGTGCTCATTATTGTTATATCAATAAATATTTTTTAATTGAAGTGCTGTTGATTTACAATGTTATGTTAGTTTCAGGTGTATAGGAACATGATTCACTTATATTTTTCATTATCTTTTCTTGGGTTGTTAAGAGATATTCAATATAGTTCATTGTGTATGTGCTTGTTGTTTACCTGTTTTATATATATATCATTGTATATATGTCAACTCCAAACTCCTAATTTATTTTCTCATCCCTCCTCACCCCCACTTACCTCTTTGGTACTGTAACTTTGTTTCCTGTGCCTGTGAAAGGCACTCTTTTTTCCCCATTTTTGCATATTTTTAATTAACTTATTTATTTTGGTAAGAGGCTAATTACTTTACAATATTTTACTGTTTTTTACCATATATTGAATAAGCCATGAGTGTACATGTGTCCCCCATCCTGAAACCCTATCCACTTCCCTTCCCATTCCATCCCTCAGGGTCATCCCAGTGCACTGGCTTTGAGTGCCCTGTTTCTTACATTGAACTTTGACTGCCGATCTATTTCACATATGGTAATATAAAGCTTAAAGCCTAACATTCAGAAAACTAAGATCATGGCATACGGTTCCATCACTTCATGGGAAGTAGATGGGGAAACAGTGGAGACAGTGTCAGACTTTATTTATTTATTGGCTCCAAAATTACTGCAGATGGTGATTGCAGCCATGAAATTAAAAGATGCTTACTCCTTGGAAGGAAAGTTATGACCAACCTAGATAGCATATTCAAAAGCAGAGACATTACTTTGCCGACTAAGGTCCATCTAGTCAAGGCTATGGTTTTTCCAGTAGTCATGTATGGATGTGAGAACTGGACTGTGAAGAAAGCTGAGCACCAAAGAATTGATGCTTTTGAACTGTGGTGTTGGAGAAGACTCTTGAGAGTCCCTTGGACTGCAAGGAGATCCAACCAATCCATTCTAAAGGAGATCAGTCCTGGGTGTTCTTTGGAAGGACTTATGCTAAAGCTGAAACTCCAGTACTTTGGCCACCTCATGCAAAGAGCTGATTCATTGAAAACGACTCTGATGCTGGGAGTGATTGGGGCAGGAGAAGGGGACAACAGAGAATGAGATGGCTGGATGGCATCACTGACTTGATGGACATGAGTTTGAGCGAACTCCAAGAGTTGGTGATGGACAGGAAGGCCTGGCATGCTGAGATTCATGGGGTCACGAAGGGTTGGACATGACTGAGCGACTGAACTGAACTGAAGCAAATATAGGTTTTTAAATGCTATTCTTTCAAATTATCCCACCCTCACCTTCTCCCACAGAGTCCAAAAGACTGTTTTATACATCTGTGTCTCTTTTGCTGTCTCACATATAGGGTCATTATTACCATCTTTCTAAATTCCATATATATACATTAGTATACTCTATTGGTGTTTTTCTTTCTGGCTTACTTCACTCTGTATAATAGGCTCTAGTTTCATCCACCTCATTAGAACTGATTTAAATGTGATATTTTTGATAGTTGAGTAATACTCCATTGTGTCTATGTACCACAGCTTTCTTATCCATTCATCTGCCTATGGACATCTAGGTTACTTCCGTGTCCTAGCTATTGTAAACAGTGCTACGATGAACATTGGGGTACACGTGGTTCTTTCAATACTGGTTTCCTTGGTGTGTATGCCCAGGAGTGGGATTGCTGGGTCATATGGCAGTTCTATTTCCAGTTTTTTAAGGAATCTCCACACTGTTCTTCATAGTGACTTCTATACTAGTTTGCATTCCCACCAACAGTGAAAGAGGGTTCCCTTTTCTCCACACCCTCTCCAGCATTTATTGTTTGTAGACTTTTTGATAGCAGCCATTCTGACCAGCATGAGATGGTACCTCATTGTAGTTTTGATTTGCATTGCTCTGATAATAAGTGATATTAAACATCTTTTCATGTGTTTGTTAGCCATCTATATGTCTTCTTTGGAGAAATATCTTTATTCTGTTTAGTTATTTTGCCCATTTTTTTGATTGGGTTTTTTATTTTTCTGGTAATGAGCTATGTGAGCTGCTTGTATATTTTTGAGATTAATTCTTTGTCAATGTGGGATACCTGGGATAGATCCCTGGGTCAGGAAGATCCTCTGGAGAAGGAAATGGCAACCCATTCCTGTACTCTTGCCTGGAAAATCTCATGGACAAAGGAACCCAGTAGGCTATAGTCCAGGGTGTCACAAGGTCAGGCATGACTGAACAACTAAATTTAAAATCTTTGTTAATAGCTTCGCTTGCTCTTATTTTCCCCCATTCTGATGGTGGTCTTTTCACCTTTCTTATAGTTTCCTTCGTTGTGCAAAAGCTTTTAAGTTTAATTAGGCCCTGTTTGTTTATTTTTACTTTTATTTCCACTACTCTGGGAGGTGTGTCATAGAGGATCTGCTGTTATTTATGCCAGAGAGTGTTTTGCCAATGTTTTCCACTAGGAGTTTTATAGTTTATGGTCTTACATTTAGATATTTAATCCATTTTGAGTTTATTTTTTTGTATTGTGTTAGAAAGTGTTCTAGTTTCATTCTTTTACAAGTGGTTGACCAGTTTTCCCAGCACCACTTGTTAAAGAGATTGTCTTTTCTCCATTGTATATTTTTGCCTCCTTTGTCAAAGATAAGGTGTCCATTAGTATGTGGATTTATCTCTGGATTTTTATTTTGTTCCATTGATCTATATTTCTGTCTTTGTGCCAGTACCATGCTGTCTTGATGAATGCAGCGTTATAGTATAGTCTGAAGTCCGGCAGGTTGACTCCTCCAGTTCTATTCTTCTTTCTCAGGATTGCTTTGGCTATTAGAGGTTTTTGGTGTTTCCATAAAAATTGTGAAATTATTTGTTCTAGTTCTGTGAAAATTACCTTTGGTAGCTTGAGTCTATAGATTGCTTTGGACAGTATACTCATTTCACTATATCGATTCTTCCAATCTGTGAACATGGTATATTTCTCCATCCGTTTCTATCATCTTTGATTTCTTTTATCAGTGTTTTCTAGTTTTCTATATGTAGGTCTTTTGTTTCTTTAGGTAGTTTTATTCCTAAGTATTTTATTCTTTTTGTAACAATGGTGAATGAAATTGTTTCCTTAATTTCTCTTTCTGTTCTCTCATTGTTAGTGCATAGGATTGCAAGTAATTTCTGTGTATTAATTTTATATCCTGCAACTTTATTCATTGATTAGCTCTAGTAATTTTCTGGTGGAAGACACTCATTCTTAATAGAGTTTCCTTTTTGAGGGCTCCAACCAGTCAAAGAACCAAACGACTAGAGAATCTGAGACTCTGTAATAATGAAAGCAGGTGCTACAAAAAATAAAGGCAGAATAGCCAACTAAGGCAGTTGGAGTAGATCTAAACAAAATACATTGAGTCTGGCTCTGGGAACTTTGCACATTTTCTCATAAGCTACTTTTCTCATTACAGAGGTGTCATATTTTCTCTTCCCAGTTCTCCCTCTCTCTCCTCTCTGGTAGCTCAATATATATTATACAGTGGTGCCATTATCCAGACTGTCACATAAGAGGCAGAGGAAACATTAGACTATGCTTACAGAATGGGCAAGGTTTTTGAGGACTAGATACATGGCAGGTTAGAAGTTAACACCGTCTCTTTGTTTTAGTAGCTTGGGCAAGTTAATAAAGTGCCCTATACCTCAGTTTACTCGTTTGAGAGAGAATGGTAATGACAGTATCTCATTTGCAGTGTTTATATGAAATCTGGATGAAAAGAATCAAATGGAATCTAGATACTATAAATAAGAAACTTTGGTGTATCTTGGAACCTAAGATGTGCATGATGGTTGTACTCAAGTGTTTGGACTCTACCAATATTTTTAAGGCAAGATCTATAGAGTTTATTATCACACATAAATAATGATTTAAACAGGAGGCATATTAACCCAGTCCCCCCACCCTTTAAAGATAGTGGAATATTTTGTAATGTGTTTTTATAAGAGCAAAAACGTTGAAACTCTGACACCAAAAATCTTGTAATGTTACTTTTTATTTTCTAACAAACAGAATAAAACCTAAGTGTACATTTGAAGGCAGATAACTTTAAGAAAATAGCAAAATTAATAAATGATGAAGTAATATTTCAATATTATCAAGCAGATATTTAAGAAAACATTTTTTATTAATAATTTATTTACAAAAAATTAAAGAAAATTAAAATAATTCATTATGATGTAAATCAGAAAGTTAATGACTTATGGGGATAGAGATTGTCTGGAAAGGGCCCTGGAAAACATGCTTAAATGATGGAAATATTCTGTATCTCATATGGCTACTCACAGGTCTACTCACATGTTGCCCAAAAGAGGCAAGTGCACATACTCTTTCAATTCCACATTCAGTATTGTGACATTTTTGGCTTGAAATTGGATAAGGTGAGAGGAGATGACACCACTGTTATGGCAAAAAGCAAAGAGGAACTAAAGAGCCTCTTGATGAAGGTGAGAGAGGAGAGTGGAAAAGCTGGCTTAAAACTCAATATTCAAAAACTCCAGTACAATCACTCCCTGGCAAATAGATGGGGAAACAATGGAGATAGCGATAGACTTTATTTTCTTGAACTTCAAAATCACTGCAGATGGTGAATAGAGCTATGAAGTTAAAAGACCCTTGCTCCTTGGAAGAAAAGGTATGACAAACCTAGACAGCATATTAAAATGCAGAGACATTACTTTGGTGAGAAAGTTTCATATAGTAAAAGCTATGGATTTTTTCCAGTTTTCATATATGGATGTTAAAGTTAGACCATAAAGAAGGCTGAGCCCTGAAGGATTGATACTTTTGAACTCTTGACAGTCCCAAGAGTTCAAACCAATCAATCCTAAAGGATATCAATACTGAATATTCATTGTAAAGACTAATGCTGGGGCTGAAGCTCCAATGCTTTGGCCACGTGATGAAAGAACTGACTCACTGGAAAAGACCCTGATGCTGGGAAAGACTGAAGGCAGGAGAAGAAGAGGATAACAGAGGTTACATGGTATAATCGACTCAATGGACATGAGTTTGGGCAAACTGTGGGAGATGATGAAGGACAGGGAAATCTAGTATGCTGCAGTCCATGTGGTTGGAAAAATTTGGAAATGACTGAGCAACTGAGCAACAACAAATTTACACCATAAACATTGACAAACAGCACATCAGCGATTGTTTATCTAGAGAACTAGTTAACCACCACATCGCTGTACTGATCTGTATATTTGCCACAAGTCATTACATTTATATGGTTTAAAATTTTGGACACTTCAATTTGCATGCATTTTAACTTAATACAAATAATAATAGAAAGTTTTCTTCCACTTCAATTGCAGCCTTTTTTGGACTTTTTAGACACTTTGACCCAAGTCATTGCCACACCAGACAGTACCTCTAAATTCATAAACGGGAAACACATTTGCCTACAGGGCATGCAGGTAGAACAATCAAAAGTGTACAAATCCATTTGGATGTAATCAATGGGACATTTTTCTCAAACTGATTCTCCTGCTGGTGGCCCCTGGACTTTTTCATGGCTGAGGTGACATGGCTCCATGCCATGTGGAACAAATTCTTAGCCTTCCTGATAGAAACCAGTAACTCTTCCTCCTCAGGAAAGATGGTAAATGTCCTCTAGTACCAAGTTAAATAAGGCACTGAAGGTCAACATTCTGTAATTAACAAAGTGCTTGAGACTGGAGATACTAAGCCAAAACCTTCGCTTTCAAAAGCCGCTTTCGCCCAAAACCTAAGCCAAACACTAATGAATGGCACCTCACCATTGACTATCAGAAACTCAATACTCTGATTCCCTCTGATTAAGACTCCAATTCCTGATACAACAGAATTGTTTGAGGCCGTAACAGTGGTTCAAAAAATCACCTTAACCTAGTTAACATGCTCTGTTCCATTCCCATTATGGGGAAAATCCAATTCCTCTTTGCTTTCACTCTGGACAAAGCTTGATATACATATACACAGCTCCTGGTGGGTATTTAAACAGTTCAGTAATTGCAGAACTCTGACGCCAGTATTTAAATCCCTTACAAGAGGAAAATGACATTTTTGGTATCATGTTGATCCTGAGGGTCCCTACGAGGAAGCAGTATGGATGGATGTGTATAACCTCACATATTACCTACACCAGTACAGCTGGACAATTCATCCCTCACACTATCCGAGGCTCAGCATCATTTGTCAAGCTTCTGTCTGTGATTTGGTCCCCTGTGAGCTGGAAAATTTTCCAGTTGGAAACCTGTGACTCACCATTAAACAAGTTACAAACAAGGACATGATAGGACATCCCGGGTAATTTCATGTTCTAGAGGCAACATATCCATTACTGTCACTAATTTCTCACTGTAGATATGTAAGCCTTCTACCTGCACCTTGGGCAAAACCCTAACAGTGTGATTTGGAAATCAACCCACAGGAAGTTTCCCAAGCTTTACCTGTAGTTCCACCTGACTCCACATTCCAAATCAGGTCCTTGGCCACCCGTGACCATGACTCCTGGGGACCAAATGTTACTGGGTTCCAGTAGATCCTTTGCCCTGAGTTGCAAACACCAATCAAATGAAACCAGGTTCTGGATACTAGAACATAAAGTTTATTCGTTGACCAAGGAATAAGGAAAAGAGAGCTTGTTCTTTAAGAACACCTCCTTCCCAGGAGGTGGGAGTAAAGAAATTTAAGGATAGGAGGCATGCGTGTTATCAGGGCTCTAGGGAAAGAATGAGATTTTTCTCGGGGCATCTGGGTCACACCCAGTTTCCCACACCTCTTTGAAATATCATGAGTTGTGCCTAGCAGATTACAAATCCTGCCCAAGGTAGAGATTTTAGCCTGGTAATGAAGCAAAGGGAACTCTCAGACACCTCCAGTTCTCATCTGTTCAGGTTCTTTCCTGTGGTCCAGTCAGAGCTGTTTAAGGCAGTTGATCACTGTATATCTCTGAAATCACAGCTATAGAACATCTCTGTCAAATACTAGATGTTAAATGTAGAGATAAATCCAGGCAGGTATGGGTGATACAAACATGGGCTTATATGGCTCCCCATGGCATTTTAGACTAAGTCCCAGAAGCAGGCCAATATACTCCCCTTGGGCACCAACTTTTCATCTTATTGGGCTTCTTTGCAATCCAGGGAACAACCACCCCTACGTGGTACTACTATATGCCCAAGTTCCTATAATGTCACAGGTTAGAGATGCCTCCAAATGAAGGTCAGCATGACTATGGATGCTTTGTTGGTAGAATGGAACTGGTACCACCAAGAGAGGGCTAAATTTGACATCAAAGGCCTTCGCAGATTACAGAAGAATGTGGTTTCATCCATGCTCAGACCCGTTCCCCAGAGCCTTGATGAAGTGATAGTGGTACCTCTGATCTTGGGGGCCACTGGATGTGGTGGTTTGAAGCGGATCTTATTTCCCTGACTGGGAATCAGACCTGGGCCTTAGTGGTGAAAGCAGTGGATCCAAAACACTAGACCATGAAGGCCAGTAGGTTGGAAGCAAGACCTCAGTCCTTGTCTTCTTTGAAGAAAAAAATCAGTAATGAGACAAGATTACAATAAATGGAGCATTTATTAGAAGCACAATATGTGTAAAAGAACAGGGCAGGCATTTATTAGAAGAACAATATGTGTGAAAGAACATGGGCAGGCTCAGAGAGACATGCACAGAGAGAGTTATGCATTTTTGAGGTGGCTAAATTGTTTATTTGGGAGCAGTTTTCCAGGTTCCCTCTGTCCAGTCATCTTACTTTGTCTTCATACCTGTTCTTGGTCTGACTCAGGGCTCTCTCTGATGTATGCACATCTTTTAGCCAAGATGGATTCCATGTGAGGGGTTCTTAGGAGGTTGGAAGGACATATTATGGCCTGGCACACACTCTATTCTCTGTGCATGTGTAGTTGGGGAGTTCTCTTTGACCTCAAGAAGGATAAATATGCAGCTTCTTTATGTTTTACCCAAGCAAGATTCTGCCGCTCTCTGTCCCTGTCATTATCTTTATCTTTAAGTGTCTACTGGAGATAAATTCCAGCTGCTCAGCCGGGAACCCAACTTCACCCTTCCTTCCTCCTTCTCTGGCTAATTGGGAGGCTCCTTGAGACAAACTGTCTAAGATGGATAGGATATCAGTGTTCCTCACCAATGGCACTAACACATTTGGAGACAATGCAGCCTGCTTGAGGGCTCTGGCATTGTACCCAGCCGTCTAGTAAAAGGGGCATCCCCACTTCCAGCTCCAACTTCTGATTCAGTCAATTAGGAAAACTGTAACTATTCACCTCTCCCTTAAGGAGACCATGTAAAGAGCCCTTTGCAATTCAGATTTTTAAGGACTAGGCATCTGTTGCTAATGGCTTCATTTGTCTTGTCAATGCCTAAGGGAAAATTTTCTCAAACAAGGCAAATCCATGTGGGGTGTCCAAGCATGCCCAGATATGGTGAGAATTAGCAGAGTCTGCAGTTCCTTTCATTCATACTAACCACTCTACACAAGAAGCCATTCTCAGTCATATCATAAACTCCCACATTAAGGCCCCCACATTCTGTCAGTGCAGACTCCTCAGGGTACCACCTTCCCTCCACTTGTGAAGTAGGCACACACAAGCTGGTGGCAGTTGTGAATTCATGCCATAATACTTGGGCTCAAACAGGTATTGGCTTGCAAATACTGCCCATTTGGACCATTTGCCCTCTCTTTCTCAACTTGACCTTCTATATTTGTGTGTTTGTACTTACTTAGGAATTCCCAACTCCTGCTGGCCAGCATAAGCCATGGTCACCCCTGACACTATTATATCTTCTACTACATTTTCCCCATGCTTTCCCAATAACACGGGTCAGATGCTTCACAACCACCACCCACATTTTGACCCAATGAACTAGGAATTCCTACTCAATGGGAATCAGAAATTACAGGTCTATCACCTGGCCCCAACTTGCCTCCATCGTACCTCAAATGCTTTCTCTTCTGATCTAGGCAACTTCAGCCAACTCTAACAACATCTTTGCCATGGCTTCCCTTCCATTAGATGCTCCATACATTTCCTACTCAAGTACTCCTCATGGGGCCACATGGGAGCAGCCTTCCAGACCAATTTGGGGTTCTATGCTAGGCACAAGCAGATTGGACCACACACCCACTTAACCACCCCACAAGGACTCACATAGCAGACAGCTTCTGAATGATATGACTTCCCAAGTTCCTGACTGGAGGCTTCAATAAACATGAAGTGAATCAGCCATAAGTATACATATCTCCCTTCCTTCTTGGACCTACCTCCCACCTCAATTTCACCCATTTGGTCATCACAGAGTACCAGACTGGGCTTCCTGTGCTTTATGGAATATTACCCAGCCATAAAAAGGAAAAAATTTGGGTCATTTGTAGAGATGTGGAGGACCTAAAATCTGACAGGGTGAAGTAAGTCAGAAAGAGAAAAATATCATATATCAAGTGATTTTAGACAATCCCCTGAATTGAAGGAGGGGTGAAGGCCTTCCCCAGGACCACTTGATGCATGTACCTCAACTACTTGAACAGTTTCAGACATTCTTATACCAGGTGGTCCCAACTATTAAAATATTCTGCAGTCCTTTGGATAGACTCCCAGAACCCTGAGATCTCTGATCTATTAATTCTTTGATGACTGCACCCTTCAAATGTGGGGCAGTAGCTCTGAACTGGATTTCAGACCATCACTAGTACAATTATTAAGATATTTGTTACTATAACTCTAATTAGATGTGTACTTTCTTGGTTATAACAAACCCTGCCTTCAACTGTTAAAATATCTGCCACCCAGGCTGGTAATGTCCTTAACATTAACTCTGATACCTTGGTATTATAGGGTAGATTGTAGTGTATGTGCTTGATAATATTTTTTGTGTTGTATAAGCCTGACGTTAAACTTTTGATTCTCAAGGCATCCATTTCAAAGACCTTCATCTTAAATAAATTTATTGCCAGCTATACTAAACTGGTAATAGAACTGCCATATGACACAGCAATCCAAATGCTGGGCATACACACCAAGGAACCCAGAATGAAAGAGACACATGTACCCCAATGTTCACTGCAGCACTGTTTTTAATAACGAGGACATGGAAGCAACCATAGCAACTTTCTATTTCCAGTTCCCTTTTTCAAAGCTCTGATTGACCTACAAAACTGACTGCTTGATGACCCTATTATTCCCTTTCCAAGTTTTAATTCCTACTCTTATGTTTTACACTTACTAATAAAGAGTGATCATATGTATGATAATATACATGTTTCAATGTTATTCCTTCAAATCATCCCACCCTCACCTTCTCCCACAGAGTCCAAAAGACTGCTCTATACATCTGTATTTCTTTTGCTATCTCCCATATAGGGTCATCATTACCATCTTTCTAAATTCCATATATTTGCATTAATATACCAATTTGGTGTTTTTCTTTCTGATTTACTTCACTCTGTATAATAGGCTCCAGTTTCATCCACTTCATTAGAACTGATTCAGATGTATTCTTTTTAATGGCTGAGTAATATTCCATTGTGTATATGTACTACTGCTTTCTTATCTATTCGTCTGCTGATGGACATCTAGGTTACTTCCATGTCCTGGCTATTATAAACAGTGCTGCGATAAACATTGGGGTACACGTGTCTCTTTAATTCTGGTTTCCTTTGTGTGTATGCCCAGCAGTAGGATTGCTGTGTCATATGACAGTTCTATTTCCAATTTTTTAAAGGAATCACCATACTGTTCTCCATAGTGGCTGTACTGGTTTGCATTCCCACCAACAGTGCAAGACGATTCCCTTTTCTCCACATCCTCTCTAGCATTTATTGTTTGTAGACTTTTTCATAGCAGCCATTCTGACAGGTGAGAAATGGTACCTCATTGTGGTTTTGATTTGCATTTCTCTGATAATGAGTGATGTTGAGCATCTTTTCATGTGTTTGTTAGCCATCTGTATGTCTTCTTTGGAGAAATGTCTGTTTAGTTCTTGGCCCATCTTTAGATTGGGTCATTTATTTTTCTGGAATTGAGCTGCAAGTGTTGATTGTATTTTTTTTGAGATTAATTATTTGTCAGTTGCTTTGTTTGCTATTATTTTCTCCCATTCTGAAGGCTGTCTATTCTCCTTGCTTATAGTTTCCTTCGTTGTACAAAAGCTTTTCAGTTTAATCAGGTCCCATTTGTTTATCTTTGCTTTTATTTCCATTACTCTGGGAGGTGGGTCATAGAGGATCCTGCTGTGATTTATGTTGGAGAGTGTTTTACCTTTGTTTTCCTCTAGGAGTTTAATAGTTTAGGGGCTTACATTTAGACCTTTAATCCATTTTGAGTTTATTTTTGTGCATGATGTTAGAAAGTGTTCTAGTTTCATTCTTTTACAAGTGGTTGACCAGTTTTTCCAGCACCACTTGTTAAAGAGATTGTCTTTTCTCCATTGTATATTCTTGCCTCCTTTGTGAGAGATAAGGTGTCCATAGGCACATGGATTTATCAATGGGCTTTCTATTTTGTTCCATTGATCTATATTTCTGTCTTTGTGCCACTACCATACTGTCTTGATGACTGTAGCTTTGTAGTATAGCCTGAAGTCAAGCAGGCTGATTCCTCCAGTTCCATTCTTCTGTCCCATTTGTGAAATTATTTGTTCTAGTTATGTGAAAAATACCGTTGGTAACTTGATAGGGATTGCATTGAATCTATAGATTGCTTTGGGTAGTATACTTATTTTTACTATATTGATTCTTCTGATCCATGTACACGGTATATTTCTCCATCTATTAGTGTCCTTTTTTATTTCTTTCCTCAGTGTTTTTTAGTTTTCTATATATAAGTATTTTGTTTCTTTAAGTAGATATATTCTTAAGTATTTTATTCTTTTCATTGCAATGGTGAATGAAATTGCTTCCTTAATTTCTTTTTCTATTTTCTCATTGTTAGTGTATAGGAATGCAAGGGATTTATGTGTGTTAATTTTATATCCTGCAACTTTATTATATTCATTAATTAGCTCTAGTAATTTTCTTGTGGAATATTTAGGGTTTTCTATTTAGAGGATCATGTCATATGCAAACAGTGAGAGGTGTACTTCTTCTTTTCCGATTGGATTCCTTTTACTTCATTTTCTGCTCTGATTGCTGTGGCTAAAACTTCCAAAACTATGTTGAATAGTAGTGGTGAGAGTGTGCACCCTTGTCTTTTACCTCCCTTTAGGGGAAATGTTTTCATTTTTTCACAATTGAATATAATGTTTGCTGTGAGTTTGTCATATATACATATTTTATTATGTTGAGGTATGTTCCTGCTTCTATTCCTGCTTTCTGGAGGGTTTTGTGTCATAAATGAACGTTGAATTTTGTCAAAGGTTTTCTCTGAATCTATTGAAATAATCATATGGTTTTTATATTTCAATTTGTTAATGTGATCTCCAGTCCAGGTTTGATGCATGAGACAGGCTGCTGAGGGCTGGTGCACTGGGTTGACCCAGAGGGATGGAATGGGGAGAGAGGTGGGAGGGGTCTTCAGGACGGGGAACATATGTACACCCATGGATGATTCATGTCAATGTAAGGCAAAAATCACTACAATATTGTAAAGTAATTAGCCTCCAATTAAAGTAAATAAATTTAAAAAACAGTGAACCTACAAAACTCTAGGGAACTCACCCTTGACAGCAATAAATGCAGAGCCAAGACAGTACTCTCTTTCTCTATCTGTGGCCTTTCTGAGTGGCCAAAGCTGTGCTGTTTAACCTCCATGACATGTGCATAATAAATCTTACTTTTACAAAGTTTCCTAATAGTTGTTGCTGAGATCTTGTCTTGGTCTTGGGCTCATGCTCAGTGTTCAACTCTTTGCAACCCTTTGGAATGTAGCCTTCCATGCTCCTCTGTCCATGGGATTTTTCAGGCAAGGTTACTGGAGTGGGCTGCCATTTTCTCCCCCAGGGGATGTTCTCAACCCAGGGATCAAAACTGCCTCTGCTGTGTCTCCTGCATTACAGACAGATTCTTTTCCCACTGAAACATCAGGGTTACTGAGATACACCTTGAAATCATGATAACCACAGGGGCTGGTCCAGAAACAATATTGTCTCAGTTGGGGCAGATACCTGTGGGAAATGTTATAAAGCAGGGTAGGCCCAGATGAGCAGCCCAAGAATTCCTAGATGATACCATCACTATAGAATGAGACTAACACAAAACAGAGAATAAGGTACTCTAAGTGAAATTTCAGTTCAGTTCAGTTGCTCAGTCATGTCCAACTCTTTGTGACCCCATGAACTGCAGCACGCCAGGCCTCCCTGTCCATGACCAACTCCTGGAGTTCACCCAAACTCATGTCCATCAAGTCGGTGATGCCGTCCAGCCATCTCATCCTCTGTCATCCCCTTCTCCTCCTGCCCTCAAACCCTCCCAGCATCATAGTCTTTTCCAGTGAGTCACCTCTTTGCATGAGGTGGCCAAAGTATTGGAGTTTCAGCTTTAGCATCAGTCCTTCCAAACAACATTCAGGACTGATCTTTAGATGGACTGGTTGGATCTCCTTGCACTCCAATGGACTCTCAAGAGTCCTCTCCAACACCAGAGTTCAAAAGCATCAATTCTTTGGTGCTCAGTTTTCTTCACAGTCCAAGAAAGCACATGGAAATCCTCATAACAGTGTCTTCTAGTGAAATGAAGCCTTTGCAAGAGACAAGCTAAGGCTTATATATAAGTACAATACGTAGACGGAACATATAGAACTGAAAGGACTCCAATAGCTCAATAAATAACTTTCATGAACTTTATACAGAATTATTTATAACTAAATAATCAATAAACTGGTTAGAAGAAAGGATACAGGGATTCAGAAGTTCTAGAACATAGTAGAAAATCAATACCTCTTTTGACTAAATAAAGAGTAAATGAGTTGCTTGGTAATGCATTTTGAGGAAAATCAGTGAGACTAATGTACCATTGTGTGGCATCTAACCCTTATTTTCCAGAAAATTTTGTTCAGTGATTGAAAAGGAATCTTAACAGAACTGACCAAGAAATGGCAGGTAACCCCTAAGTGTAACAGTATGAATCCAGAATGCTCCAGGATTTGAGAAATGTAAGCTAGAACTATTAAGATCAACTTAGTAAGATAACTATCATCATGTTGATTTTACTTATGATAATACTGCAAATAAGAGAGTGTAAGTGAACTTGCTACTGCTGTGAAGGAGTAGGTCAAGGCTGTATATTTTCACCCTGCTTATTTAACTTATATGCAGAGTACATCATGAGAAACGCTGGACTGGAAGAAACGCAAGCTGGAATCAAGATTGCCGGAAGAAATATCAATAACCTCCGATATGCAGATGACACCACCCTAATGACAGAAAGTGAAGAGAAGCTAAAAAGCCTCTTGATGAAAGTGAAAGAGGAGAGTGAAAAGGTTGGCTTAAAGCTCAACATTCAGAAAACGAAGATCATGGCATCTGGTCCCATCACTTCATGGGAAATAGATGGGGAAACAGTGGAAATAGTGTCAGAGTTTATTTTTTGGAGCTCCAAAATCACTGCAGATGGTGACTGCAGCCATGAAATTAGAAGACGTTTACTCCTTGGAAGAAAAGTTATGACCAACCGAGATAGCATATTCAAAAGCAGAGACATTACTTTGCCGACTAAGGTCCATCTAGTCAAGGCTATGGTCATGTATGGATGTGAGAGTTGGACTGTGAAGAAGGCTGAGTGCCGAAGAATTGATGCTTTTGAACTGTGGTGTTGGAGAAGACTCTTGAGAGTCCCTTGGACTGCAAGGAGATCCAACCAGTTCATTCTGAAGGAGATCAACCCTGGGATTTCTTTGGAAGGAATGATGCTAAAGCTGAAACTCCAGTACTTTGGCCACCTCATGTGAAGAGTTGACTCATTGGAAAAAACTCTGATGCTGGGAGGGATTGGGGGCAGGAGGAGAAGGGGACGACCAAGGATGAGATGGCTGGATGGCATCACGGACTCAATGGACATGAGTCTCAGTGAACTCCGAGAGATGGTAATGAACAGGGAGGCCTGGCGTGCTGCGATTCATGGGGTCGCAAAGAGTCGGACACGACTGAGAGACTGAACTGAACTGTGATATCACTGAGGAGTGGCAAGACCAGATTCTGGCATATGACTCCTTTACATTTACTGCAAATTTCTGTGTAAATGTACACGTGCATGTTATTTCCACTTATAATTCATTTGTATAACCTCATTGCTTCTACTTATTCATTTTTTCTCTTATTTTACACCATTGTTGGGGCTTCTCAGGTGTTGCATTTGGTGAAGATCTCACCTGCCAAAGCAGGAGACATAAGAGATGTGAGTTTGATCCCTGGCTCAAAAGATCCTCTGGAGAAGTAAACGGCAACCTATTCCAGTATTCTTGCCTGGAGAATCCCTTGGACAGAGAAGTCTGGTGGGCTACAGTCCATAGGGTTGCCAAAAGTAAAACAGCCCTGAAGAGTCCTAGCATGCATTCTTACATACCATTGTTATCAGAGTTTCCCTTCCTATTACCTTGCTATTGCTAAATCCAATGAATACTTTCCCATCACTATCTAAATCTCTGAGCAGTGCCTAATTCTCCCCCTTCTTGGTTCACTGAACATCACATTTTCCTAGTGACTCTGTCAATAGTTTTTATCATTATTTTTCTTGTTTGTCTGTGATACCCTTCTTATAAACAGAAGAGTATAACAATACTCTTCATTCTAAACAATATAATGGGAAGGCCTAGAAATCTCTTCTAGAAAACTAGTGATACCAAGAGAACAGTTCATGGAAAGCTGAGCACAATAAAGGACAGAAATGGTATGGACCTAACAGAAGCTGAAGATATTAAGAAGAAGTGGCAAGAATACACAGAAGAACTATATAAAAACATCTTCATGATCCAGATAATCACGATGGTGTGATCACTCACCTAGAGCCAGACTTCCTAGAATGCAAAGTCAACTGGGCTTTAGGAAACATCACCATGAAGAAAGCTACAGAAGGTGATAGAATTGCAGTAGAGCTATTTCAGATCCTCAAGGATGAAGCTGCTAAAGTGCTACACTCGATATGATAGCAAATTTGGAAAACTCAGCTGTGGGCACAAGACCAGAAACAGTCAGTTTTCATTCCAATCCCAAAGAAAGCCAATGCTAAATAACGTTCAAACTACCACACAATTGCAGTCATCTCACACACTAGCAAAGTAATGCTCAAAATTCTCCAAGGGAGGCTTCAACAGTATGTGAGCCATGAACTTCCAGATGTTTAAACTGGATTTTGAACAGGCAGAGGAGACAGAGATCAAGTTACTAACATCCTTTGGATCATCTGAAAAGCAAAAGAGTTCCAGAAAAACATATGCTTCTGCTTTATTGACCATGCCAAAACCTTTGACTATGATAATCACAAAAAACTGTGGAAAATTTTTGAAGAGATGGGAATACCAGACCACCTTATCTGCCTCCTGGGAAATATGTATGCAAATCAAGAGGCAACAATTAAAACTGGATATGGAACAAAAGACTGGTTCCAAATTATGAAAGGAGTATGTCAAGGCTGTATATTGTCACCCTGCTTATTTCCTTATATGCAGCATACATCATGGGAAATGCTGGGCTGGATGAAGCACAAGCTGGAATCAAGACGGCTGGGAGAAATATCAATAACCTCAGATATGCAGATGATACCCCCCTTATGGCAGAAAGGGAAGAACTAAAGAGACACTTTTGATGAAAGTGAAGGAGAAGAAGGAGAAGAGTGAAAACGTTTGCTTAAAACTCAACATTCAGAAAACTTAGATCATGGCATCCAGTCCCATCACTTCATGGCAAATAGATGCGGAAACAATGAAAACAGTGACAGACTTTATTTTTTGAGGCTCCAAAATCACTGCAGATGGTGCCTGCAGCCATGGAATTAAAAGATACTTGTTCCTTGGAAGGAAAGCTATTACAAACATAGACAGCATATTAAAAAGCAGAGACATTACTTTGGCAACCATGTTCTGGAAAGCTATGGGTTTACCAGTAGCCATGTATGGATGTGAGAGTTGGAATATAGAGAAAGCTGAGCACCAAAGAATTGATCCGCTTCAACTGTGGTGTTGGAGAAGACTATTGAGAGTCCCTTGGACTCCCAGGAGATCAAACCAGTCAATCGTAAAGAAAATCAGTCCTGAATATTCATTGGATGTTTAAGCAGAAACTCCAATACTTTGGCCTCCTGGTGCGAAGAACTGACTCATTGAAAAAGACCCTGAAGTTGGGAAAGATTGAAGGGGGGAGAAGAAGGGAAGGACAGTGGATGAGATGGTTGTATGGCATCACTAGATAGATGGACATGACTTTAAGTAAGCTCCGTATGGTGGTGATGGGCAGGGAGGCCTGTCATGCTGCAGTCCATGGGCTCACAAAGAATAAGACACGACTGAGACACTGAACTGAACTGAACTGAACACTTCTTCTACTGCTTGCATATTCCATGTCTGCTTTCGGAGCTTCCCATACCTGGCTCTCAATAGCATCTTGTATAATCAGTCACCATCTCAATTCTATCCAGGGTTTCAACCATTGTCTTTATGCTGACTCACATTTTTTTTCCACATACAGAACTAAAATCACAGTTGAATATATGAACGCCTTCTATATCATTCCAAATGCTTTCCAGAATCAAGCAATAAACCAACAAACAAATAAATGCATCTGCTTGTGTGGCATTGTTTTCTAGATATGTGACACAAATATCAGAAACTGAATTCCCATTTCAGTTGCAACATTTCTGTGTTTCTCTTCTAATAAGGACACCAGTATGTGTCCAGTCACTCAGGCCAGAAAACTTACATTTATATTTAATTCCATATCTCTCTGAATCTCTCTTGATCTTCAGTGCAAGGTAGTTGGCAAGTGATGGCTGCTGTTAGTCTCCAAATCTACTCATTCTCTCCATCTCATTGCTGCTATGTAAACTTAGTGAGCTTTTACTCTTTGCTGAGTTATTGGAACAGTTTCCATCTGTCTCCCCTGCTTTCTTAATTATTCCCACTCAATCCATTCTCTTCATCTTAGTCAGGATGACTTTTCTAACCTTAAAGACCCTCTTTTCCTCTCAGACTCGTTGTTCAATCTCAGAATAGAAGAACATGGGTGCAAAGGGTGGGTAGCCTTACAATTTTTCAACTGGAAAATTAACAGATTAATACTTCATACTGTCCAGAAGGGCATAGTGGGTGTAGTCTAGTAACATGTGATGGCCTCGGAGCAGGATCTGTTCTCCCAACTAGGGACACATGTGGTTTCTCACATTCCTTCTTCAAACCAAATGACTGCTAATTCACAAAGAATGTTCAAACTTTTCTTTCCTTCAGAGTTCTGCCAATACTTTAAGCTGATCTAGAATTTGGAGTCTGTGACAGAAATTTTTGAATTTTGCTGCACTTTGACACCTCACTGTTCAGGGCAATGTCTTATGTCCCAGATCTGAAAGGAGGTCTCATGTGAAGAAGCTTCTATCATCTCCTTACTCCTGCTTTCTCCATGTCCCTTGCCACAGTCATCTCCTTTGAAACTCTTCCCCATCCAGGTTGTCTACCATCTTCTCCTCTGGCACTTCCATTCCTTTTCACATTATGGGATCCTGGCCACCAAGACCATTTTCATGTCACTTCACCTCCATTGCCTCTTTTGCTTAATCACTTTTGCTTCAGCTCAGTTGATAGTCAGTAGTTGGTGGAGAGGAGAACTGCTGTTGTTGTTGCTGTTTTCCCGCTGCCTAATGGCCCTGGAGGGGAAGGAGACCTTATACTCTCATTCCAGGGGTGTTAGAGGAAAGGGTCTCCTTTCTGAGCTACAGCTGGTTTTCTCCAGAATCTGAATCTACACAAAGGAGTCAAAGCCACCTCAGATGACTGTAATAGTCTCATTATGCAAAAGGTGCTTTCACACCTTCTGAGCCCTTGGTTATTTTAAAGCCTCTCTACAATGTTAACCGGAGAAGGCAACAGCACCCCACTCCAGTACTCTTGTCTGGAAAAATCCCATGGATGGAGGAGCCTGGTAGGCTGCAGTCCATGGGGTCGCTAGGAGTCGGACACGACTGAGTGACTTCACTTTCACTTTTCACTTTCATGCATTGGAGAAGGAAATGGCAATCCACTCCAGTGTTCTTGCCTGGAGAATCCCAGGGACAGGGGAGCCT
>SJYW01036750.1:414987-442139 GCA_006410735.1 Raphicerus campestris
TTTTTTTTTTTTTTTTAATTTCCTGCTGGATAGAGAATTTTCAACTATACTGAGACTCAGTTTCTGGAGATAATGGCTTTACATATTTTGAGGGTTAGAGTAAGACATTCTTTTCAGCAGAGATTTGAATCTAAGATCAATGAGAATTCAAATATGTATCTATGAGGTCTAATTGCTTGTTGTAAGACTTTAGGAAATAAATTGCTGTTTTACTCTCTGCCTGCCCCGTATCTCTCCCTCCCCTTGCCCACAGCAAAATTTCCCTCTTCTTCTGATTCAATTCCTTTAAACCTGGATGAATGCTTTGAGGTTCAATAGGGAATTTTCTTTACTATCTAGCTCTACTCCTGCATCTTCAAGCTTCAGGAAATCTTTCTTATTCTTAATTCCCTGCCTCAATCTTTATTAGGCCACTATGTACTCAATGACTTTGTGTACGCTTTGGGAGTATGAGCTGTCAGTTCCCTTTCTCTGCTCATAGCGTCTCACATGCTACTGCTTTACACTCAGGAAAGATCTGTACCTTGGAGGGTCTTAGTTCCTTGTTCCACATTAACACCCTCCTCTTGGTCATTATCCTGCACTTAAGGAAGAAATCATAGTTTTGCCTCATCTACCTTGTTCTGCTCTCAGTCATTGGTGTGATACGCATGGGCAACCAGTGAGAGCCTTGAAGAAGTTTTGACCGTCGGATTTGGAGTTCTTTTAGACTCCTCAGAATTTTAATCTGTCACATCATAAATATGTAATCAATAAAAATTTCTTAATAGTTTGGTTTCTCTTTTCAACCATCCTTAGGGACGTTTTCTGTACCTCTGCATTACCCACGGAGATGAAAGCACCAAAGGGCCCCTTGTTATTTCTAAAATTTAATTCATTCAGGTTTTTCTGTGTCTTCAGTGTGCTGTTGTGTTTTGTAATTTATCCATGTTGCTCTCATGATTAGGGTGGAACTTTTAGTTTCCAACCCAGAAGATGAAATCCTTTCCAAAACTTTTAGCCAAAGAATATCTATAAAATATTTGATTCATCACTGTGTGATAGAACTGAAAATACTACTATAACAGCCCTCCTTGACCTTGAAATTTATTTGAAATATCATGATTTATATTAAAAAAAATCACCCAAAGTGTACATTCACCTTCATAATAGAACAGGATCAAAGAATAACAGTGCCAATGACTTGACCAAGAGTCATTAAGTTTCCTTGCTTGTTTCAGTCTAAAGTGACACTTTGAGTAACTACCATGATTTGCAAAGAGCCCAGGAATTAATTTCTGTTTCTTAAGTTGGGCAACACTTAGCATAGCACAGAATGGGAAGTGTATGATAAATAGCACTGCTGTTACTACTAACACAGGGCCATACAAAGGATGTTACGGGCATGCATCTATGAAAAAGAGGGGAGAAGTTGAAAATAAATCAAGGTAAACTGAAGGATAATTGGTGTTTCATGAGAGATGGATCACAGACTAACTGTACAAAAAGATCTTCACAACCAAGATAATCACGATGGTGTCGTCACTCACCTAGAGCCAGACATCCTGGAATGTGAGGTCAAGTGGGCCTTAGAAAGCAGCAATATGAACAAAGCTAGTGGAAGTGAAAGAATTCCAGTTGAGTTATTTCAAATTGTGAAAGATGATGCTGTGAAAGTGCTGCACTCAATATGCCAGCAAATTTGGAAAAGTCAGAAGTGGCCACAGGACTGGAAAACGTCAGTTTTCATTCTAATCTCAAAGAAAGGCAATGACAGAGAAGGTTCAAACTACACACAGTTGCACTCATCTCATACGCTAGTAATGTGATGCTCAAAATTCTCCAAGCCAGGCTTCAGCAATATGTGAACCGTGAACTTCCAGATGTTCAAGCTGGTTTGAGAAAAGGCAGAGGAACCAGAGATCAAATTGCCAACAGCCACTGGATCATGGAAAAAGCAAGAGAGTTCCAGAAAAACATCTATTTCTGCTTTATTGACTATGCCATAGCCTTTGACTGTGTGGATCACAATAAACTGTGGAAAATTCTGAAAGAGATGGGAATACCAGACCACCTGACCTGCCTCTTGAGCAATCTGTATGTAGGTCAGGAAGCAACAGTTAGAAGTGGACATGGAACAACAGACTGGTTCCAAATAGGCAAAGGAGTACGTCAAGGCTGTATATTGTCACCCTGCTTATTTAACTTCTGTACAGAGAACATCATGAGAAACCCTGGGCTGAAAGAAGCACTAGTTGGAATCACGATTGCCAGGAAAAATATCAATAACCTCAGATATGCAGATGACACCACCCTTATGGCAGAAAGGGAAGAAGAACTAAAGAGCCTCTTGGTGAAAGTAAAAGAGGGGAGTGGAAAAGTTGGCTTAAAGCTCAACATTCAGAAAACTAGGATCATGGCATCCATTCCCATCATTTCTTGGCAAATAGATGGGGAAACAATGGCAGCAGTTACAGACTTTATTTTCTTGGGCTCCAAAATCACTGTAGATGATGACTGCAGCCGTGAAATTTAAAAAAAAAAAAAAAACCTTTGCTCCTTGGAAGAAAAGCTATGACAAAACTAGACAGTGTATTAAAAATCAGAGATATTACTTTGCAAACAAAGGTCTGTATAGTCAAAGATATGGTTTTTCCAGTAGTCATGTATGAATGTGACAATTGGACCGTAATGAAGGCTGAGTGCCGAATAATTGATGCTTTTGAACTGTGGTGTTGGAGAAGACCCTTGAGAGTCCTTTGGACTGCAAGGTGATTAAGCCAATCACTCCTAAAGGACGTCAACCCTGAATATTCATTGGAAAGACTGATGCTGAAGCTGAAACTCCAATACTTTGACTACCTGAAGTTAAAAGCCAGCTCACTGGAAAAGACCCTGAATCTGGGAAATATAGAACGCAGGAGGAGAAGGGAATGGCAGAGGCTGAGATAGTTGGGTGGCATTGTAACTCAATGAACATGAGTCTGAGCAAGAGAAAGGGAATGGTGAAGGAAAGGGAAGCCTGGCATCCTGCCGTCCTTGGTGTTGCATCATCAGACATGTCTGAGCAACTGAACAACAACAGTGAGAGATGGGATGTGGTTGATGGAACATAATATTTACTTAAACAAAACAACAAAAACAAACAACAGAGAGGCTGCACCTTGGCATACATCTTAAACAGAACAAAGTCCACGTATTAACTGAGTTCTTGAATGACAGCCTAGATTTCTTCACCATAGGAGGACAGAGTGGGCTTGAGAAGAGTGAGGCTGGGTATTAGGGTCTCATTATTGGGAAAGGGAAAGACAGTTGCCTATGGACAGGTAGATACCTCTTCTAACAACAGAGGATTCAGTTTCAGGTGGTCATGTAGAGAAAGGAGATATTGGATTCATTCGACCCTGAGTATCTGTCATAAAGAAGAGGTAGACAATTAAATGGAGTTCCAAGGAGATACCTGCATCCAGTCCTTTCATTCTTCTTTCCCACACCTAAGCTTGCATCTTTGCTTTCTCTACTTCTCAGGCACCCATAAAATACATGATCTCCAGGGTCTTTTCTTTCTACTTCATTGTCCATTTTATTAGCAAGTATAACCTTTCATTTAGGCTTAGCTTTGTGTTGAAAAAATCCTTTGTGGATTCTGGTCCCTGTGTCCTTAGATCTGTCAAGAGCCTCTCCTGAAAATTAAAGTTCCACTTGAGGAGTTTCTAGAGATGCATTCATCTAATGGGAAAGGATAAATGGAATCTGTCACAAGGTAGCAGAAGAGTTCAGCCACACCCTTTACGAAGCATCTTGAGGGCCTATTTCTCTAGAACTGGTGGGAGAATTTGAGGGTTGAAGTTCTATTTGATCTGCTGGGACTTCTGAGAAGGGAACCTCAGGATTGACTCTAGCTCCATTGAATCCCTCAAGCCCTTTTGAAGTGCCCTTGAGGACACATATTCTGCACACTCCTAAGGGAATTTCCCATCAAAGACAACATAAGAGACACAGAGGTATAGAACAGACTTTTGGCCTCTGAGGGAGAGGGTGAGGGTGGGATGATTTACTGAAACATGTATACTATCATATAAAAAATGAAGCGCCAGTCTATGTTCAATACAGGATACAGGATGCTTGGGGCTGGTGTACGGGATGATCCAGGGAGATGGTGTGGGGTGGGAGGTGGGAGGAGGCTTTGGCATTGGGAGATCGTGTACACCTGTAGCTGATTCATGTCAATATATGGCAAAACCAATACAGTATTGTAACATAAAATAAAGTATTTTAAAAAAATAGGAAAGGAGTGTACAGAGCATATCACCTCTACATCTTCTTCTGTCTGGATTGAAAAATACTGCATACTTTAAAACAGACAATGAACAACAATTAAAGAAAATAAAAGTATTAGGCAGTGGTTGTTTAAAGAGGTTTTTGAATGAGCTGTGCAATCTGGGGAGCAAGATATGATCCTGGCCACATCTCTTCCATATTCCATTTCCTTAGTCCAATTCCACCCACAGAGCTTCCTTGGAGACCTTGAATTCAATTACAGTACCTGAGAGTCTGCAAGTGCCATGCCCTATGCTCAGGATGTTCTACTGCTTCTCCAAGAAATTCCCATAGCTCACTACCTCACTTCCTTCAAATCTTTGCTCCAGTAATTTCCTCAGAGAGGCCTTTACTGCCAACCTCTTTTTATCTGAATCTCTTATTCTACTTTGGCACTTATCACCTGGTATTTTCTTATATGTTTTTCATGTGATTCTGGGTTCAGACCACCTTGAGTGAAAGTCCCACTGAGGTCATGATGTCAATGGTAAATGAATTAATATCCATACATCTAAGTTTCCTCATCTGCAAAATGATGGTAGATACATACTCTCAATTTGTTAAAAAAATTCATATCAAGAGCTTCGTAAACATTAGCCATTATGCTAATATAATCATTCTTATGTTATATCATGTGAGCACTGATAACTACAGAGCCTTTATAGAAATTCTTTTATCTTTCTAATCTGATTTTTGTTAAAATGTTGGATTTTTAGTTTCCTCACATTATGAGGCACACTGGGAAGTCTAAAGGATACATGCCATAATTTCTTTGTTTGTTTAATCTACCTATTTATTTGTTTATTTGGCTGCATGGGATCTTAGTTGCAGCATGCAGAATCTAATTCCCTGACCAGGGATTGAGCCCAGGCTCCCTGCACTGGGACTATGGAGTCTTAACCACTGGACCACCATGGAAGTCCCTGCCATATTTTTCTTAAGCATTTTAAAAATGTCCTGTCTCTGTACTATTATTAGCATTCACATATTTAACTCTTCATTTTGAAATAATTTAAAGCTTAAATAAAAGTTATAAAAAGAATACAGAAAATTTCAGTATCCCCTTCATCCATTTTCTCCTAATGATATCAATTTATACAACCAAAGTAGAATGATCAAAATTATGAAATTAACATTGGTAGAAATACGTTACAAACTTTATTTGGGTTTCATTAATCCTGAAATGCTTTCGTTTTTTGAGAATGTGTATAGTTCTGTGAAATTGTATTACAAATATAGGTTTGTGTAGTCATCAACATAATCGGATACAGAATTATTTCATCACCACAGATAAATTCTCACTTGTTATCCCTTTCTAATCACAGCATTCCACTAACCCTGGTGACTACTTACCTAATATTCATCTATAATTTTGTTTTTTTTTTTAAGGTCATAAAATTGGAATCACACAGTATATAAAGCTCTGAGGCTGGCTTTTTGCACTTAGGCTTTTTACATAAGTGTGACTATAACCCCCTTATAGTCCATCCAAGTTGGTGTATGTAACAACATTCAGTGTCCTTTTATTGTTGTGTGATATTTATTTGTATTAATATACCATGATTTATTTGTATTAATATACCATGATTTATTGGAGAAGGAAATAGCAACCCACTTCAGTACTCTTGCCTGGAAATCCCATGGGCAGAGGAGCCTAGTAGGCTACAGTCCATGAGGTTGCAGAGTCTGACACGACTAAGTGACTTCACTTTCTTTTCACTTTCACCATGATTTATACATTGACTTTTGAGGAACATGTGGATTGTTTCCAGTTGTGGGCTACTGAAAATCAAGCTGGTGTAAAAATTAGTGAATCCATTTTTTAGTGCATCAAACAGTAATTTCTGTAATTACTCAAGAGAGGAAAAATTAGCTCTTATCATGTGTGTGTTTAACTTCATAAGAAACTGCCAAACAGTCTGGCAGAATGGCTGTCAGTCAATTCAGTTGCTCAGTCATGTCCGACTCTTTGTGATCCCATACATTGCAGGACACCAGGCCTCCCTGTCCATCACCAATGCCTGAAGTTGCTCATTTCTCCTTTCCATCAAGTTGGTGATGCTATCCAACCATCTCATCCTCTGTCATTCCCTTCTCCTCTTGCCTTCAATCTTTCCCAGCATCAGGGTTTTTTTCCAATGAGTCAGTTCTTCTCATCAGATGGCCAAAAAATTAGAGCTTCAGCTTCAGCATTAGTCCTTCCAATAAATATTCAGGACTTATTTCTTTAGGATTGGCTGGTTTTATCTCCTTGAAGTCCAAGGAACTCTCAAGAGTCTTCACCAACAACACACTTAAAAAGCATCAATTCTTCAGCACTTAGCTTTCTTTATGGTCCACCTCTCACTGCCATACATAACTATTGTTTGACTATACACACTATTGTCAGCAAAGTAATACCTCTGTTTTTTAATATTCTATCTCAGTTGTCATAGCTTCTCTTCCAAGAAGCAAGTGTCTTTTAATTTCATGGCTGCAGTCAGCATCTGCAGAGATTTTGGAGCTCAAGAAAATAAAGTCTATCACTGTTGCCATTTTTTCCCCATCTAATTGCCATGAAATGATGGGACCAGATAACATGATCTTTGTTTTCTGAATGATGACATTTAAGCAAGCTTTTCCACTCTCCTCTTTCACTTTCATCAAAAGGCTCTTTAGTTCCTCCTCATTTTCTGCCATAAGAGTTGTGTCGTCTGCATATCTGAAGTTCCAGATATTTCTCCCTGCAATCTTGATTCCAGCTTGGGCTTCATCCAGTCCAGCATTTTTCATGTGATTTAGGTACTGACCATCTGGTTATGTGGAGAAGGACATGGAAACCACTCCAGTATTCTTGTCTAGAGAATCCTGTGGACAGAGGAGCCTGGTGGACTGCTGTCAATGGTGTCGCACAGAGTCGGACACAACTGAAGTGACCTTAGCATGCGTGCATGCCTTGGAGAAGGAAATGGCAACCCACTCCAGTATTCTTGCCTGGAGAATCCCAGGATCGGAGGAGCCTGGTGGGCTGCTATCCATAGGGTCGCACAGAATCAGAAACGACTGAAGCAACTTAGCAGCAACTTTGGTTATAGCCATGGATAGAGTCGTCCCTTGTGTTGTTGGAAGTGGGTGTTTGCTATGAGCAGTGCATTCTCTTGGCAAAACTCCATTATCCCTTGTCCTACTTCGTTTTGTACTTCAAGGCCAAACTTGCCTGTTACTCCAGCTATCTCTTGACTTCTTACTTGTGCATTTTAGTTCCCTATTATGAAAAGGACATCTGTTCTTGATGAAAAAGAAAAAGAAGGGGAAATATTTTATTATTAAAAGGACTGTCTTCCAGAAGGTCCTGTAGGTCTTCATAGAACCTTTCAACTTCAGTTTCTGTGGCATTAGTGATTGAGGAATAGACTTGGATTACTGTGATAATGAATGTTTTGCCTTGGAGATGAACAGAAATCATTCTGTTGTTTTTTAGATTGCACACAAGTACTGCATTTTGGCCTCTTTTGTTGACCACCATGGCTACTCCATTTCTTCTAAGTGATTCCTCCGCACAGTAGTAGATATAATGGTCATCTGAATTCAATTTGCCCATTCTGGTCCATTTTAGTTCACTGCTTCCTAAAATGCTGATGTTTATCCTTGCTATCTCCTGTTTGACCCCTTCTGCTTTACTTTGATTCATGGATTCTTTACAGCATCAGACTTTTCTTCCATTACCAGTCACATTCACAACTAGCTATTATTTTTGCTTTGGCTCAGCTTCTTCATTCTTTCTGTATCTATTTCTCGACTCTTCTCCAGTTGCATATTGGGCATCTACCGACCTGGAGAGTTCATCATTCAGTATCATATGTTTTTGTGTTTTGGAGATGGGAATACCAGACCACCTGACCTGCTTCTTGAGAAACCTGTAGGCAGGTCAGGAAGCAACAGTTAGAACTGGACATGGAACAATAGACTATTCCAAATAGGAAAAGGGGCACATCAAAGCTGTATATCGTCACCCTGCTTATTTAACTTCTTTGCAGAGTACATAATAAGAAATGCTGGTCTGGAGGCTGGAATCAAAATTGCTGGGAGAAATATCAATAACCTCAGACATGCAGATGACACCACCCTTATGGCAGAAAGTGAAGAGGAACCAAAAACCTTGTTGATGAGAGTGAAAGAGGAGAGTGAAAAAGTTGGCTTAAAGCTCAACATTCAGAAAACAAAGATCATGGCAAATAGATGGAGAAACAGTGGAAACAATGGCTAACTTTATTTTTTGGGACTCCAAAATCACTTCAGGTGGTGATTGCAGCCATGAAATTAAAAGACACTTACTCCTTGGAAGGAAAGTTATCACCAACCTAGATAGCATATTCAAAAGCAGAAACATTACTTTGCCAACAAAGGTCCATCTAGTCAAGGCTATGGCTTTTCCGGTGGTCATGTATGGATGTGAGAGTTGGACTGTGAAGAAAGCACTGAGCACTGAAGAATTGATGGTTTTGAACTGTGGTGTTGGAGAACTCTTGGGAGTCCCTTTTGCTGCAATGAGATCCACCCAGCCTATCCTAAAGGAGATCAGTCCTGGGTGTTCATTGGAAGGACTGATGTTGAAGCTGAAACTCCAATACTTTGGCCACCTGAAGCAAAGTGCTGACTCCTTTCAAAAGGCCCTGATGCTGGGAAAGCTTGAGGGCAGGAGCAGAAGGGGACAACAGAGGATGATATGGTTAGATGGCATCACCGACTCAGTGGACATGGTTTGGGTAGACTCTTGGAGTTGTTGATGGACAGGGAGGCCTGGCATGCTGTGATTCATGGGGTTGCAAAGTGTCGGACATGACTGGGTGACTGAACTGAACTGTTTATGGGGTTCTCCAAGCAAAAATATTGAAGTGGTTTCTCATTTGCTTCTCCAGTGGAGCACAGTTTGTCAGTACTCTCCACCATGACTCATCTGTCTTCAGTGGCTCTACACAGCATGGCTCATAGTTTTATTGAGTTAGACAAGGCTGTGATTTAAGTGAGTAGTTTGGTTAGTTTTCTGTAATTACAGAATCACTATAGAAATTCATATCACCATCAGCTGCATGAGAGGTTGTTTTTGCACAGCCTCCCTTGTATACTGATTTGCATGAAGTGGTATCTATTTGTGGCTTTAATTTACATTTTTCTAATAGCTAACGGTATTGACCATCTCCTCTAGTGCTAATTTCCCATCCAGATATCCCATTTGGTTAAGCGTTTATTTCTATCTCTGACCATTTTCTAGACAGCTTGTTTGTTTTCATAATGCTGAGTTTAAAGAGTTCTCTGTATTTTCTAGACATAAATCATTTTTGGAGTATGTGATTCACAAATAATCTTCCCCAATCTGTGGCTTCTTGTTTTCATTCTGTTAGGAGTGTCTTTCAAAAAACAGTGCATTTTGATATTTATGAAGTCTAAGTTATTAGCCCTTTCTTTTGTCACTGTCCTTTTCTGATGATTTAAAAAAAAATACTGAAACAGCCTTCCCCCCTCTGCCCCACCCCCACAATTTTTTTTTTTCCTTTCTGTGTCAGTTTTAGTTGCAATCAAACATAGTATCAGGAAACTCAGGTGCAGTCAGTTTGTCTTTTACTAGATTATTTGTGGCCTATAAACAGTTTAAGTGGGGGGGGAAGCATGTAAATATTGAAAATACAATTTAAAGGCAAGGCAACATTTTGATAATCCTTTTTATGGCTTGAAACGATGAGAGCCATCTTGTAAGCAGGTGCCTATGGAGGCTATCTTCTGTTTCTATACAGTTACCACTATGATTAGTGTTTCTACAGGTTTTTGAAAACTGAAAAGTGACCAAAAACATTGTGAAAGACTCAAAATCACAGGTAAGCCTATGATGCCCCATTTTAACAGTGCTATGTAAGAGATACATGGGACATTTAGCAAGTAAGATCTTTTCATTTTCTTTGGCAAGGAGTCCATAGATGAATGAAATTTGCCAAATTTATGTTAGCAATGGATGCTCTGATATGAGGAAAGTCTAGTTTGGGTTTGGATGAGATATCAAAAAATCTTCTGTTTTACGTTTTCTGTAGTTCAGTTACAATTTTCATAAAAACCAAAATGATAATTTCAAACTTCATTTTCAAATCAAAATGTTTAAAAGCTGGGGGTATATTTTTGTTGTTGCTTTGATGTGACACATAACTTGATATACTGTAGAAAGTATGATAGTAGTTAGACCTGGTGGAATCAGCTTTACAAGGTAAGCGGCTGTTATATTCCTAATCAGAATATCCTCTTTTGTTTACCCAAAGGACATTTTAATTGAAAGTCACAAACTTTCATTAGTTTCAAAGAGTAACAAAAATGATGGAAAAGAAATGAAATGATGACGTGTATCTGTGCAGTATACCCATGCCAGTTCAGTGGCTGCTATTTTTCGCTGAGCACTTAAATCTTTTTAGGAGAACAAAAATGGAGAGAAATTTTCCAGCATAGACGCCCAGTGACAGATGAATGGATAAAGAAGTTGTGGTACATATAAATAATGGAAAATTGCTCATCCATAAAACATAATGAAGTTGAGTCAATTGAAGTGACATGGATAAACCTAGAGCCTGTTATACAGAGTAAAGTCATAAAGAGAGAAGCAAATATAGTGTATTAACCCATGTATACAGAATCTAGAAAAAACGGTATGATGAACCTTTTTGTAGGGCAGGAATAGAGAGGTAGATGTGGAGAATAAACCTGTGGACACCATGGGGGAAGTAGAGGATGGAAAAGTTGAGAGAGTAGTGTGGACATATATACACTACCATATGAAAAATAAAGAGTTAATGGGAAGTTGCTGTATAACACAAGAAGTTCAGTCCAGTGGTGTTTGAAGAAATACAGGGGTATGACTAGGGAGGGAGTGAGAGTGAGGTTCAAGAGAGGGGATATATGTATACATATGGCTAATTGTTGTTTGGCTGAAACCAACAGTACATATTAAAGCACCCATCCTCCTATTAAAAATACATTTATAAAGAAATAGAGAAGCCTTCACTCCTTTAAGGGGTATTGTTTGCTTGCCCCAAATTGTGAATTCAGTTTCCACACAAAGGGAAGGCAATGTGAAGACACAGGAAAGATAGCCATCTACAAAGACTGGGAAATGTTTTCATTTTCCAGTGCTCAGAAGGAACCCAGCCTGCTGAGTCCCTGATCTCAGATTTCCAAACTCCAGAGCTATGAGAAAATAGATTTCTGTTGTTTAAGCCAATAACTCTATAATATTTTGTTACACTAGCCCCAGGAAATTAGTGTAGATCATCTCACCTTCTCTATTATCAGTTCAGTTCAGTCATTCAGTCATGTCAGACTCTTTGCGACCCTATGAATCGCAGCACACCAGGCCTCTCTGTCCACCACCATCCCTCAGAGTTCACTCAGACTCACGTCCATCGAGTCCATGATGCCATCCAGCCATCTCATCCTCGGTCGTCCCCTTCTCCTCCTGCCCCCAATCCCTCCCAGCATCAGAGTCTTTTCCAATGAATCAACTCTTCCCATGAGGTGGCCAAAGTACTGGAGTTTCAGCTTTAGCATCATTCCTTCCAAAGAAATCCCAGGGTTGATCTCCTTCAGAATTGACTGGTTGGATCTCCTTGCAGTCCAAGGGACTCTCAAAATCTTCTCCAACACCACAGTTCAAAAGCATCAATTCTTCAGTCCTCAGCCTTCTTCACAGTCCAACTCTCATATTCATATATGAGGGAAAACCATAGCCTTGACTAGACGGACCTTAGTTGGCAAAGTAATGTCTCTGCTTTTGAATATGCTATCTAGGTTGGTCATAACTTTTCTTCCAAGGAGTAAGTGTCTTCTAATTTCATGGCTGCAGTCACCATCTGCAGTGATTTTGGAGCCCCCCAAAATAAAGGCTGACACTGTTTCCACTGGTTCCCCATCTATTTCCCATGAAGTGATGGGACCAGATGCCATGATCTTCGTTTTCTGAATGTTGAGCTTTAAAAGCCAACATTTTCAGTCTCCTCTTTCACTTTCATCTAGAGGCTTTTTAGCTTCTCTTCACTTTCTGCCATAAGGGTGGTGTCATCTGCATATCTGAGGTTATTGATATTTCTCCCAACTATCTTGATTCCAGCTTGTGTTTCTTCCAGTCCAGCGTTTCTCATGATGTACTCTGCATATAAGTTAAATAAGCTGCTGCTGCTGCTAAGTTGCTTCAGTCGTGTCCGACTCTGTGCGACCTCACAGATGGCAGCCCACCAGTCTCCCCCATCCCTGGGATTCTCCAGGCAAGAATACTGGAGTGGGCTGCCATGTCCTTCTCCAATGCATGAAAGTAAAAAGTGAAAAGTGAAAGTGAACTCGCTCAGTCGTGTCCGACTCTTAGCGACCCCATGGACTGCAGCCTACCAGGCTCCTCCATTCACAGGATTTTCCAGGCAAGAGTACTGGAGTGGGGTGCCATTGCCTTCTCCAACAATATACAGCGTTGGTGACAATATACAGCCTTGATGTACTCCTTTTCCTATTTGGATCCAGTCTGTTGTTCCATGTCCAGTTCTAACTGTTGCTTCCTGACCTACCTGCATATTTCTCAAGAGGCAGGTTAGGTGGTCTGGTATTCCCATCTCTTTCAAAATTTTCTGCAGTTTATTGTGATCCACACCATCAAAGGCTTTGGCATAGTCAATAAAGCAGAAATAATCCCAAATTATTTTCTGTATACTGTGAAATCTGTTGTTGTGTTCATTTACCTTTCTAACGCATTGGTGTATAATAAAATAACACAGTCATTTAGCCTTTCCAGTGAAGGCTGGGACATGCTAGCTTGAGTATTGCAATTGTTTTCATTTTTGCTATGTGAATTCCTAGAAAACATGGTCACAATATTCATAAAGGTAAACACTGTACAAGCACTAAATGGATACAAAGTAAAACCATTAATCCACAGGCAAAGTAAAATATGAACTAAAACTCATGATTCCAGCTTGCTTCCATCATGAAGTACATTTAAATCATAACACTTCAAGTGTTGCAAACATAGATGGTCCATTACTGTGGACTGTAAATCATAGTTGCCAGTATAACTGATCAAGGGAAAACAAAACAAAACAATAACAATAAAAACAGTGGCAGGAATAATGAAAAGCAGATAATACATGCTATATCTATTTGACACTAAAATCCATCTAGCCTCTGTTTTATGGCCACCAACTGACTCTGCATTAGTTTTGCCAGTTTTTCTGCAGGAGACCTCGGTTCAATTCCTGGTTCGAGAAGATCTGCTGGGGAAGGGATAGGCTGCCCACTCTTGTATTCTTTGGCATCCCTTTTGACTCAGCTGGTAAAGAATTCACCTGCAATGCAGGAGACCTGGGTTCGATTCCTGGGTTGGGAAGATCCCCTGGAGAAGGAAACAGCTATCCACTCCAGTATTCTGGCCTGGAGAATTCCATGGACTGTATAGTCCATGGGGTCACAAAGAGTCGGACACAACTGAGTCACTTTCACTTTCACTCTCTCACTCATGTCAAACCTCAGTTATGTCACATTCCACATAGGGGCTTCTTAGGAAGTCGAGCTACCAGTGCTCAAACCAGGACGGGTGCGTGTAAATGTCCTATATATGTAGGCCTTTGTTGCCTTTCCTTTGTCTGCTTTATTGAACTGATCAGAACTTTTACTATCAGGGTGAAAAGGAGTGGTCAGAGAGCCTACTGTTCCCAGTCTTCAAGGGCAGTGTTCAGTCTTCCACCATTAAATATTACATAATGACAACTATAGCCTGACTTTTTATTTGCTTTANGCTGCAGTCACCATCTGCAGTGATTTTGGAGCCCCCCAAAATAAAGGCTGACACTGTTTCCACTGGTTCCCCATCTATTTCCCATGAAGTGATGGGACCAGATGCCATGATCTTCGTTTTCTGAATGTTGAGCTTTAAAAGCCAACATTTTCAGTCTCCTCTTTCACTTTCATCTAGAGGCTTTTTAGCTTCTCTTCACTTTCTGCCATAAGGGTGGTGTCATCTGCATATCTGAGGTTATTGATATTTCTCCCAACTATCTTGATTCCAGCTTGTGTTTCTTCCAGTCCAGCGTTTCTCATGATGTACTCTGCATATAAGTTAAATAAGCTGCTGCTGCTGCTAAGTTGCTTCAGTCGTGTCCGACTCTGTGCGACCTCACAGATGGCAGCCCACCAGTCTCCCCCATCCCTGGGATTCTCCAGGCAAGAATACTGGAGTGGGCTGCCATGTCCTTCTCCAATGCATGAAAGTAAAAAGTGAAAAGTGAAAGTGAACTCGCTCAGTCGTGTCCGACTCTTAGCGACCCCATGGACTGCAGCCTACCAGGCTCCTCCATTCACAGGATTTTCCAGGCAAGAGTACTGGAGTGGGGTGCCATTGCCTTCTCCAACAATATACAGCGTTGGTGACAATATACAGCCTTGATGTACTCCTTTTCCTATTTGGATCCAGTCTGTTGTTCCATGTCCAGTTCTAACTGTTGCTTCCTGACCTACCTGCATATTTCTCAAGAGGCAGGTTAGGTGGTCTGGTATTCCCATCTCTTTCAAAATTTTCTGCAGTTTATTGTGATCCACACCATCAAAGGCTTTGGCATAGTCAATAAAGCAGAAATAATCCCAAATTATTTTCTGTATACTGTGAAATCTGTTGTTGTGTTCATTTACCTTTCTAACGCATTGGTGTATAATAAAATAACACAGTCATTTAGCCTTTCCAGTGAAGGCTGGGACATGCTAGCTTGAGTATTGCAATTGTTTTCATTTTTGCTATGTGAATTCCTAGAAAACATGGTCACAATATTCATAAAGGTAAACACTGTACAAGCACTAAATGGATACAAAGTAAAACCATTAATCCACAGGCAAAGTAAAATATGAACTAAAACTCATGATTCCAGCTTGCTTCCATCATGAAGTACATTTAAATCATAACACTTCAAGTGTTGCAAACATAGATGGTCCATTACTGTGGACTGTAAATCATAGTTGCCAGTATAACTGATCAAGGGAAAACAAAACAAAACAATAACAATAAAAACAGTGGCAGGAATAATGAAAAGCAGATAATACATGCTATATCTATTTGACACTAAAATCCATCTAGCCTCTGTTTTATGGCCACCAACTGACTCTGCATTAGTTTTGCCAGTTTTTCTGCAGGAGACCTCGGTTCAATTCCTGGTTCGAGAAGATCTGCTGGGGAAGGGATAGGCTGCCCACTCTTGTATTCTTTGGCATCCCTTTTGACTCAGCTGGTAAAGAATTCACCTGCAATGCAGGAGACCTGGGTTCGATTCCTGGGTTGGGAAGATCCCCTGGAGAAGGAAACAGCTATCCACTCCAGTATTCTGGCCTGGAGAATTCCATGGACTGTATAGTCCATGGGGTCACAAAGAGTCGGACACAACTGAGTCACTTTCACTTTCACTCTCTCACTCATGTCAAACCTCAGTTATGTCACATTCCACATAGGGGCTTCTTAGGAAGTCGAGCTACCAGTGCTCAAACCAGGACGGGTGCGTGTAAATGTCCTATATATGTAGGCCTTTGTTGCCTTTCCTTTGTCTGCTTTATTGAACTGATCAGAACTTTTACTATCAGGGTGAAAAGGAGTGGTCAGAGAGCCTACTGTTCCCAGTCTTCAAGGGCAGTGTTCAGTCTTCCACCATTAAATATTACATAATGACAACTATAGCCTGACTTTTTATTTGCTTTATTACGGTCTTTATCAGCTGGATATTTTTTTCTACACTAAGTTTGCTAAGAAGTTTTTATCATGAATATAAGTTGAATTTTGTCAAATACTTTTTCTGCATGAACTGATACAAAAATGCGATTTTTCTTCTAAGACTTAATATGATAAGTCAAGACATTTAATTTTTGAATACTGAAGCAACTTTGCATGCCTGGAATAAATTAGAAACTTGGTATTGGACTATTATTCTTGTTTCATATTGATACATTAAATTTGCTGATATCTACCGAAATCAACCATGAACAGCTGCTCCTGGAAAGATCTTAGTCTTCTCCATTCTGTAGGACACTTCCAGGACTATCGTTCTCTTTTTTCACTTCCCTCTCCATCTTAAATTTTTACTTCCCTTGCCACTCCTTTGAGAAAGTAGAGCACCACCAACTTCCTGTCACATACACAAGCAAGCTTATAACTTATCAGTCATGTTTGCCACTCTGTTTTGTCCCTGCAGAGAATGGATACTGATTTTGTTTAAGGTATCATCTCACCACACCCTCAACATTGGTTTCTTTCCATCAGCAGAGGGATATGTTTGAGCCATTGATCCTGACATACTCAATTCCTTTTCTTAATTCAAATTTTAATATTGAACAATAGTTAATTTACAATAGTTGATTTCTGCTATACAGCAAAGTGATTTAGTTATATACGTATGTGTGTATACATTATTTTTTTAAATATTCTTTCCCATTATGGTTTATCATAGGATGTTGAATATATTTCTCTGTGTTGTGTTTGTTTGTTTTGGCTGTGCTGGGTCTTTGTTGCTTTTTGTGTGGGCTTTCTCTAATTGCAGTGAGCAGGGGCTACTCTTTATTGTGGTGCACAGGCTTCTCATTGTGGTGGCTTCTCTTGTTGTGGATCACAGGCTCTAGGTACAGAGGCTTCAGTCGTTGCAGCACATGGGCTCAGATGTTGAGGCTCAAGGGCTCTAGAACGTGGGCTCAGTAATTGTGATGAAAGGGCTTGTTTGCTCTGAGGCATATGTAATCTTCCTAGACCATAAATCAAACGCCTGTTCCCTGTACTGGGAGGTAGATTCTTATCCAGGAAATTCCAGGATCTTCTTGTTTATCAATTCTATATATAAAAACTTACATCTACTAACCCTGAGTTCTCACCTTGACCCTACTCCAAACCCCTCCCCATTGGCAACTACAGTCTATTTCTATATGTCCATTTCTGTTTCATATATAGCTTCATATGTGTCATATTTTACATTCTACATATATGTGGTGATATCATGCATGTGTCTCCTGATTTACTTCACTTACTGTGAAAATCTGTAGTTGCATCCATGTTGCTGCAGATGGCTTTATTTCATTCATTTTTTTTTTTGGTTAAGTTATATATATATATATATATACATATATGTATGTATGTATATATATATGAAAGTGAAGTCACTCAGTTGTGTCCGACTCTTTGCAACCCCATGGACTGTAGCCTACCAGGCTTCTCCCTCCATGGGATTCTCCAGGCAAGAGTACTGGAGTGGGTTGCCATTTCCTTCTCCAGAGAATCTCCCTGACTCAGGGATCGAATCCAGGTCTCCCGCATTCCAAGCAGACGCTTTAACCTCTGAGCCACCAGGGAAGCCCATATATATATATATATATTTCAGGGGTTTCATCTTCTCTATCCATTCATCTGCCAATGGACATTTAAGTTGTTTCCATGTCTTGGCTGCTGTTAATATTGCTGTTATGAACATGGGAGTGCATATATCACTTTAAATTATAACTTTGGATATGTGCCCAGGTGTGTGATTACTGGGTCATATGGTAATGATATTTCTAGCTTTCTGAAAACCTACATACTGTTTTCCACAGTGGCTGTACCAATTTACATTGCTACAAACAGTGTAGAAGGGTTCGTTTTTCTCCATACTCCCTTGGCATCTCTAGGTTTTGTTTTATCCCTGATTTCTGTCCGCTGTTTATTTTTAGTCTTTGAGAGTTCCATCTTTTCTTGTCCAGTTGATATATATTGTCTGCAATGATCCATCCTGTGCTTCTCCCTCGTCATTCTTCAAGGTTCCCAAACTCCTATGCTTCTAGGAACTTGAATAGTACAGAAGTGTGAGGATGTCTAGTGCTTGTGTCTGAGTGACTTGTATGGTGGATGTCCTATGCTGACTGCTTGGGCAAAGCACAGACAAACTTTTCAAGTACATGTGTTCTCCACAAGCAGTGTCATTCCCTCCCATTCATGGGTTCATGAAATCTTAATTTACATCTTCATTTCCTCTCTTAGAAATTTCTCCTCAGTCAAGTGGATGTCTCTGCATAGATGCCTCACATTTACATCAAACTCAACATGTCTAAAGTTGAATTCAGCATGTTTCCAAATAAACCTGCTTTTTCTTCACCCCTAAACCCAATATTAGGCATTACTCAGACAGAATCTTGGTCATACTCTTTACTCTTTCCTGTCCTTATGTTTAATCAGTCATTGATTCATGTCAACATTATCTCAAAATATTGACTTTTATTTCCCATTACTCTTCACCATTCATTCCCTTAGTAGGGCCAACCTCACCTCTCACCTGAGCTAATGTTAACCACACTATATGCCTCTGAACTTATTCCTCATTAACTTAGCTCTAATTATCATTGTTCTTACTGATTTATAACACCCTTCCTCCACACACACACACACACACACACACACACACTCAAATGCTTTTGATATCTCAATAGCATTTGACATCACTGGCCAATTACTCCAGCTCAGAAGGCCATTATTTTAATTTATATGATCAAACATTCTCTTGGTTTATTTTTCTGTCTCTCACCTAATTATTCCTTGGAGTCACTTCACCAGGTCTTCCTCTTAGACATGGAAATATTTCAGTTTCCCAGAATACAATCATGGACATACTCTTTACCCTAACTCTCTGGATACTTACTCCTTACTGCTTCAATGCAGGGCTGTTATTCATTCTCTTAAGTTACATATCTTTATTAACTGTCTACAAGTTTTCTTAAGATATGTCCTAGAATCCTCTTATGACTTTTCCCCCAAACCTGTTCTCCTCACCTCTTCCTTACCTCACTAAATCACAATACTCTCAAAAAGGTATCTGCAACCCCATGTCCAAAAGAGAAACTCACTCTGTCTTTTTCTATATCATCCTCATCTCTTAATGTGGTTCCAATTTTGACTCTAACTCCTCTCAAGTTATTCTGAATACAATAGCTAGAGTAGAATTTTTAAAATATAATTTCAAATCAGTCCCCAATACTATTTAATTTCTATTTATTCTCCCTCTCTGTTTTTATTTATTTATTTTGACTGTGTTGGATGTTCACTGTGGCATGAAGGCTCCTCCCTGTGGGGTGCAGGCTTCTCTAGTTGTGGTATGCAGGCTTCTTTAGTTGTGGCACACGGTGCTTAATTGCCCTGTGGCATGTGGGATCTTAGTTTTTGGATACATGTCTCCTGTATTGAAAGGCAAATTCTTAATCACTGGACAACCAGGGAATTCCGTGTGTGTGTGTGTGTGTGTGTGTGTGTGTGTGTGTGTGTGTGTGAAGTCACTTCAGTTATGTCTGACTCTTTGTAACCATAAGGACTGTGCACCACCAGGCCCCTCTATCCATGGGATTCTCCAGGCAAGCATGCTGGAATGAGTTGCCATGCCCTTCTACAGGGGATATTCCCAACCCAGGGATTAAACCCACATCTTTTATGTTTCCTCCATTGGCAGTTGGGTTCCTTATCACTAGCACAACCACTTACTCTTTAATACAGTTTGCTAATCTATCATTGCCTGTAAGTGCTGGGCTAGAGCCACATTCTGTCCTAATTATCTGCCCTTTTTTAAACCCCTAGAATGTGTTACCATTATTAGCATGATATTTTAATCAAATGGAAACGCTGACTTAAAAATAAGCGATTTTAATAATTAAATATACCATTATTTATCTGTTAATAAACAAACATATGTGTGTGTGCATGTGCATGTGCACATGTGCACTTAGTTGTGTCTGATTTTTTTTTGTGATCCCATGGACTGCAGCCCTCCAGGCTCCCCTGTCCATGAAATTTTCTAGGTGAAGATATTGGAGTGTATTGCCATTTTCTTCTCTAAGGGNCACACACACACACACACACACACACACACACTCAAATGCTTTTGATATCTCAATAGCATTTGACATCACTGGCCAATTACTCCAGCTCAGAAGGCCATTATTTTAATTTATATGATCAAACATTCTCTTGGTTTATTTTTCTGTCTCTCACCTAATTATTCCTTGGAGTCACTTCACCAGGTCTTCCTCTTAGACATGGAAATATTTCAGTTTCCCAGAATACAATCATGGACATACTCTTTACCCTAACTCTCTGGATACTTACTCCTTACTGCTTCAGTGCAGGGCTGTTATTCATTCTCTTAAGTTACATATCTTTATTAACTGTCTACAAGTTTTCTTAAGATATGTCCTAGAATCCTCTTATGACTTTTCCCCCAAACCTGTTCTCCTCACCTCTTCCTTACCTCACTAAATCACAATACTCTCAAAAAGGTATCTGCAACCCCATGTCCAAAAGAGAAACTCACTCTGTCTTTTTCTATATCATCCTCATCTCTTAATGTGGTTCCAATTTTGACTCTAACTCCTCTCAAGTTATTCTGAATACAATAGCTAGAGTAGAATTTTTAAAATATAATTTCAAATCAGTCCCCAATACTATTTAATTTCTATTTATTCTCCCTCTCTGTTTTTATTTATTTATTTTGACTGTGTTGGATGTTCACTGTGGCATGAAGGCTCCTCCCTGTGGGGTGCAGGCTTCTCTAGTTGTGGTATGCAGGCTTCTTTAGTTGTGGCACACGGTGCTTAATTGCCCTGTGGCATGTGGGATCTTAGTTTTTGGATACATGTCTCCTGTATTGAAAGGCAAATTCTTAATCACTGGACAACCAGGGAATTCCGTGTGTGTGTGTGTGTGTGTGTGTGTGTGTGTGTGTGTGTGAAGTCACTTCAGTTATGTCTGACTCTTTGTAACCATAAGGACTGTGCACCACCAGGCCCCTCTATCCATGGGATTCTCCAGGCAAGCATGCTGGAATGAGTTGCCATGCCCTTCTACAGGGGATATTCCCAACCCAGGGATTAAACCCACATCTTTTATGTTTCCTCCATTGGCAGTTGGGTTCCTTATCACTAGCACAACCACTTACTCTTTAATACAGTTTGCTAATCTATCATTGCCTGTAAGTGCTGGGCTAGAGCCACATTCTGTCCTAATTATCTGCCCTTTTTTAAACCCCTAGAATGTGTTACCATTATTAGCATGATATTTTAATCAAATGGAAACGCTGACTTAAAAATAAGCGATTTTAATAATTAAATATACCATTATTTATCTGTTAATAAACAAACATATGTGTGTGTGCATGTGCATGTGCACATGTGCACTTAGTTGTGTCTGATTTTTTTTTGTGATCCCATGGACTGCAGCCCTCCAGGCTCCCCTGTCCATGAAATTTTCTAGGTGAAGATATTGGAGTGTATTGCCATTTTCTTCTCTAAGGGATCTTCCTAACCCAGAAATCAAACCCAATTCTTGCATCTCCTACATTAGCAGGTGGATTGTTTACCACTAGCGCCACCTGGGAAGCCATATTTTAAAAAGTGCAATATACAATCATGATAAAGAAGGGAATTCTGCTATTTGCAACAGCATGGATGAAACCAAAGGGCATATGCTGAGTGAAATAAGTCAGGTAGAGAAATACAAATATTGTACAATATGACTTACACGTAGAATCAAATGAAGAGCCAAAGTCACAGAGACAGAGTAGTGTGGTGGTTATTAGGGGCAGGGGTGGCAGTAAGGGTGATGAGATGATGTTGGTCAAAGTGTACAGACTTCCAAATATAAGATGAACACATTCCGGGGGTCTAATAAACAGGATGTACTCATCACAAAAAATATGATAATTATGTTACATGCTGGAATTGCAAGGTAACATTTTGGTAGTGATCATTTTGCAATCTTCCCAGGTGGTACTAGTGGTAAAGAACTTGCTGCCAGTACAGGAGACCTAAGAGACATGGATTCAATCCCTGGGTCAGGAAGACTCTCTGGAGGACATGGAAACCCACTCCAGTATTCTTGCCTAGAGAAGCCCATGGACAGAGGAGCCGGCAGCCTACAGACCATAACATTGCAAAAAGTCAGAAATGAGTGAGGTGACTTAGCAGACATTTTGCAGTCTAGAAATGTAACAAATCAACACATTGTACACTTTAAACTTACACAATGCTAGGTCAATTATATATTGGTAAATCTGGGTAAAAACAAAATACAGAAATAAGTAGGTGACTGTTGATAATTGTTCAGTGATTTGAAGACATCAAGCTTAACATCACTGTGATTTGCCTCTTTTAATTCTCATCATCACAGGAGCTGCAATAGCTCCTGATATTCCTTCTCTGTTCTTAGAAAGAGTAAATAGATGTGGGAAGGAAAAACTTAGGTATTTCTTCTATGTTGACTATAGCAGCACCAGCAGGCTGAGAAATCACATATTCAGCTTGTGCTGCCTCTGTTGCAGAGACAAACTAGAAGAGTATTGTGGGTTGCATGTTGCCTTGCTCCTCTGTAATGCTGTGTCTGGCAATAAAGCAAACCAGAAAACTCACTTAATTTACTCTGGACCTTCACATATGGTTATTTTCTCTGCCTAAATTCACATTCCCTCTGCTTTGTTAGATCTCTCCTAATCCTTCAAAAATTCTGTGAAGTGTCACCTTTTCAGAAAACTCTTTCCTAAGAATCTTATCTCAGCTGATCTCCACCGTTCTTTATTATTATGACCAAGTCATATATCTCATTATCTCAGCCAAATATGTGATTTGTATTTAATGGTTCATTTGTATGTTTACCTTGCACTGTGAGTCTCAGTAAAATCCTTGAGATCAGGGATCCTTTTTGTCTAATTCACTATTGTGTATTCAGAACACAGAGCTATGTAGACTTACATTTGAAGTTCAACAACAAGGACTATACATGTACAGTTAGAAAGGGGAACACATGACACTCTTTAGACATTGAAATATGCATGATATAGCTATAGTAAGTTCCTGGCAGGTAAAAGAAATAATAATAATGTAAATTAAGAAATAAAAAAGGACATTTTAGACCCTTCAACAACAATCAGGAAACAAAGGAAGATACTTACTCAAAACAATTGTTCTTTCAGGATAATTCCTTCTAACACGGTTGAGCTGTCATAGGATTAAAATGACTCACATTTTCAGGGCATCAAATATATCTTCAGCACAATATTTTCCTTCTCCTTATCCAATGTTTATCTTCCAGCCCAGTCAGACATTTATTTCCTGTCTTCTTCTTAGCAGATTTTCAGAAACTTCATAGTCTTACATGCTTGTGAGTGTGTTCACACAACTGTTCCTTCTCACAAATCTATCCTTGACTGCCCTTCCCAAACCACTTTTATGAGGCTAATTCTTGCTTATCTTATAGATGTATATTTATATGTCACTCTCTCAGAAAAGTCAGAGTTAGATGCACCGTTTTCAGTCTTCTGAGCCTCCATACTTCTCCTGGAGTGTCACTCACTGTCCTAAAATGTAATTCTTATTATTGGTCTGCTTCTCAGTGCACTGAAAGCTAACACTGTAAATGCAATGTATTAAGTGCTCAACACACACTACAAGTTATTGCATAAATTAAGAATGCATGTACAGTTCACTAAAACACATGTTTGAGTTGAGTGGGTCCATTTACAGAAAGATTTTCTTTATCAATAAGTGCTTACTATAGGATCTGTGGTTAGCTGACTGCACACATGGGGAATTGGAGATAAGAAGGTTGACTGTAAATTTATTCTCCAGTAGACTGTCGCTGGGTCAGCACCCTGCATGCCCTAATGAAACCCCCAAGTTGTTCAGGGGTCAACAATAGTTATTCTCATAGCTCTAGCAGGGGATCAGAATGTCCATTTTTTAAAATTAATTTATTTATTTAAATTCGAGGCTGATTATTTTACAATATTGTGGTGGTTTTTGCCATACATTGACATGTTACCCATGGGTATACATGTGCTCACCATCCTGAACCTCCCTCCCACTTTGCTCCCCAAATTTCACAGAGTGAAGTAAGCCAGAAAGAGAAACACTAATAGAGTATATTAACACATATATATGGAATTTAGAAACACCGTAATGATGACCCTATATGCAAGACAGCAAAAGAGACACAGATGTAAAGAACAGGCATTTGGACTATGTGTTAGAAGGTGAAGCTGGGATGATATGAGAGAATGGCATTGAAACATGTATATTATCATTATATCTTTGATCAGTTAGCACACAAAAAATATCTGGGTTTAACAATGTGTGTTTGGATATTATTTTTATCATTTTTTCACTTGCTATTTGTGTCACATTTGGAGCACTAAACTGTGTCATTACCTCATTTACCTAGTAAAAATTATTTATTTACCTTTCTTCCTTAAAAACAAACACAACTTTCTACTGAATAAGTCTTGGGGATATAATGTGTATATGATGTCTATAGTTAACAATACTGTATTGTATATTTGAAAGTTGCAAAGAGTAGGTTTTAAAAGTTCTCATCATGAGACAAAAAAAATTGTAACAATGTACAATGGTGAATCCTCACTAAACTTACTGTTGCAATCATTGCAGTATAAATCTGCACATCAAATCATTATGCTGCATACCTAAAACCAGTACAATGGTAATATGTAATAAAATAAATAAAAGCCTGATATATATTTGCCCATTTTCTTGGTGTATTTATAAAACTAACCTGAAAAAATATATTTATACTATTTTTCTGTATTTTTAAATTTCATTAATTTCAACTTGTCCATGTTTCCTCTACTTTAGAGTGATTGGTCATTATTTACTATGCTTCCTTTTGTCTTTGTCATGTGGCAGAGTATGTCTTTTATTATACTTTGAGTTTCTTAACTCATATAATAAATACTTATCAAGCATGTGCATATATGAACGCTTACTCAGTTCCCGCCATGAACTGCAGCCCCCCAGGCTCCTCTGTCCATGGAATTTTTCAGGCAAAAATACTGGAATGGGTTGCCATTTCCTATTCCAGTGAATCTTTCTGGCCCAGGGATCATATCTTTGTCTCCTGAGCCTCTTGTATTGGCAGGCAGGTCTATACCACACCACTTAGGAAACCTTCATGTGCATATGTTCATGTGCATACTGAATCACTTCAGTCACATCAGACTCCTTGCAATCCGATGGACTATAACCCATCAGGTTCTTCTGTCCATGGGATTCTCTAGGCAAGAATCCTGAAGTGGGTTGTTACACCCTCTCAGGGATCAAACCTGTGTTTCTTGCATCTCCTGCATTAGGAGGTGGGTTCTTTACCACTGTGACCACCTGGAAAGTCTCCATGTACGTATGCCACTCCCTAAATTAGGCATCAAGGAAATGGTGAAAATGAGAGAGGCAGTTGGGCATTTGAAGAGGAACTAAAGAACCTCTTGATGAGGGTGAAGGAGCAGAATGAAAAATCTGGTTTAAAACAATGTGTGTGTATATATATATATATATATATATATATATATATACAACCTAAGATCATGGTATCCAGCCCCATTACTTCATGGCAAATAGAAGGGGAAAAAATGGAAGCATTTCCTCTTCTTTGGCTATAAAATCACCATTGATGGTGACTGCAGTCATGAAATCACATGATTGCTTTTTAATCAGGAAAGCTATGACAAACCTAGACAGTGTGTTGAAAACCAAGGACATCACTCTGCAACAAAATTCGTACAGTCAAGACTATGGTCTTCCCAGTGGTCATGTATAGTTATGACAGCTGGACTATAAAGAGGGTAGAACACCAAAGAATTAACGCCTTTAAACTGTGGTACTGGAGAAGACTCCTGAAAGTTCCTTGGACAGCAAGATAAAACCAGTCAATCTTAAAGGAAATAAACGCTGAATATTCATTGGAAGGACTGAAGCTGAAGCTGAAATTCCAGTATTTTGGTCATCTGATGTGAGCAGCCAACTCATTGGAAAAGACCCTGATGCTTGGAAAGATAGAGGGCAGAAGGAGAAGAGGGCATCAGAGGAAGCGATGGCTGGATGGCATCACTGATGCAATGAGCATGAACTAGGGAAAACCCTGGGAGATGGTGAGGGACAGGGAGGCCTGGCATGCTGCAGTCTATGGGGTCACAGAGAGCTGGACACAACTGGGCAACTGAACAAGAACATATTACATCCCAGGAAAAGAAAAACAAATTTACTTATAAACAGTTTGAATGAACAGTTTAGGATGCTATTGGAGGTAATACTAGGAGAACACGACTAATTTCAAGGCCAGATCATACTTCCACTGGAAATGATACCCATGAGCTGCTCAGATAAAACTCAACTGGAGGAGGCTATAGATGACTTTTCAAGTAGAGGAAATACACATCTGCATAAGAAGTACATTTAAAACATATCTTTTCTTTTTTAATTTTTTTTAATTTTATTTTTACTTTATTCTACTTTACAATACTGTATTGGTTTTGCCATACATTGACATGAATCAGCCACAGGTGTACACGAGCTCCCAATCCTGAGACCCCCTCCCACCTCCCACCCCATATCATCTCTCTGGATCATCCCCGTGTACCAGCCCCAAGCANTTCTTCTCACCTTCTTCTTCTCAACTTCTTCTTCTTCTCACCTTCTTCTTCTTCTCACCTTCTTCTTCTCACCTTCTTCATCTTCTTCCTCTTCTTCTTCTTCTTCTCACCTTCTCCTTCTTTTTCTTCTTCTTCTTCTTCTCAACGTCTTCTGATTCTTCTTCTCCTCACCTTCTTCTTCTTCTTCTCTACTTCTTCTTTTTCTTCTTCTTCCTCTCACCTTATTCTTCTTCTTCATATTGTTCTTTTGCTTGCCTTCTTCTTCTTCTTCTTCTCACCTTTTTTTTCTTCTTCTCACGTTCTTTTTCTTCTTCTCACATTCTTCTACTTCTCACCTTCTTCTTCCTCTTCTTCTTTTTCTTCTACTTCTTCTTTTCTTCTCATCTTCTTCTT
>SJYW01036750.1:477622-494113 GCA_006410735.1 Raphicerus campestris
ACCCGAATTGAAAGAGACACATGTACCCCAATGTTCATTGCAGCATTATTTATAATTGCCAGAACATGGAAACAACCCAGATGTCCATCAACAGATGAATGGATAAGAAAGCTGTGGTACATATACACAATGGAGTATTACTCAGCCCTTAAAAAGAATAAGTTTGACTCAGTTCTAATGAGATGGATGAAACTGGAGCTGATTATACAGAGTGAAGTTAGCCAGAAAGAAAAACACCAATACAGTATACTGACACATATATATGGAATTTAGAAAGATAGTAATGATGACCCTGTAAGTGAGACAATATAAGAGACACAGAGGTATAGAACGGACTTTTGGCTTCTGAGGGAGAGGGAGAGGGTGGGATGATTAGGGAGAATGGCACTGAAGCATGTATACTACCATATAAGAAATGAAGCGCCAGTCTATGTTCAATACAGGATACAGGATGCTTGGTGCTGGTGTAGGGGATGATCCGGGGAGATGGTGTGGGGAGGGAGGTGGGAGGGGGCTTCGGCATAGGGAGATCAGGTACACCTGTGGCTGATTCATGTCAATGTATAGCAAAACCAATACAGTACTGTAAAATAGAATAAAGCATTAAAATAAATAAATAAATAAATAAAATAAAACAAAAAATAAAAAAAAAGAAAATTCAGGACTGATTTCCTTTAGGGTAGACTGGTTGAATCTCCTTGCAGTCCAATGGACTCAAGAATCTTCTCAAACACCACAGTTCAAAAGCATCAACTCTTAGGCACTCAGTTTTCCTTCAGTCCAACTCGCACATCCATACATGACCACTGGAAAAACCATAGCCTTGACTAGATGGACCTTTGTTGGCAAAGTAATGTCTCTGCTTTTTAATATGCTGTCTAGGTTGGTCATAACTTTCCTTCCAACAAGTAAGCATTTTTTAATTTCATGGCTGCAGTTACCATCTGCAGTGATTTTGGAGCCCCCCAGAATAAAGTCTGACACTGTTTCCATTGCTTCCCCCTCTATTTGCCATGAAGTGTTGGGACCAGATTCCATTATCTTAGTATTCTGAATGTTGAGTTTTAAGCCAACATTTTCATTCTTCTCTTCCACCTTCATCAAGAGGCTCTTTAGTTCTTTTTCAATTTCTGCCATAAGGGTGGTGTCATCTGCATATCTGAGGTTATTGATTTTTCTCCCAACAATTCTTATTCCAGCTTGTGCTTCATTGAGTGCAGTATTTCTCATGATGTATTCTGCATATAAGTTAAATAAGTGGGTGACAGTATACAGCCTTGATGTACTCCTTTCCTGATTAGAAACCAGTCTGTTGTTCCATGTTCAGTTGTAACTATTGCTTCCTGACCTACATACAGATTTCTCAGGAAGCAGTAAGGTAGTCTGGTATTTTCATGTCTTTAAGAATTTTCCAGTTTGTTGTGATCCACACAGTAAAAGGCTGTTGTATAGTCAGTAAAGCAGAAGTAGATATATTTCTGGAACTCTTTTGCTTTTTCAATGATCCAATGGATGTTGGCAATTTGATCTTTGGTTCTTCTGCCTTTTCTAAATGCAGCTTTAACATATGGAAGTTCATGCTTTACATCCTGTTGAAGATTGACTTGGAGAATTTTGAGCATTACTTTGTCAGCATGTGAGATTACTGCGATGTGTGGTATGCTCAGTAGTTTTGTAAATACTAATGAAAGTTGAAGGGAGGTGGTGAATACCAAGACCAGTGGGATTCTGTCTCAGAGTGGCTGGGATTGAGCAGTATTGTGTAGCTGGGATATGAATCCACCACTTCTTGAGACTATTTAGAATGAAACGGACATAGGTAGAAGGAGGGGAAATGTCCAGCAGGTACCTGAATGTGTATGTCTCAGGAAAGATGCCTGGGTTGACAATAGAAGTATGGTAGATGAATATGGTAAATAGAATCACCTTGCAAGAGGACAGTCCTGATGTGAGGGTAGGACAGTTTTCATTGTATGAGACCATAACACACACCACACAGGTACCAACATCTAAACACAGCTCTCTCTTTCAAAACATGTGTAATTGCCTTCCAGATATGGGAAAAATAAAAAAAGAATTGTAGGAAAAGAAAAGACATCTTCCCTCTATGCAGGCAGAAGCTCTGTTATGGGCAGTTTGGTCTCTAGTTGGGAAACACTGTAAATTACAAGTGGAAAGATGGGAGGAAAGATAGCTGACTAGGATGTCAGGTCACATATGCTTCTTTCCAGATGATATATGCCTTTCCTCACTGGACCTGTAAAAATAGATTGGTTCATCTTCAACATGTCTTTGAAAATAAATCCTTTTCATGTAGACTATGCATATAAGTTTGTAGTGAATAATTATTTTTATATATTTCTGAATTTACTTGCCAATATTTTGTTAGGGATTTTCATGTGAGTATTTATAGAGATATTGGGCTATAATTTTCTCTATTTGTACTACCGTTATCTGGATTTGATACCAGAAACTCTAAAAGTAACTTAGAGAAAGTTCCCTACTCTTCAATTTTATGGAAGAAAATGTATAGAATTGTTTTTATTTTATTTAAAATATTTGGTAGAATTTTTCTCAATGGCATAACCAGTATCTAGAGATTTCCTTTTCACATGGCTCATAACTATCTATTTAACATTCTAAATTAAATGTGGGCCTGTCAGATTATCTTTTCATGCTGGGTGAATTTTGTGGTATGTGATTTTTAAGGAATTGTTATATTTCACCTAAGTGGCCAATTTTGTGTATGTCCTGGTGCACTTGCTATTTATTATCCTTTATTTAAAGTGTATTTTTAACTGAAGGAAAATTGCTTTACAATGTTGTATTGCTTTCTGTTGTACAAGAGTGTGAATCAGTCATAAGTACACATATATCGCCTCCCTCCTGAACTTCATAGCATTCCCCGACACCACTGGCCTAGGTTGTCACAGAGCACTGGGCTGAACTCTCTATGGGATAGTAAATTCCCACTAGCTATCTATTTTGCATATATTAATGTGTATGTATCAATGCTACTCTCTCCATTCATCTTACACTCTCTTTCCCCTGCTGGACCACAAGCATGTTCTCTATGTCTGTGCCTCTATTCCTGCCCTGCAATAAGTTCATCAGTACCATTTTTCTAGGTTCCATATATATGCACCAATATGTATATTGTTTTTCTTTCTGACTTACTTCACCCTGTATAACAGGCTCTAGGTTCATCCACCTCATTTTAGTTGACTCAAATTTGTTCATTTTTATGCTTAATATTTCATTGTATGTATGTACCCTAACTTCTTTATCCATTCGTCTGTCGATGGACATCTATATTACTTTGCAGGTCTGGCAATAGTAAATAGATGCAATGAACACTGAGGTATATATGTGGTTGAATTATGGTTTTCTCAGGGTATCACCCAGTAGTAAGACTGCTGTGTTTGCATTTCTACCAACAGTGCATGAGGGTTCCTTTTCCTCCACATCCTCTCAAGCACAAATTATTTGTAGATTTTTTAATGGTGGCCATTCTAACCAGTTTTAGATAAGGAAGGGGAACCAGATATCAAATTGCCAACATCTTCTGGATCATCAAAAAAGCAAGAGAGTTCCAGAAAAACATCCATTTCTGCTTTATTGACTATGCCAAAGCCTTTGTGTGGATCACAATAAACTGTGGAAAATTCTGAAAGAGATGGAAATACCAGACCACTTGACCTGCCTCTTGAGAAATCTGTATGCAGGTCAGGAAGCAACAGTTAGAACTGGACATGGAACAGACTGGTTCTGAATAGGAAAAGGAATGTGTCAAGACTGTATATTGTCACCCTGCTTATTTAACTTATATGAAGAGTACATCATGAGAAACACTGAGCTGGAGGAAGCCCAAGCTGGAATCAAGATTGCTAGGAGAAATATCAATAACATCAGATATGCAGATGACACCACCCTTGTGGCAGAAAATGAAGAACCTCTTGATGAAAGTGAAGGAGGAGAGAGGAAGAGTTGGCTTAAAGTTCAACATTCAGAAAACAAAGATCATGGCATCTGGTCCCATTACTTCATGGTAAATAGATGGGGAAAGAGTGGAAACAGTGTCAGACTTTATTTTGGGGGGCTCCAAAATCACTGCACATGGTAACTGTAGCCATGAAATTAAAAGACGCCTACTCCTAAGCAGAGACATCACTTTGCCAACAAATGCCCGTCTACTCAAGGCTATCGTTTTTCCAGTAGTCATGTATGGATATGAGAGTTGGACTATAAGAAAAGCTGAGGGCCAAAGAACTGATGCTTTTGAACTGTGGTGTTGGAGAAGACTCTTGAGAGTCCCTTGAACTGCTAGGAGACCCAACCAGTCCATCCTAAAGGAAATCAGTCCTGAATATTCATTAGAAGGACTGATGTTCAAGCTGAAACTCCTATACTTTGGCCACCTGATGCCAAGGGCTGACTCATTGGAAAAGACCCTGATACTTGAAAAATTGAAGGCAAGACAGGAAGGGTATGCCAGAGGATGAGATGGTTGGATGGCATCACCAACTCAACGGACATGAGTTTGAGTAAACTCTGGGAGCTAGTGATGGACAGTGAGGCCTTGCATGCTGCAGTCCAAGGCTTCACAGAGAGTAAGACAAGACTGAGCAACTGAACTGACTGATTCCAACCAGAGTGAGGTGAAACCTTATTGTAGTTTTGATCTGAATTTATCTAATAATGAGTGATGTTGAAAATCTTTTAATATATTTGCTGGCCATCTGTACATCTTAACTGGAGAAATGTCTGTTTAGGTCATCTGCCCATTTTTTTTGATTAGTTTCTTTTTTTTTTTTAATAGAGGTGCATGAACTACTTGTTTGAGAGATTAATCTTTTTTCAGTTGCTTCATCTGCAGATAAATTTTATCCCTTTCTAAAGATTGTTTTTTATATTGTTTATGTTTTTTTTTTACTGTGCAAAAGTTCTAAGTTTAATGAGATGCCATTTGTTTATTTCTATTTCTGTTTTTTTTTTTTTCCAGAAACTGATCCAAACTTTTTTTTTTTTTATTTTTAGGTTTGCTTATATACATTTTGTTATACATAGGGATGAATACAGAGTCACGCAGGGGTCAGAAATCCTGATCTTTTCAAAATCAGGTGATTTACATTAAAAAAGGTCTCAAGGGTTTTACATCATCTTCTGGCCATGAGGCCTGCTGAAGTTTACGACCCTTTCTTTCTGATAACCAAAAAACTTATTTTTTCCAAGGGTGGTTTTTTTTTTTAATTTTATTTTTACTTTATTCTACTTTATAATACTATATTGGTTTTGCCATACATTGACATGAATCCGCCATGGGTGTATACGAGCTCCCAATCATGCATCCCCCTCCCATCTCCAACCCCATATCATCTCTCTGCATCATCCCCGTGCACCAGCCCCAAGCATCCTGTATCCTGTATCGAACATAGAAAGGGGCTTCGTTTCTTACATGATAGTATACATGTTTCAATGCCATTCTCCCAAGTCATCCCACCCTCTCCCTGTCCCTCAGAGGCCTAAAGTCTGTTCTATACATCTGTGTCTCTTTTGTTGTCTCACATACTATCTTTCTAAATTCCATATATATGTGTCAGTATACTGTATTGGTGTTTTTCTTTCTGGCTTACTTCACTCTGTATAATCAGCTCCAGTTTCATCCATCTCAGAACTGATTCAAATTTATTCTTTTTAAGGGCTGAGTAATATTCCATTGTGTATATGTACCACAGCTTTCTTATCCATTCATCTGCTGATGGACATCTAGGTTGTTTTCATGTCCTGGCTATTATAAACAATCCTGTGATGAACACTGGGATACATGTGTCTCTTTCAATTCTGCTTTCCTTGGTATGTATGCCCAGCAGTAGGATTGCTGGGTCATAAGGCAGTTGGAATACAGTCCATGGGATCGCTAGAGTTGGGCACGACTCAGCGACCTCACTTTCACTTTTCACTTTCATGCATTGGAGAAGGAACTGGCAACCCACTCCAGTGTTCTTGCCTGAAGAATCCCAGGGACAGGGCAGCCTGGTGGGCTGCCGTCTATGGGGTTGCACAGAGTCAGACACGACTGAAGCGACTTAGCAGCAGCAGCAGCAGCAGCAGCAAGGCAGTTCTATTTGCAATTTTTTAAGGAATCTCCACACTGTTTTCCATAGTGGCTGTACTAGTTTACATTCCCACCAACAGTGTAAGAGGGTTATCATATGCAAAAACAAACTAAAAACAGATTAAATGGATCTAGTAGATAAGGAGTCAGCAAGGATCTTGCTGTGATTTATGACAAGGTATATTCTTCTTATATTTTTCACTAAAAGTTTTAAAGTTTGTGGCTTTGCATTTAGGTCTTTAATCCATTTTTAGTTTATTTTTGCATATGATATGCTCACTTTCACCACTATTATTCAACATAGTTTTGGAAATTCTAGCCATGGCAATCAGAGAAGGAAAATAAATAAAATAATCCAGATTATAAAAGAAGAAATAAAGTTCTCAATGTTTGCAGAAAAAAAAAAAAGCATGGCACTATATGTAGAAAATCCTAAGGATACCATCACTATATCAATAGGGATAATCAGTAAATTTCGCAAAGTAACAGGATACAAAATCAATATACAGAAATCCCTTGTATTCCAATACACTGGCAATGAAAAATCAGAAATACAAATTAAAGAAACAATCCTATTCACCATTGCAACAAAAAGAATAAAATACCTAGGAATAAACATACCTAAGGAGATAAAAGAATTATATGCAGAAAATTATGAGTCACTGATGAAAGGGATGAAAAACGACACAAAGAAATGGAGAGATATGTCATATTCTTGGATTGGAAGAATCAATACTGTGTAAAATACTATACCACTCAGAGCAATCTACAGATTCAGTGCAATTTTATTGTTATTAAATTACCAATGACTTTTTTTAACAGAACTAGAGCCATTTATTTTTTCAGTTAGTATGGAACACAAAAGACCTCAAATAGTCAGAGCAATCTTGAGAAAGAAAAACATCTGGAGGACTCAACCTGTCTGACTTCAGAGTTTACATACTACATAACCACAGTCAACAGGACAGTATGGAACTGGTACAAAAACAGACCTATTGATGAATGGAACAAAATCAAAAGTGTATAAAGAAACCCACACATCCATGGGCATCTTATCTTTGACAAATAAGGTAGAATATACAATGGACAAAATAGAGTCTCTTCAATAAGTGGGCCGGGGTAAATTGAACAGCTACATGTAAAAGAATAAAATTAGAACACTCTAAAACACCATCAGTTCAGTTCAGTTCAGTTCAGTTCATTTGCTCAGTAGTGCCCAACTATTTGCGACCCCATGAATTGCAGCATGCCAGGCCTCCCTGTCCATCACCAACTCTCAGAGTTCACTCAAACATGTTCATCAAGTTGGTCATGCCATCAAGTCATCTCATCCTCTGTCGACCCATTCTCCTCCTGCCCTCAATCCCTCCCAGCATCAGAATCTTTTCCAATGAATCAGCTCTTCTCATGAGATGGCCAAATTGTTGGAGTTTCAGCCTCAGCATCAGTCCTTCCAAAGAATACCCAGGTCTGGTCTCCTGTAGGATGGACGGGTTGGATCCCCTTGAAGTCCAAGGGACTCTCAAGAGTCTTTTCCAACACCGCAGTTCAAACCATAAATTCTTCGGCGCTCAGCTTTCTTTACAGTTCAACTCTCACATCCATACATGACCACTGGAAAAACCATAGCCTTGACTGGATGGACCTTTGTTAGTAAAGTAATGTCTCTGCTTTTGAATATGCTATCTAGGTTGCTCATAACTTTCCTTTCAAAGAGTAAGCATCTTTTAATTTCATGGCTGCAATCACCATCTGCTGTGATTTTGAGACCCCCCCCCAAATAAAGTCTGACACTGTTTCCCCTCTTTCCCCAACTATTTGCTGTGAAGTGATGGGACCAGAGAACCCCATGAACAGTATGAAAAGGCAAAACGATAGGATACCAAAAGAGAAACTCCCCAGGTCATTAGGTGCCCAATATACTACTGGAAGTCAGTGGAGAAATAACCCCAGAAAGAATGAAGGGATGAAGCCATAGCAAAAACAATACCCACCTGTGGATGTGACTGGCGATAGAAGCAAGATCCGATGCTGTAAAGAGCAATATTGCATAGGAACATGGAATGTCAGGTCCATGAATCAAGGAAAATTAGAAGTGGTCAAACAAGAGATGGCAAGGGTGAACGTCAGCATTCTAGGAATCAGTGAACTAAAATGGACTGGAATTGGTGAATTTAACTCAGATGACCATTATATCTACTATTGCGGGCAGAAATCCCTCAGAAGAAATGGAGTAGCCATCGTGGTCAACAAAAGAGTCTGAATTGCAGTACTTGGATGAAATCACAAAAACAACAGAATGATCTCTGTTTGTCTCCAAGGCAAACCATGCAATATCACAGTTATTCAAGTCTATGCCCCAAACAGTGATGCTGAGGCAGCTGAGGTTGAATGGTTTTATAAAGACCTACAAGACATTTTAGAAATAACACCCCAAAAAGATGTCCTTTTCATTATAGGTGACTGGAATGCTAAAGTAGGAAGTCAAGAAACACCTGGAGTAGCCAGCAAATTTTGCCTTGGAATGCGGAATGAAGCAGGGCAAAGGCTAATAGAGTTTTGCCAAGAAAATGCACTGGTCATAGCAAACAGCCTCTTCCAACAACACAAGAGAAGACTCTACACATGGAAATCACCAGATGGTCAACACCGAAATCAGATTAATTATATTCTTTGCAGCCAAAGATGGCGAAGTTCTATACAGTCAACAAAAACAAGGCCAGGAGCTGACTGTGGCTCAGATCATGAACTCCTTATTATCAAATTCAGACTCAAATTGAAGAAAGTAAGGAAAACCGCTAGATCATTCAGGTATGACCTAAATCAAATCCCTTATGATTATACAGTGGAAGTAAGAAATAGATTTAAGGGCCTAGATTTGATAGATAGAGTGCCTGATGAACTATGGAATGAGGTTCATGGCATTGTACAGGATACAGGGATCAAGACCATCCCCATGGGAAAAAAACGCAAAAAAGCAAAATAGCTGTCTGGGGAGGCCTTACAAATAGCTGTGAAAAGAAGAGAGGTGAAAAGCAAAGGAGGAAAGGAAAGATATAGGCATCTGAATGCAGAGTTCCAAAGAATAGCAAGAAGAGATAAGAAAGCCTTCTTCACTGATCAATACAAAGAAATAGAGGAAAACAACAGAATGAGAAAGACTAGAGTTCTTTTCAAGAAAATTAGAGATACCAATGGAACATTTCATGCAAAGATGGGCTCGATAAAGGACAGAAATGGCATGGACCTAACAGAAGCAGAAGATATTAAGAAGATGTGGTAAAAATACATGAAACAACTGTACAGAAAAGATCATCATAACCCAGATAATCATGATGATGTGATCATTAATCTAGAGCCAGATATCCTGGAATGTGAACTCAAGTGGCCCTTAGAAAACATCACTACGAACAAAGCTAGTGGAGTGATGGAATTCCAGTGGAGCTGTTTCAAATCCTGAAAGATGATGCTGTGAAAGTGCTGCACTCAATATGCCAGCAAAATTGGAAAACTCAGCAGTGGCCACAGGACTGGAAAAGGTTAGTTTTCATTCCAATTCCAAAGAAAGGCAATGCCAAAGAATGCTCAAACTACCGCACAATTGCACTCATCTCACATGCTAGTAAAGTAATGATCAAAATTCTCCAAGCCAGGCTTCAGCAATACGTGAACCATAAATTCCCTGGTGTTCAAGCTGGTTTCAGAAAAGGCAGAGGAACCAGAGATCAAATTGCCAACATTCGCTGGATCATGGAAAAGGCAAGAGAGTCCCAGAGAAACATCTATTTCTGCTTTATTGACTATGCCAAAGCGTTTGACTGTGTGGATCACAATAAACTGTGGAAAATTCTTCAAGAGATGGGAATACCAGACCGCCTAACCTGCCTCTTGAGAAACCTATATGCATGTCAGGAAGCAACAGTTAGAACTGGACATGGAACAACAGACTGGTTTCAAATAGGAAAAGGAGTACGTCAATGCTGTATATTGTCACCCTGCTTATTTAACTTATGTGCAGAGTACATCATGAGAAACGCTGGACTGGAAGAAACACAAGCTGGAATCAAAATTGCCGGGAGAAATATCAATCACCTCAGATATGCAGATGACACTACCCTTATAGCAGAAAGTGAAGAGGAGCTAAAAAGCCTCTTGAAGAAAATGAAAGAAGAAAGCGAAATAGTTGGCTTAAAGCTCAACATACAGAAAACGAAGATCATGGCATCTGGTCCCATCACTTCATGGGAAATAGATGGGGAAACAGTGGAAACAGTGTCAGACTTTATATTGGGGGGCTCCAAAATCACTACAGATGGTGACTGCAGCCATGAAATTAACAGACGCTTACGCCTTGGAAGAAAAGTAGTATATTCAAAAGCAGAGACAGCCGATTATACAGAGTGCAGTAAGCCAGAAAGAAAAACACCAATACAACTGACACATATATATGGAATTTAGAAAGATCACAATAATGACCCTGTATGTGAGATAGCAAAAGAGACACAGATGTATATAAAGGACTTTTGTACTCTGAGGGAGAGTGAGGGTGGGATGATTTGGGAGAATGGCATTGAAACATGTATACTAGCATGTAAGGAATGAAGCACCAGTCTATGTCCGATACAGGATACAGGATGCTTGGGGCTGGTGCACGGGGATGATCCAGAGAGATGATACTGGGTGGGAGGTGGGAGAAGGATGCAGGATTGGGAGCTTGTATATACCCGTGGCAGATACATGTCAATGTATGGTAAAACCAAAACAGTATTGTAAAGTAAAATAAAATTTAAAAAAATTTTTTTAACGCAGAGACATTACTTTGCTAACAAAGGTCCATCTAGCCAAGGCTATGGTTTTTCCAGTCGTCATGTATGGATATTAAAGTTGGACTGTGAAGAAACCTGAGTGCTGAAGAAGTGATGCTTTTGAACTGTGGTGTTGGAGAAGACTCTTGAGAGTCCCTTGGACTGCAAGAAGATCCAACCGTCCATTCTAAAGGAGATCAGCCCTGGGTGTTCTTTGGAAGGAATGAAGGTAAAGCTGAAACTCCAGTACTTTGGCCACCTCATGCCAAGAGTTGACACATTGTAAAAGACTGTGATGCTGGGAGGGATTGTGGGCAGGAGGAAAAGGGGACGACAGAGGATGAGATGGCTGGATGGCATCACAGACTCGATGGATGTGAGTCTGAGTGACCTCCGGGAGATGGTGATGGACAGGAAGGACTGGCCTGCTGTGGTTCATGGGGTCGCAAAGAGTCAGACACCACTGAGTGACTGAGCTGAACTGAACTGAATTGACTCCTAGTATCAGGAACAAGACAAGGATGTCCATTTTCACCACTTTTATTCAACATATTTTTGGAAGGCCTAGCTAGGGCCCTCATAGAAGAAAAAAATTAATATGATACAAATTGGAAAAGAAAAGACAAAATTGTCACTCTTCAGAGATGACAGTATAGTACACATAGAAAATCCTAAGAGATGCCACCAGAAAATTATTGGAGCTAATCAATGAATTTGGTAAAGTTGCAGGATACAAAACTGGTAAACAGAAATCTCTTGCATTCTTATACAATAACAATGAAAAAAACAGAAAGAGAATTTAAAGGAACAATCCCATTTACCACTGAACATAAAAGAAAAAAAATATCTAGGAATAAAAATATCTAAGGAGACAAAAGACCTGAACTCAGAAAAGTATAAAATACTGATGAACAAAATCAAAGATTTGATACAAACAAAAGGAGAAATAAACCATACTTTGGACTGGAAATATCAATATTGTGAAAATAAGTATACTACCTAAAGCAATCTACAGAATCAATGCAATTCTTATCAAATTAATAAGCCATTCTTCACAGAATTAGAACAAAATTTTTGCAATTTGTATAGAAACACAAAAGATCCTGAAATAAAGTAATCATTAAAAAAAAAAAAGCATCTGGAGGAATGAGTTTCCCAAATTTCAAACTATACTATAAATCTACAGTAGTCAAGGTAGTATCAGTTTAGTTCAGTCACTCAGTCTTTTCCGATATTTTGTGAACCCATGAATCGCAGCACGCCAGGCCTCCCTGTTCATTACCATCTCTTGAAGTTCACTCAGACTCATGTCCATCGAGTCAGTGATGCCATCCAGCCATCTCATCCTCTGTCTTCCTCTTCTCCTCCTGCCCCCAATCCATCCCATTATCACAGTCTTTGCATATGAGTCAACTCTTCTCATGTGGTGGCCAAAGTATCAGAGTTTCAGCTTTAGCATCATTCCTCCCAAAGAAACCCCAGGGCTGATCTCCTTCAGAATGGACTCGTTGGATCTTCTTGCAGTCCAAAGGACTCTCAAAAGTCTTTTCCAACACCACAGTTCAAAAACATCAATTCTTCAGCACTCAGCCTTCTTTACAGTCCAACTCTCACATCCATACATGACCACAGGAAAAACTATAGCCTTGACTAGACGGAACTTAGTTACCAAAGTAACGTCTCTGCTTTTGAATATGCTATCTAGGTTGGTCATAACTTTTCTTCCAAGGAGTAAGCATCTTTTTATTTTATTTTATTTTTACTTTATTCTACATTACAATACTGTATTGGTTTAGCCATACGTTGACATGAATCAGCCACAGGTGTACAAGAACTCCCAATCTTGAAACCTCCTTCCACCTCCCACCCCATATCATCTCTCTGGATCATCCCCATATTCCAGCCCCAAGCATCCTGTATCCTGTATGGAATATAGACTGGCCCTTCATTTCTTACATGATAATATACATGTTTCAATGCCATTCTTCCAAATCATCCCACCCTCTCCCTCTCCCTCAGAGGCCAAAAGTCCATTCTATACCTCTGTGTCTCTTATGTCATCTCACTTACAGGGTCATCATTACTATCTTTCTAAATTCCATATATATGTGTCAGTATACTGTATTGGTGTTTTTCTTTCTGGCTTACTTCACTCTGTATAATCGGCTCCAGTTTCATCCATCTCATTAGAACTGANCATCTCACATGCTAGTAAAGTAATGATCAAAATTCTCCAAGCCAGGCTTCAGCAATACGTGAACCATAAATTCCCTGGTGTTCAAGCTGGTTTCAGAAAAGGCAGAGGAACCAGAGATCAAATTGCCAACATTCGCTGGATCATGGAAAAGGCAAGAGAGTCCCAGAGAAACATCTATTTCTGCTTTATTGACTATGCCAAAGCGTTTGACTGTGTGGATCACAATAAACTGTGGAAAATTCTTCAAGAGATGGGAATACCAGACCGCCTAACCTGCCTCTTGAGAAACCTATATGCATGTCAGGAAGCAACAGTTAGAACTGGACATGGAACAACAGACTGGTTTCAAATAGGAAAAGGAGTACGTCAATGCTGTATATTGTCACCCTGCTTATTTAACTTATGTGCAGAGTACATCATGAGAAACGCTGGACTGGAAGAAACACAAGCTGGAATCAAAATTGCCGGGAGAAATATCAATCACCTCAGATATGCAGATGACACTACCCTTATAGCAGAAAGTGAAGAGGAGCTAAAAAGCCTCTTGAAGAAAATGAAAGAAGAAAGCGAAATAGTTGGCTTAAAGCTCAACATACAGAAAACGAAGATCATGGCATCTGGTCCCATCACTTCATGGGAAATAGATGGGGAAACAGTGGAAACAGTGTCAGACTTTATATTGGGGGGCTCCAAAATCACTACAGATGGTGACTGCAGCCATGAAATTAACAGACGCTTACGCCTTGGAAGAAAAGTAGTATATTCAAAAGCAGAGACAGCCGATTATACAGAGTGCAGTAAGCCAGAAAGAAAAACACCAATACAACTGACACATATATATGGAATTTAGAAAGATCACAATAATGACCCTGTATGTGAGATAGCAAAAGAGACACAGATGTATATAAAGGACTTTTGTACTCTGAGGGAGAGTGAGGGTGGGATGATTTGGGAGAATGGCATTGAAACATGTATACTAGCATGTAAGGAATGAAGCACCAGTCTATGTCCGATACAGGATACAGGATGCTTGGGGCTGGTGCACGGGGATGATCCAGAGAGATGATACTGGGTGGGAGGTGGGAGAAGGATGCAGGATTGGGAGCTTGTATATACCCGTGGCAGATACATGTCAATGTATGGTAAAACCAAAACAGTATTGTAAAGTAAAATAAAATTTAAAAAAATTTTTTTAACGCAGAGACATTACTTTGCTAACAAAGGTCCATCTAGCCAAGGCTATGGTTTTTCCAGTCGTCATGTATGGATATTAAAGTTGGACTGTGAAGAAACCTGAGTGCTGAAGAAGTGATGCTTTTGAACTGTGGTGTTGGAGAAGACTCTTGAGAGTCCCTTGGACTGCAAGAAGATCCAACCGTCCATTCTAAAGGAGATCAGCCCTGGGTGTTCTTTGGAAGGAATGAAGGTAAAGCTGAAACTCCAGTACTTTGGCCACCTCATGCCAAGAGTTGACACATTGTAAAAGACTGTGATGCTGGGAGGGATTGTGGGCAGGAGGAAAAGGGGACGACAGAGGATGAGATGGCTGGATGGCATCACAGACTCGATGGATGTGAGTCTGAGTGACCTCCGGGAGATGGTGATGGACAGGAAGGACTGGCCTGCTGTGGTTCATGGGGTCGCAAAGAGTCAGACACCACTGAGTGACTGAGCTGAACTGAACTGAATTGACTCCTAGTATCAGGAACAAGACAAGGATGTCCATTTTCACCACTTTTATTCAACATATTTTTGGAAGGCCTAGCTAGGGCCCTCATAGAAGAAAAAAATTAATATGATACAAATTGGAAAAGAAAAGACAAAATTGTCACTCTTCAGAGATGACAGTATAGTACACATAGAAAATCCTAAGAGATGCCACCAGAAAATTATTGGAGCTAATCAATGAATTTGGTAAAGTTGCAGGATACAAAACTGGTAAACAGAAATCTCTTGCATTCTTATACAATAACAATGAAAAAAACAGAAAGAGAATTTAAAGGAACAATCCCATTTACCACTGAACATAAAAGAAAAAAAATATCTAGGAATAAAAATATCTAAGGAGACAAAAGACCTGAACTCAGAAAAGTATAAAATACTGATGAACAAAATCAAAGATTTGATACAAACAAAAGGAGAAATAAACCATACTTTGGACTGGAAATATCAATATTGTGAAAATAAGTATACTACCTAAAGCAATCTACAGAATCAATGCAATTCTTATCAAATTAATAAGCCATTCTTCACAGAATTAGAACAAAATTTTTGCAATTTGTATAGAAACACAAAAGATCCTGAAATAAAGTAATCATTAAAAAAAAAAAAGCATCTGGAGGAATGAGTTTCCCAAATTTCAAACTATACTATAAATCTACAGTAGTCAAGGTAGTATCAGTTTAGTTCAGTCACTCAGTCTTTTCCGATATTTTGTGAACCCATGAATCGCAGCACGCCAGGCCTCCCTGTTCATTACCATCTCTTGAAGTTCACTCAGACTCATGTCCATCGAGTCAGTGATGCCATCCAGCCATCTCATCCTCTGTCTTCCTCTTCTCCTCCTGCCCCCAATCCATCCCATTATCACAGTCTTTGCATATGAGTCAACTCTTCTCATGTGGTGGCCAAAGTATCAGAGTTTCAGCTTTAGCATCATTCCTCCCAAAGAAACCCCAGGGCTGATCTCCTTCAGAATGGACTCGTTGGATCTTCTTGCAGTCCAAAGGACTCTCAAAAGTCTTTTCCAACACCACAGTTCAAAAACATCAATTCTTCAGCACTCAGCCTTCTTTACAGTCCAACTCTCACATCCATACATGACCACAGGAAAAACTATAGCCTTGACTAGACGGAACTTAGTTACCAAAGTAACGTCTCTGCTTTTGAATATGCTATCTAGGTTGGTCATAACTTTTCTTCCAAGGAGTAAGCATCTTTTTATTTTATTTTATTTTTACTTTATTCTACNTATAGCCTTGACTAGACGGAACTTAGTTACCAAAGTAACGTCTCTGCTTTTGAATATGCTATCTAGGTTGGTCATAACTTTTCTTCCAAGGAGTAAGCATCTTTTTATTTTATTTTATTTTTACTTTATTCTACATTACAATACTGTATTGGTTTAGCCATACGTTGACATGAATCAGCCACAGGTGTACAAGAACTCCCAATCTTGAAACCTCCTTCCACCTCCCACCCCATATCATCTCTCTGGATCATCCCCATATTCCAGCCCCAAGCATCCTGTATCCTGTATGGAATATAGACTGGCCCTTCATTTCTTACATGATAATATACATGTTTCAATGCCATTCTTCCAAATCATCCCACCCTCTCCCTCTCCCTCAGAGGCCAAAAGTCCATTCTATACC
>SJYW01036751.1:7503-18476 GCA_006410735.1 Raphicerus campestris
AGCATGAAAGCATTCTCCAGAAGTGGTTTGTAGAGATAAGGACTTTAGTCCCTTCAAATAGCCATCAGCAACCCTAAGCTCTCCCAAATAAACATTCAATCAAATCCTTGAACTTGCCGTGCAAATGCAGCTTCAAGACAGGTCCCTAATCTCTAACTTGCAAGTAAGTTACAGACCTTAAGAACTCTAGAGCTGCCACATACCAAGAGCCAGGGGTCAAGCTCTGAATATAGAGCAACACCCGGCATCACAGACGGTAACCGATAAAGAGGCTTGGTGGGGGTGGAGCTAGAGCAATGTCCTGGAGAGCGCTTGTGTCAGGAGGCTTCCAATGTTGCACTCTCAAGGGGATGGCGGCGGGTGGGCTATGGAAGTGGTCAGGACAATAGTTAACTGTCAAATATAGTTCAGTAAGCATTCTGGCATACTGGCTGAATATCGACATTGCCACAAGGTTCCTGAAACAGGGTGCTCATTGACAAAATGGCAGATTTTTTGGTATCCAGAAAAAGGGACCCTAATTGCTAGCCTTGTGGTTGCCTCTTCACCTGTTTTCTCCCCAGGACCATTGGTAACTCCAGGGCAGAGACATCTGTAACTTGTGCTTGGGTCTTGCTCCCAAGGACAGTGCCAGGCACACGGATGACTGGCACACAGGAGAGGAAACTGCCCATGGGCGCTCGTTGAGTGGATGAAAGGTTGAGACTCTCTCCCTCCCTCATGGCCAAGTTTTTGGGGCTTTTTATTTTTCCAAGATCTTCCAGAAAAAGCAGAACCTTCACCCAGACAGAGCAAGTGTGTCACAAAGTTCTGCTTTCACTGTGTGTTAAGTGGAAATGATTAGGCAAGCGGGTAGTAAGAGATTCCTCTCTGTGTTTCCTCTGTATTGGGAGGTTCTGCCATGGACCTCTGCACACTCAGACCTACAGTGCAAATTGCGATAATTGCACTGATAACCCCAGGATGCCTCACTTATCTGTCATCATGGCTTATCCACACATGCTGAGGGGGCCACTTCCTGGACACATACGTAGGTGTGAAGATGCTGGGATGTGAGAGTGTGTGTGTTTCCAGGACTGACTTGAAGCAGTTAGTGTTTGACAGAAGTGATGGCACTTGTTCCAAGTGCCTATGGCTGATGAGGTTCTTTCTGTCCCTGGGCTGAGATCTGGACTAGGCTCAGAAACCACTGACCCTGAGACAGTTACACCTGTCTCCACCCCACTGTCATTCACTGGGCAGTAAATGTTCTCAGCTCTCTCAGAGCCATGTCAGGTGACCTAACTGCACCCCCTAGGACGTTCCAGCTGGACTGGTGGGGTGTGGAATCAGTGGATCTTCTTGGTTGGTTAAACTCTGCACTGAGAGTTGGTGGATCTGTCAGAGGTCCTCAAATCTGACTGCATTATTTATACTGCCATGGGAAACTTTCTAAAAATACAAATATTGAGGCCCCTTCCCAGATGCAAATCAGATTTGTTAAGAGTGCAGCGTGGACATTTTGTTGTTGCTGTGTTTTTAACTCTCCAGTTGATTCTAATGAGCAACCAAGATTGGGAGCCACTCCCTGGCTGACCTTATCTGTCAGTCTGGTCATTTACCCTGAGTTCCCTTATCTATAAAAGAGATTTCACGGCGGCAGCAGCCCATCTCCCAGAAATGAGAGCAAGAATGCAGGATCTATACAGGTTCTGCCTATTTTTTAACTGTATTGTTTGTTTTGATGCTGTTAAGCATCATGAGTCCTTTGTAAATTTTGGATACTAATCCCTTGTCAATCATATTGTTTGTAAATATTTCCTCCCGACATGTGGGTTGTCTTTTCATTTTGTTTATTGTTTACTTTGCTGTACAAAAAACTTGAGTTTAAGTAGTTCCAATTTGTTTCTCAAAAAAAGACATACAGATAGATGGCCAAGAGGCACAGGAAAAGATGTTTAACGTCGCTAATTATTAGATAAATGCAAACCACAATGAGTTATCACCTCACATCACCCAGAATGGCCATAATAAAAAAAACAATCCACAAAAAATAAATGCTGGTGAGATGTGGAGAAAAGGGAACCCTCCAATACTGTTGGTGGGAATGTTCATTGGTACAGCCACTATGGAGAATGGTATGAAAGTGAAAGTTGCTCACTTGTGTCCAGCTCTTTGTGACCCCATAGACTTAACAGTCCATGGGATTAACCAGGCCAGAATACTGAAGTGGGTAACCTTTCCCTTCTCCAGGGGATCTTCCCACTCCAGGGATCAAATCTAGGTCTCCCACATTGCAGGCAGATTCTTTACCAGCTGAGCCACAAGGGAAGCCCAAGAATATGAGTAGGTAGCCAATCCCTTCTCCAGTGGATCCTCCTGACCCAGGAATCGAACCAGGGTCTCCTGCATTGCAGGCAGATTCTTTACCAACTGAGCTATCAGGGAAGCAGAGAGCAGTGTAGAAGTTACTTTAAAAAAAAAAAAAAAACCAAACCTAAAATTAGAGCTACCATATAACCATATAATCTCACTCCTGGGCATACAGCTAAAGAAAAACACGATCCAACGGGACACATACACCCCCAATGCTCACTGAGGCACTGTTTACAATAGCTAAGACATGGAAGCAACCTAAATATCCATCGACAGAGGAACAGATAAAGAAGATGTGGTACATATATACAGTGGAATATTGCTCAGCCATTAAAAAGAATGAAATAATGCCATTTGCAGCAACATGGATAGACCTAGAGATTGTCACACTGGGTGAAGTAAGTCAGACAGAGAAGGAGAAATATCATGACACCCCTTATATGTGGAATCTGAAAATAAATGATGCAAATGAACTTACTTACACAACAAAAAGAGACTCACATTTAAAATGGATAACCAACAAGAACCTACTGTGTAGCACATGGGACTCTGCTCAATGTTATGTGGAAGCCTGTATGAGAGGGGAGTTTGGGGGAAGAATGGATACATGGATATGTATGCTTGAATCTCTTGTTCACCTGAAACTATCCCAACTCTTAGTTGTACCACAATGAACTTGTTTGTCAATTGGCTTTACCCCAATACAAAATAAAAAGTTTTTTAAAAACAGAATGCAGAATCTAGAATAAAAGAAATTGGATGTTGGAGTTCCAGTGACTAGCATTGTGACTGTGGGAATGCTACTCAATCTTTCTTGGTCTCAGGCAACATCTCAACTTGTATGACTTGTGAGAATTAAATGAGATAACTCCAACAGAGCATTTATACCTGACATATAGTAAGTGCTGAATGCACGTTAGTTATTACTATTGTGAAAGCATTTCCTAGGTTCTTTGGAAGGGCTGTCTACCCATGACAGTGGTTGTCTTGTAATGATTCAGTATTGTCATCCTAAACTGTGGTTCTCAAGTCCTCATGAATGAAAATGTTACCTAACCTAAGACAAGGGAGGAGAAAGGATGGACCTAAAGGACCCAAAACCAAGAGCTGTTTCTCAACAGCAGAGAAGAGTTGGTCTGATTGGTTTCTTCAGACAGAATAGTCAGAAGCCAGTCTAATGAGAGTCCCGGTTTCCATAGCAGTTAAGGGAGCTTACTGGGAGCTTTTTAAATGCTCCTCACACACACAGACTCCCTGGGGGTTAGACAGACTTCAGCTGAAGGCCACTAGCTATAATGGACAATGTACCTGAAACTTTGTAAGGCAAGGAGTCTCCAGCCACTCCAGAATGAAGACTAACCCACTGTCCGAATTCATCGCAAGATGACGCTTTGAGATCCCCATGTATGTGAAGCATCTCTGCCAGCTGCCATCACATTACTAAGCCTCTGAAGGTGAAAGCTAACCTTTTGCCCTGGTTATTTAGAGTCCTGGCAATGAAATAATCTGGCCTAATAAAAGAGGCAGCCAGACTCTGCCTACTTGGAAAATGAAGTTCATTTAAGTAACTCCCAGAAGGAAGAAAAAAAGAGGAATTTCTACAAGTTAGAACATAGGAAGGATAAATGCAGAGACTTCATCCATTATCTTTCTGTGGAAGAGACCCCATTTTTTCTGGCCTGGAACTTGCCTTAGCCACACTTGAAAAGTCAAGTGGCTTCCAAGCCAAATGGGGTTCCATTCTTCTTACTGCAGGGTTTTATCATGTTGAAGAGACTGGAGTATGAATTCTGAGAAGGCTCTGCTTGGCAGTTAGGCATGCTGGCTTGGGTCTAGATCCAGAGACTAGTGGTGTGGGACCCCTATTCAGTAACCTCTCAGACCATGAAGACCCCACGCTCACAGGAAAAATGAAGGCCAGTGCAAGAACAGTAGAACTTCTAATCCAAGTTACCTATTAATTCAGCATTTACTCCTTTTTAAAACTTAAGTTTATAACTTGAGTTGGCCTACTCAGTTATCATTTGGTGTTCAGCCCCAGAAGTGCGCCAAAGTAAATTGGTGAATCTTCAGGTATTCCTTGAAGCAGGTTCTGAAGGCCCCACTCCTTATTGAGCCTGCAGTGGTTAGGGTAACTCCCCTTAGCTTCTGCTCTGGGGACATCCTGGGTTAGTCAAAAGATTCATTCGGATTTTTCCAAACTTTTCAATGAATCTTTTGGCCAACCCAATACATTTCCGAGCTTAAGCAGGAAGAGTTAGAGAGCTGTATCATGGAGGTCCACGTTTCCGCTGGACTCTGATCTGGAAAGGACTCTTTCCACCGAAAGAAGACAGTATCTTTTCTCTAACCATTGCAAGATGGTAGGCAATGAAAAGACACAGGGAAGCCCTCTTAGAGAGAGAAACCATTCCTGGGTTATATAACAGACCATCAGCCAGTGTCTTTCAGAATAGATCCGAAGAACCANGTTATGTGGAAGCCTGTATGAGAGGGGAGTTTGGGGGAAGAATGGATACATGGATATGTATGCTTGAATCTCTTGTTCACCTGAAACTATCCCAACTCTTAGTTGTACCACAATGAACTTGTTTGTCAATTGGCTTTACCCCAATACAAAATAAAAAGTTTTTTAAAAACAGAATGCAGAATCTAGAATAAAAGAAATTGGATGTTGGAGTTCCAGTGACTAGCATTGTGACTGTGGGAATGCTACTCAATCTTTCTTGGTCTCAGGCAACATCTCAACTTGTATGACTTGTGAGAATTAAATGAGATAACTCCAACAGAGCATTTATACCTGACATATAGTAAGTGCTGAATGCACGTTAGTTATTACTATTGTGAAAGCATTTCCTAGGTTCTTTGGAAGGGCTGTCTACCCATGACAGTGGTTGTCTTGTAATGATTCAGTATTGTCATCCTAAACTGTGGTTCTCAAGTCCTCATGAATGAAAATGTTACCTAACCTAAGACAAGGGAGGAGAAAGGATGGACCTAAAGGACCCAAAACCAAGAGCTGTTTCTCAACAGCAGAGAAGAGTTGGTCTGATTGGTTTCTTCAGACAGAATAGTCAGAAGCCAGTCTAATGAGAGTCCCGGTTTCCATAGCAGTTAAGGGAGCTTACTGGGAGCTTTTTAAATGCTCCTCACACACACAGACTCCCTGGGGGTTAGACAGACTTCAGCTGAAGGCCACTAGCTATAATGGACAATGTACCTGAAACTTTGTAAGGCAAGGAGTCTCCAGCCACTCCAGAATGAAGACTAACCCACTGTCCGAATTCATCGCAAGATGACGCTTTGAGATCCCCATGTATGTGAAGCATCTCTGCCAGCTGCCAACACATTACTAAGCCTCTGAAGGTGAAAGCTAACCTTTTGCCCTGGTTATTCAGAGTCCTGGCAATGAAATAATCTGGCCTAATAAAAGAGGCAGCCAGACTCTGCCTACTTGGAAAATGAAGTTCATTTAAGTAACTCCCAGAAGGAAGAAAAAAAGAGGAATTTCTACAAGTTAGAACATAGGAAGGATAAATGCAGAGACTTCATCCATTATCTTTCTGTGGAAGAGACCCCATTTTTTCTGGCCTGGAACTTGCCTTAGCCACACTTGAAAAGTCAAGTGGCTTCCAAGCCAAATGGGGTTCCATTCTTCTTACTGCAGGGTTTTATCATGTTGAAGAGACTGGAGTATGAATTCTGAGAAGGCTCTGCTTGGCAGTTAGGCATGCTGGCTTGGGTCTAGATCCAGAGACTAGTGGTGTGGGACCCCTATTCAGTAACCTCTCAGACCATGACACCCCACGCTCACAGGAAAAATGAAGGCCAGTGCAAGAACAGTAGAACTTCTAATCCAAGTTACCTATTAATTCAGCATTTACTCCTTTTTAAAACTTAAGTTTATAACTTGAGTTGGCCTACTCAGTTATCATTTGGTGTTCAGCCCCAGAAGTGCGCCAAAGTAAATTGGTGAATCTTCAGGTATTCCTTGAAGCAGGTTCTGAAGGCCCCACTCCTTATTGAGCCTGCAGTGGTTAGGGTAACTCCCCTTAGCTTCTGCTCTGGGGACATCCTGGGTTAGTCAAAAGATTCATTCGGATTTTTCCAAACTTTTCAATGAATCTTTTGGCCAACCCAATACATTTCCGAGCTTAAGCAGGAAGAGTTAGAGAGCTGTATCATGGAGGTCCACGTTTCCGCTGGACTCTGATCTGGAAAGGACTCTTTCCACCAAAAGAAGACAGTATCTTTTCTCTAACCATTGCAAGATGGTAGGCAATGAAAAGACACAGGGAAGCCCTCTTAGAGAGAGAAACCATTCCTGGGTTATATAACAGACCATCAGCCAGTGTCTTTCAGAATAGATCCGAAGAACCATCTAAACCTCAAATCCAGTTGATAAACACTTGGTTCCTGAGAGGAACCACCTTGTTATTGTTGTTTAGTTGCTAAGCCATGTCTGACTCTTTTGCGACCCTGTGGATTGTATCCTGCCAGGTTCCCCTGTCCATGGGATTTCCCAGGCAAGAGTACTGGAGAGGGTTGCCATTTCCTTTTCCAGGGGCTCTTGCCAACCCAGGGATTGAACCCTTGTATCCTGCATCAGCAGGCAGATTCTTTACCACTGAGCCACCAGGGAAGCCCCGACCACATTAACAGAGACTGAATTAATGAATTTAAATATTAATAAAGGTCCAGTACTCTTGCCTGGAAACTCCCATGGACGGAGGAGCCTGGTGGGCTCTAGTCCATGGGGTCACGAAGAGTCAGACACGACTGAGTGACTTCCCTTTCATTTTTCACTTTTATGCATTGGAGAAGGAAATGGCGACCCACTCCAGTGTTCTTGCCTGGAGAATCCCAGGGACGGGGGAGCCTGGTGGGCTGCCTTCTCTAGGGTCGCACAGAGTCGGACACGACTGAAGCGACTTAGCAGCAGCAGCAGCAAGGGTCCTAACACAAGAACAGTATCACCCCAGTCCAACAGCACTAAACAAGAACACTATGGAACACAGAGAAGAGTGTGGAAGAAGAGGGTCAAGCTGGGCCCCGACAGAGCAGAGTCTGCTCTGTACACACTGCCCCGTGGCCCCTGCCAGGCCCTGGGGGTGCGCCTGTGAGTTTGCAACAGCGCCCAGAGCTGTGATGGGACCCCACTGTCAGCTGTCACTGCCTTCTGCTCTGAGCTCGCCTCCACTCTCCACTGATGACAACTCCACCTGCACAAGAGCAGGAGGCAGAGGAAGGCATGCCTGGTGGCCCAGGGGAGTCACAAGAAGGGGTTTACACCACACAGTACTAGAAATCTGCTTCATAAAATGTGTTAGACAGATGTCTTCTCCTCTTAACCCCTTTCCTTCAGGGCCTCTATGAGCCCTTCTTTTCCTGTGATTCTTCCCTAAAGCAGTTCTCAGCCCAACTCGTACTTCCTCCCTTCTCTCCTGGATGATTTTTTTTTTTTCCTGTAACATCCAAATCTTCCCCTCTCCTTATTTTGAAGAGCGGCTCCCCATTACTTCATGGATTTGGGTTATCAGCCTGGTGCCCAGCCCAGGAGGCTCTCTTCTGCTCCAAAATAAGTTCATCAAAGCAGGTCTCAGTGCAGGCAGCTCTCCCTGTGAAAGGCTTCCTCAGGCTGCACAGATTCCATCATTCAGAGCGTGCTTGTTGAGGGCCTTCCGTGTACTAGGACCCTCTTCTGGAAAACAAAACAGATAAAGATCTCTGCTCTTAGGGCTTCCATTCTAATAAGGGAAAATAAAGTTTTATGTGCTACACCCATGTGCACACACGTATTTGGTGACTGATTTGCGTGCATGTGTGTGTGTGTAAATTAACAGGTCTCTCTGTCATTCTCACTCCAGCATGTAAGTTCAGTCATTCTCAACAGATCCTTCTGGCATCTTCTTCATCTAACTGCTCTTCCCCTGTGAGATGGCGAGTGAGTGGAGCCAACTTAGCTGGTGGCGGGGCGGGGGTGAGGTGTGATTCCCACGAGGCTCTTAGGGAGTGCACTGCCCCAGGGCCTCTTACTTGCAGGCACGGTAACAGAATGTGGTCAGGAGGCTGGTCAGGAGGCGCATAGCAGAGCCAAGTGAGGCAGTCTTCTGAGAGGCTGAGGAGAGGAAAGTGCCGTAGGGTAGGGTGGAAGGTGGGGCAGCAGAGCAAGGAGTGGCGGGACAGCAAATGGAGAGCTGTCCCAGGCAGGACAGGAGACAGAGAGGTGAGGGCGTTTCAGGCAGGTTCGTGAGGATGAGCCAGGGTCACTTAAGAGAACAAGTTACACTCCTGCAGCATCCTTTCCCTTCTTCCTCTCCCCCTTTTTCTTTAAATCTTCCTCCACAAGCCCCACCTGGACAGGGATCTTCGCTGTCTTGTTCAGAATAGTACTTTGCAAAGAGTGGGTGCTTAATAATTATGGGTGGACCCAATGATGGGCTTGCCCTCTGAAGCCTTCCAGCCCAGCTCAGCTTCGTGATTTCTCCTCTGAACTGAAGCCCTTAGTGACCTGGCAGGAGGCTTTCGCACTGTGGAAAGCACACAGAATGAAATCTTGGCTCTGCCTTTTATCACGTTTCCAAGTCACTCAGTCTCTTTCCACTCTCAATTTTCTTGTCTGCAAATGGAAATATTCCTTCCAGGTTTGTACTGCGGACCACAGGAAAAGTATATAGGCATGGAAGTCCCTGACACTTTAAACCACAAATTCAGCAATTATCTTGCACTACCATTTGGGATGCTTCTTTTGTCAAAAACACAAATTGAATCCTGATTTGTCTGCCACGCGGCTTTGCTGGCCTCCTATCCTCCAGCAAAGTATAGGCTATGCTCTTAAGATTATGCTCAACCCAAGGCCAGGAATCACACTTTTTAAATGTTTTGCTATGTTTTATTTCTCTTGTTTTATTTTCAGCTTTCTTGGGGTGTATTGACAACTAGCAATCATATATATGTATATATATTGTATGCAACTTGATGGTTTTATATATGTATGCATGGGGAAATGATCAGCACAGTCAAGCTAGTTAACACATCCATCACTTCACATGGTTACAATTTTCTTTTTTTCTTTCTCTTTTTTTGTGGTAAGAACACTTAAGATCTACCCTCTAAGCAAATTTCAAGTAACAATACAGCATTGTTATCTGTAGTCACTGTACCATTAGATCTCCAGAACTTATTCATCTTGTATAACTGAAACTGTGTGTATCCTTGACCAAAATTTCGACATTTCCTCCTGTCCTCAGCCCCTGGCAACCACCATTCTACTCTCTGTTTCTATGAATTCTAATATTTTAGACAGGAAGGACATCTTACTTATCTGTGTTTTTAACAGAATCTAGTCCCTTGCTTCTTTGTCCCCAATAGACATCAATACATTTGTTTGTTTTTTAACATTCTATTTTAAAAAAACAGTATTGGGGCTTTTGATCTGGAAGCTCATTTTCTGACTGTAAAACATTATGGTATTCTCTACAGACTGCAATCTCTTGGCTCCGAGAGGTTAAGTAAACTCAAAGGATGAATAATCTCAAGGAAGTGCTGTATTCCTGCATGATAGAATTATAAGCTTCAAGGGATGCTGGGGGGACATTCCAGGGTATTTGGAGGTACTGTCCAGAAAGACAGACATTTTCCCTGGCTTGGATGGACTGTGGCTCTGACTGGCTTGGCATGTGACACCCTCGCTGGCAAGACAGGACAAGAAATGAATCAATTGCCCAGTGAAATGGTATGTGCTATTTCTAAGCTGCCTAGCTCATGAGTACTGCACAATCCAGCAGCCCACTCTGATTTGTCACACCAGAGGCTGCCTTCTTAGTAAACAGTTGTCCACACTTCTGTTCGTTCTGAGTCACCACTTAGTGTTCAAGCTGAAATGCCAGTGCAGGTCCTTGGAATATACCATGCAGTGTGAAACCAGAGGAGCTGGGATGGCACTTCCCATGGAAACGTCCATGTCCTCCAAGGGAGCCAGAGCCTCAGCCAGAGGTCGGCAAAGGATGGTTGCAGACAGCTCCCTGTTCACAATTACCCCATCTCCTAGGTAAATCCCTCTCTTTATAGCTGAGGAAATCGAGGGTGAGCTGGTTCAGTGACTTGCACATGGTCTCACAAGCTTTTTCATGAAGCTCCTGGCTCCTACCCTCTCCTGACTTGTCCCCCACCTCGTCCCACATGTATCCTCTTTCCCAGTCAAATTAAGTCACAATAGCTCCTTGAGTGCACGATGTTACTTCACTTCTCTTGCCTTTGCACGTGTGTCCCCTCGCCATGAAATGCTGTTTCTGCTCCTCCAGGGTAGTGGACAAGTCATTATTCAAGGTCCAGCTCAAATGTCCTGTCCTTTCACAAAGCCTTCCCGACCAGTTGTCACACCTTAGCACGCCCCCTGCCTCATCAGAGCAGAGCTGTTCACTTTGTTTTCTGTGCTGCTTGCGCTGGACTCCCATCACTACCAGTGCCTGGGATTACATCATTTGTTAGAAGTCTATTATTTGCTTTCATAGGCCATGGAGTTAAACATCAGTAAGGGCTATGTTCAGTCGCAAGTAACAAAAAGCGCAGTTAATTCATAGCTTTGACAAATTAGAGAATTAATTTTTTTTTTTTTT